>CM041643.1:29761600-29831449 GCA_023333625.1 Bothriochloa decipiens | reverse complement strand
CCCAACTTGCTTGGGACTGACAGGCTTGGTTGTTGGTTGTTGGTTGGTCATTTACTGCCTTGGCCATGTCTGCCCTCTTAGCATGACCAACACCAGAAATAAAGTAGTTGTAGCACACATGGGTTTGGAGCTCAGTCCGCTGCAACTGGCTGTCTAACAGATCAAGAAACTTGGCATACTTATTCAACTCACACAAAGCACAACACAACAGACTGATAGAGGCTTCGGATTGGGATGTGCCCATGTGTGGAGATGGTTGGTGGCCGTTCCGCGCCGCCACGAGGGGAGCAGCCCAGCCCTGGAAGGTGGACACGCCGCGCCGCCGCGTGAGAAGCAGGGCAGCAGTGGGTCCTCGCCACAGGGGCAGTGGTGGCACATCCTAGGGTTTCACCAGAATCCAGAGGAAGACGGCAGGATCGTGGAAACAGTGACGAGCTCACCTTGGACGAGGACGAGGTCGTCGGGAATGGAGACGAGCTTGCCGTGGGCGAGGACGAGGTCACCGGGGACGGGGATAAGGGCGCCGGGGACGGAGCCGAGCTCGCCGAGGACGGGGACGGGCTCGCCGCAAAACGGGGACGGGGTCGCTGCCGCACCTAGGGTTTCGGCGACGATGACGCGGCTGCGGACGGCGAGAGTTGAGCGGGGCCCTGAGAACGGCCTCGCTACCTGTGCCCGGGACGGAGGAGAGGAGAGGACGAGCCTCCGGCGAGGGAGAGGAATCGGCGAGGTGCCGCCTCCGGAACCTGCTCGAGCCGCCGCCAGGGGCGCCGAGAAATCACCTCACGACGGAGGACTTGCTGCTCGCCGAGACGATTTCTGCGGTCTGCCGCTATGGATCACAATGGGCCTGGGCCTCCTTCATTTCTTGCTTGGGCCCAAAAATGTTTAACAGGATGAAGTTTCTTGCTTAAACACAGTGGTTTGCTTTTCTCAAAAAAACACAGTGGTTTGCTCAAAAAAAATCAATGCAGTTGGTAAGTCCGCAATGACTTCTTGGCATATATGCACAGGTCCGATAAATGGATAGACACTAGCTTTGCTAGCGTGCTCCACCGTTAGATGCCGACCATAAGTATAATAAGTATGCTTGTTCTTAAATTCTTCTTTTATCTTATTATTATGCCTTTGACGTTGCGAATTGAGATGATGACACGATCTCTAACCATCTCATGTCCATACAAGTTAGATTAGAATAGTGTTTAGGCACATTACTAATTTTAGTTTCAGACCAATTGAAATGCGTTCGATGCGCTGAACCCCCCCCCCGCGCCGCACCCGCACATGCGGCACGGGGGCGAAACCCTAAGCGCCGCCACCACCTTCCTCCATCCGATGTTCTTCCCCTCGCCGCCGCCGGAGGAGGCAGCTGAGAAGCCCGCGCGGCCTCCTGGGATGGTGGCGGCGAGGTCTTCTCCTCAGCAAGGTGGGCGCTCCATCCGGGGGGAGCTCAGAGGCAGCCATGGCGGCGGGGACGGTGTGCGGGTCGGCTCCGCGGCTATGGCGGTCGCGCGGCGGTGGTGGACGTGGTGGGATGCGGTTGGGCTTGGTACTGCCGGCCTGTTCGTGCTGCCCGGCGGCATTCGCACCGTTGAGCGGCGGATGGCGGCTCGTCTGGGTCGCCGGAGCGCGGATCCGTGGCCTCCTCGCCTAGATCCAGCGAGGTGGTGTGTGGATCCGGCCGCTCGGGGCTGGATGCGTGGACGGAGGCCTTCCCGGCGGCTCGACGACCGCGACGGAGCTCGAGCCGGTCGGTGACAGTTCTTCGTCGAGCTACGGCGGCGCTGACGCTGACCGGCCTGGTTCTGCGTGGATCCGGCGTGGGGGCATCGGGTACAGTGCCCCTGAGCTGGTTCTGGGCGGGGACGGCCATGGGTTGGCCGGCCGCCGTGGCTTCTCCCTCCGGCGCAGCTAGTGCTGGCTGTGCCGGCGGCAGCGGGCCGGCCGGTCGGCCGGTTGCTGCTGGCTGTGCTGGCGGCTGCTGCTGGCTGGCCGGCCGCTCTTGCAGGCTTGCTACTGGCCGCTAGCTGTTGTCGGCCGGCTGGCTTTTGCTGGCTTGCTGCGGGCTGGCCAGGTTCGGCGACGGCACGCTGGTGTGGGGACTAGAGTGACTTCTTCGACGATTCCATGGTGGCATGGCCGATCAGGCGTCGGCACATCGGTGGTACCTTGGCGATGCTGTTGGCAGGGCCGGTCCCGATGGAGGGCGCTCTGCTGGTGCGGCTGCTGCTCAGGCACAGGGGGCAGCGGCGGGGTTCCCTCCCTCTCTGCTCGCCCCCTCTTTTTCTTCTTCGTGGTGGCTGTCTTGAGGCGGAGGCTGGGGTTCGTGTTGGCGTTGGGGGGCGGTCTTCGTCTATGCCGCCCCCCATGTCACCGATTGCCGTCGAGGGGCGGTCTCTATGAGGACGGAGGACTGGCGTCCACGATGGTTCGGGTCCGAGGCTCTGCTCCAGATCCGATATCTTCAGGGTGGTGGCGGTGCCAGCGTCAGGGGAGCTCGGCCGGTAGCGGTGGTCGGCAGCGGTTACGGTTTTGGCGGGCGGTTGGTGGATGTGCACGATGGCGGAAGGCTGGTGTTCGGCAGGGGCTCTGACAGGATGCTGGCGTGGCCAGCACGTCTTCTCTGCTGAGGCTTCTTCTGGATGGCCGGCAGCGACGTCTTGGTAGCTAGTGGGGACCCGATATCTTGTCCGACGTCGGTGCTGGGGTTGTTTTGGGCGAAAGCCTGGCGACGACGACACTTGTGGGTGCCGTTTCCCTGTTGAGGGCGTCGCGTCCCCAGCATATTCCTTGGGTGAGAACCCAGTCCTGCCATGGACGGATGACGGCGGCGCTTGGGCGTCGTAACCTTTTTGAAGGCGTCGTTGTGGAATTCGACTCGATCGGGGTTTCTTTGGGCAGTGCTAGTTCGTCGTCTCCGCCAACGTATTCGTGGTTGGCGCCAGTGGTGGAGTAGGCTTAGCTTGTTTTTTGTTGCTTCCTTTTTAGTTGTTTGTTGCATCAGTGGTGGAGCTCCTAGTGGTTTAAAGTGGAGGCTCGTGTCGACGACCCAATCCGACCGAGTTCTAGTAGTTAGAGGCTTGTGTCGATGTCCTAGTCCTACCAAGCGAGGAGTTGAGTAGAGTTAAGTTAGCGTCCTTTGTGGCGCGAGTTGAGTTAACTTGGTACCTAGGTGTGCAGTTGAAGCAGGGTACCCTTCAAATTTGTATATATGATTTTCGCCCAGTTTTCACTTCAAAAAACTGGACGGGGCGGTTACCTTCTTTTTTTCTTTCTTCGTCTAATAAAAATCGTGGTAAAACTTTTGCACTCCTTTCTTAAAAAAATAAGTTCGATGTGATTGCTATAAATCTCCGAATCAAATCGAAATTATCTAAATGACCACACAACAAGCTCAACGCATGTAATTCATATATGAATATCCGCAAAAACTCCCTATATTGTCCTTGACGACAAATCAACAAGGTTATACGTGTCACGCGGTTTTTCACACGTGCGTGCCGCGGCACACACTTCTGCATCGCACCGGCCGGCTGGCCTTAACGGGCGGGCGTGTGAACTTGGAAGCAGGGACACGTCCAGGCGCCGTTTCACTCTATGCGCTACGTACGGACGCGTCCCTCTCCGCCGTCGCTATAAAACTCCGGAACACTCTCCACGACCATATTGCGGTGCGGAATTTGTGCGCGCGCAACAAACACACTGAAACGACTGCGAAGAGCGAAGAAGTTGTGCCATGGCGTCCAACAACCTCCTCCTTGTCCACTTGAAGCACTGCTTCTCGACGCCGTCGCTCCGTTCGTACCTCGCTGAGTTCATCTCCACCTTCCTCTTCGTCTTCACCGCCATCGGCTCCGCCATCTCCGCCCGTACGTCACCTTTAATTTCCCTGCGTTCCGCCATTCGATTTCCTTGCGCGCGCATGAGTTCAGTTGATACATAAGTTACGCCATTTTCATACGTTCCGAATGTGTGCTTGTGTTGGCAGGGATGCTGACGACGCCGGACGTTACCAGCAGCGGCAGCGCGTCGCCCCTGGTAGCCACCGCCGTCGCGCAGGCGTTCGGGCTCTTCGCCGCGGTGCTCATCGCCGCCGACGTCTCCGGCGGCCACGCCAACCCCGCCATCACGCTTGCCTTCGCCATCGGCGGCCACATCGGCGTCCCGAGCGCCATCTTGTACGGGGCGTCGCAACTGCTCGGCGCCACCTTCGCCTGCCTCTCCCTCAACATCTTCTCCGCCGGGGAGGCATGTCAACCGTAAACCGCTGATCTGACACTTACCGTCGTCGTTTCACATTGATCGCTCGCTAAAACCGATGAACTTGCGCATGCACGCAGGAGGTGCCGATTACGAGGATCGCGGTGGCGATGACCGGGTTCGGCGGCGCGGTCCTGGAGGGCGTGCTCACGTTCCTGCTGGTGTACACGGCGCATGTCGTCGGCGTCGGCGAGCCTGCTCGCCTGAGCAGCACCGGCGGCGGCAAGCGGGCTTTCGCGGCCACGGCGCTGGGCGCGCTGGCGGTCGGGCTCACGCACGGCGCGCTCGTGCTGTCGGCCGGCGCGCTGACTGGCGCGTCCATGAACCCGGCACGTTCGTTCGGCGCGGCCGCCGTCAGCAGACACTTCAAGAACCAGGCCGTGTACTGGGTCGGCCCGTTGATTGGCGCCGCCGTCGCGGCCCTGGTGTACCAGATCCTAGAGTGCCCGGACGTGGAGGCCGGCGAGTCGCCGCGGCACGGCAACGTCGAGGCGGTGGTCGTGTGACACACAAATCAGCGTGCATCCTTCCGTTGTAAACATAGTGTGTGTGTTTTAGTAATCCAATCCAGCAAACATGTATGTATGTTCTGAATATGTGTGTGATCATGACATTGTGTTTCTTATTAGTTTGAGTGAACTTTCAGTTCTATCGTGTTACTACGAAAAGGTGGTAAACTTATCACAACCTAAAAATAGAACCATAGAGGGGTTCGCAGTTCTGCTCTATGTATAAATCAACGGAGGTGTTCAACAGGATTAAAACTCATACTGAATAATGGGGAAAATAAGATTTTGGCTGGATATTTCGAGCGGGAAATGCCATTTTAAACTCAGGTTCCACAAGCTGTTTGATACAGTATATATCAGCAATCACTGTATTGAGGATTTATGAGTATGTACTTTAGTGCATCGAGTTCACGGGAGAGAAATTACAGTAAGATTGTTCATCCGCCATTATGGAAATTGTCCTAAGTTACTAAAAACTCATGAGCACCATGGAGTCACCTAAAGGTCAATTAAATCCAACCAGAGTGGGTACTTGTTAACACAGGAGTATGTTTTTCCTTATTACGGTAAGATTCAAGCAGGTGTTGGCAAATGGCTTCTGAAAAGTCTGAAACAGCATCCAACTGGTTAATTGCAGCTGTCCTACGGTCTATTCAGACATTGAAATAAAACTTGCCGAGTTAGCGATACAAATGATTAAAAAGTAAGTATGAATCTAACCATTTAGTAGCAGAGGACTGAAAAATATAAACTCGCTAAGTTACCACTGATTAGTGAATAGATAAATTCAAATATGATTGCCGCTATACTGGAAGATCAAGATCAAAAGCAGACATATTTTATATGTTGGCACATGTGAAGCTCTGTAGAAACATGGAAATGTTCCACCTTGTAAATGTGGTGCCTACTACATTGCACATTTCGGCATCAAAAGCGTGTAGTGCCATGGCACTCTATGAACATTCTTACTGATGGTTAGGAGAGACCGGCTAAAATTGGCAGACCTATACTGAATGCGGTTGTGACCAAAGGAGCTTTGCTGAATGTTCGAAAATTGGATTGATTCTTAATACTCAAATGACCCCAAACCAAAATCTACTGACTGAAGAGTAGAATGTGCTGCTGCTCCATAGAGAAGTATTCTACGATTCAGCATAGCTATCCAAAATAAAACTGAACAGGGGAATGCAAAATGTGGCCATGCTCCCAAAATATCTGCTTGCTAAATGGCACAAGAAAGCTAAACATATATACATCACAGAGTGCTGTCAATTTGAGAGCAGAACACTAAATATTGTCAGTTTGGTTATATAATTCTGGTGGCAAAGCAGAACAAGGGTGTGGCAAAATTCATTGTCACCAAATGACCATGCTCCCAGACCTGAACATGCATACAGACTTGCATGCTTCTAGCTTGCTTGACAAACGGAAAAACATAGCAGAGTTCATGGCTTCTTGCTTCCTTCACCGGAATACAAGCTCTCCACTAAAAAGATCATCCGTGCAAATGGAATTTGGATCCCCAGAAGTGCTTGTACATGTATTGATTTTGTCTTCAATTTCCTTACCAAGGATGTCAAGTGGATCCCCAGATGTGCTTGTACATGTATTGATTTTGTCTTCAATTTCCTTACCAAGGATATCAAGCGTTTTTTCTACTAACATGGTGCATTCTGGAAAGTGTGCTGCTCTATGTGCCAAATTGAGAAATTTATGAGACATATATCTGTAGCGCTGAGTAGCGTCCATAATTTGATTTTCGATTATATTTCTTCCTTGATTGTCTTGTATAGTTCCAATCCGTGCTTCCCATGTCCATCTCTTTAACATGTGGTGGTAGGGACTTGATATTCATCAAATCAAGAACTTTAAGAGAATGGGCACACAATATCCCAATTTTGTCAAATAGCCTACAGCTGCATAAAACTGTTTGCTTCAAAGGATCACTAACAACTTTGTATCCCTCCTCAAAGGTAAAATCTCCTACTAGATATTCATTATTACCATCCAGTACCTTTGTGCAGACCGCCAAGGATCTTTCATATTCACCTTGAAAAGCTTCAAATATAATAGGTGTATACAGCTTGCTAGCATGCACCAACATAGGCGGTGGTCTCCTCATATAGATTTCAGGCAACTTTTTCCTTGAATCAAATTCTACATTCAGTTCATTATTCCTTATACCTTGCACCACCATTTCAAAATGGTTCAAGAACTGGACAATATCGAAATCAGTTTCAAAGAGGATTTTCAAATCATTGTTTAGACTCATATTCAGCTGTGTACTCCTCATTCCTAATGTGAAGACATCATTCATATAACATTCAGCCCATTTTCCTTTCAACTTATATATACTATCCAACCAAGTTTTCTTGTTCACCTTTTTCCTCATGATGTCAAACTTATGTTCAAATTCTGATATGTCCTCATACTCAAACATGCATGCCCTAAAATCTGATAGAATGCTTGTGTCTTCATTCTTATCTTCATGAAGATGTTTCTCAAAAGTTTGCATAATGTGTGAGGTGCATAACCCGTGCCACGCTTCTGAAAAAACTTCTGCAACTGCCTTTTCCATTGCAGAATCTTGATCCGTATAGATTGTTTTAGGCTGCTGTCCACTGTGAGCTTTTAGAAAGGCCTCGAACAGCCACTTGAAAGACTCAAATGTTTCATCATACATGAGAGCAGCACCAAATATTACAGTTTCTCTAAAATGATTGAATCCAACAAAGACACCAAAAGGCCTACTCCCATTATTTGTTCCCAAAGTAGTCTCAAAACTAACAACATCACCAAAATGTGCATAGTCCATGATCATTTTACCATCAACCCAGAATATATTTGCTATCTGTTCTTCACAATCCATTTGCATTGCATATTGGAATGCTGGTATCTCAGCAATTTTATCTTGAAAATACTTAAGCATGCTACCCGCTTGACCATATGCCATCTCCCGTTGGCGCTTGGTCAACAAATAATTATTTTGATCTTGAAGGGTGAAGTTAAGATTGGTGCCAACATGGTGACTAGCCGATTCGTGTGGCACTTTTGTCCCAATTCCCACATCATCTGGAGTTTCAGTTTCAAAAGCTTGCAAATCTGAAATTGGCCTTTGTGGAGCTTGTAAATCTGAAACTTGACTTTGTGGAGCTTGTAAATCTGAAATTTGACTTTGTGGTACCACCAATTGTAAGGCTTCTAGCAGGTGAAGTATATGATTGTGTTCCAAAACCAGATCGGTCACTTCATAATTGCCTTTCGTTCGGTCCAGTTTAAGACTCATGTAGACTTTACAATCGGTTCTGGTTTCACGTCGAGGGCGTTTTGTTAAATGATCCCTTTTGTCCCGTGCTCGAAGACCCTCATTTGCACAAACAAATCTACATGATGTAATTGTGCCATCAGATGGCCTTTTGTTTGTATACCTTTTTCTCACCTCAAAGCCTTTTTGCCCACCATAGCTAAGCCAAAATGCCCAAGCCTCATTAAAATTTTAAATTCCATGCCAACATATGGCGCCAAACAAGGAATCACAGTCCCACTGTATAAGAAGAAGAATACGACCAAGTATGAGACTAGTGCATAAATATATTAATCCCAAAACTCATTTAATCTTTTACTAAAATTTGTGCCAAAGAGAACATGAGTAGCAATACTTGGCGTACCCAGTGCCGTAGGCTCCCGCAATGCGGGGTCTGGGGAAGGAAAAATAGCCAGCAGCCATCCCTGCATAAATGTGCAGAGGCTGGGGCTTGAACCCTAGACCTCTTGGTCACAGGCGGTAAAGCTCTACCGCTTGCACCAGGGCCGCCCTTCCATGAGTAGCAATACTTGGGGACAACTAAAATTCGTTGGATGTCACTGATGAGAAAACAAGATGGAATTGTATTACTTACGCATTAGAAGAACAGTGTACTATGTTAGCGTGTCCTTCCATCTCAGCAGCATAGAAGTTGATTTGATTGCAGCCGTAAACTTGATCTTTCAGTCAATCACTTCTTTGCCTTTCCATATATATCTCTCTCGCTCTTTTTTTTTTCTTTTTGAAGAAAAAAGAAAGCTAATGAATTAGCGATATTGTTTTCTTCTTGCGTGAAAATCTGCAGCCTTTGTTGCTATTCCCCTCTCAACATGAGCTATGGGCATGTTGTGGATCTGGTTTCACCATAAACTGGTCAAATCAATGACATATAGTTATCATCACACAATGAAAAAATCCCTAGAGAAAACAAAGCAATCAAACATGGGCAGACATCCTTGTAAGAGCCCGTGACTTGTTGCATCTTTTTTTCTTTGTTTATCAGTAGAATTTTATTGGTGCCTGAGGATGTTCGTGCAGCAAATAATTTGCAACGCCATGATCTGTGAAGCAACCTTTGATGACTAAATGAACAGGTTGCCCTATTCCAAGATCTAATCAACAAACCTAGTGTTTTCACAATGCCAGGCCACAAATCATCGAAAAGCAGACCACCACATTCCAGCCCCAACCACAAACAAACGAATCCTACAAGGCTACCACCGCCGCCGCCATTAGTAATTTAATCTAGCCTCGGGAAGAAGTTAAACTAAGAAAACCTAGCATCCAACATGTACCTCGTTCGCCCAGCTCGTGTTACAGTCTTCAGCGCGTCCCCTCCAGTGGTTACGGCTCGGGCAGGAGGTCCGAGAGGTCAAGCGAGCGGCGGCCACCGGCACCGGCGGCGCGGCACTGTGCGCGCGCGCGCGGCCACGCGGGGCGGCTGGCAGGTGCTGGGGCTGCTGCACGGCGAGGCGGGCAGGTTGGAGTCTGCTCTCACCCGGGGGCAAGACAGAAAGGCAAGGCGACGACCGGCAGGGGAGCCGCTCCGGGCTCCGGCCGCGGTCGGCGAGTCGAGGGGTCGCGCTCGCCGTCGTCGCGACTCGCGAGCGAGGTGGGCGTTGGGGATGGCTCGTGGTGCAGCTAGGCAGGACCGCAGGAAGAGAGGGTGTTGGCTTCCTAGTGGCCTGCTGGGCCAAATTTCTCGTTTTTTCTGAGAAAAGGCCAAATTTCTCGTGGGCTGTAGAGTTCTAAAAGTATTTTGGGCCAGATTCCTTGTCTCGACTACCCACTGGACCCGCCTTCCTTAAGGAAAAAAACCATTGCTCGCACGTGACCACCACAAATAGTGTGCCTTGTCGTAGGCACGTACGCCGCACACGGCACACGGCACACGGCAGACCTGCTTCTCTGCTCCCTGCTTTGGATGCCGCTTCGCCTTCTCCGGTCCTCTCTCGGCCGCGCGTCCAGTCTCCGGGGACCAGGACTGCTCTGCACCCACGTCTCCCAACTTCCCATGGCGGCGCTGGGCACGGCGACGACCCCCGCAGCAGCTGCAGCTCCGGCGGCGCCGCGCTGCTATAATCGGCACCCGCGGCGGCGCCACGTCGCGGCGCGCCGTGACCGGGTTGCCACGGCGAGGAGGCTCCACCCGTGCGCCAGCGCCTCACCCTCACCTGCCGTCACCGCTCCCGACATACCCGACGACGAGGCTGTCGCGGTGAGCTCCCCGGACCCGCCCCGCCTCGCTAGGCCACTGAAGCATTCCGCCGAGCAGGCAGAGAGCCCCGCCCACTCATAAGTCACACTCCGCTGAGAAGGCGGAGTTAAAAGCGTGCTTTCCTTTTTCAGGAACCCTCGGTGGAGCCGGCGCCGGAGACGAAGCTGAGCAAGCTGGCGTGTCCAATCTGCTACTACCCCCTCGCGAGCTCGAGCGATCAGTCGGAGTAAGCGGCCTTTCACCATTGGGATCCCTTCACCATTTCGTTCAACACCAACGTGCCACTGCCACAGCCAACTGGTTATCACGCATTCACGCAACTTCCTCCCCCAAATTGATGGTTGTTTGTTTATCCCCAGCGATGCTTCCAGTCTCGAATGTTCAACCTGCAAGAAATCCTACCCCAACAAACAGGATTACTGGGACCTTACGGTGTCAGTTGGTACGACAGAGTACTCGGAGTCCATGCCCGCAGGAACAGAGTTGTTCAGGTAAAGAGGTTTGTTCTTTCTTCTGGGATTAGCTGGCTTGGTGATATCTGGGTAAAATGAGGGGGCGAGGGAATTGTTAACTGTGGAAATTGACCTTCTGCAACTTGAAATTGTAGTGTCTCCTAAATTAGGGGTATGATTCACTCTCCCTTTCTGCAATTCTGCTTCACTAACTGACATCTGAAGGCATTCGTAAGGCTCTAAGCCTCTAACTCGGAAGTGCAACAAATCTTGATGTCTTTATGGAGCTTTGAAAATGTTGCAATAAAGATATTTTCTTCTGCATACAGATATAACCGGGGGTTGCACGTCGACTAAATATCAATGTTTGCCAAACTGTTTCTTCTGCCAAAATGTTCTACCAGATTATTTCTTTGTCCTTACAGATGATTATTCGAACAGGACTCCACTAGTATCATTTCTTTATGAAAGAGGATGGCGCCAAAATTTCATATGGGGTGGTTTCCCAGGCGTAGAGAAAGAGGTCGTGTTGCTTAACTATGTTGTATTCATAAGTATGTTCAGTAACATTTATGAACTATTTGGGTTACTATCATCTCTATATAAATTTGATTAGTAGCTTCCTTTTCTTTTTTTTCCTTTCCCCATGGGGAAAATATGGCACTCAAGTGCTCCTGAAGAACATTTGATCATCGTATTACTTAGACCTGATCACGTTTTGGGTTGGCCATGCTAGAAAAAAGACTGCCTTGTTGCATCCAGGCTGGGCCCATTGTGGCTGTTAGGCTGTTGGCGATGTACCACCAATTCTGTTTATTTTCACGTAACCAAGCTTTGCTTGGCTCTAATTAAATTCAATCCTGGGCGGAGCCAGTTTCGGTTTGCTTAGCAACTTACATATGTATTTAAGCATTTACATTTACAAATCAATGTGAATTTTTAGATGTCTGAAGAATATTGCAATGCTGCAGTTTGAAATGGCGAAAACTTATTTCAAGACAACATTCGGAGGGACTATTGTTGATGCAAGCTGTGGAAGTGGCCTGTTCTCAAGATTGTTTGTTAAGAGTGGATTATATTCCCTTGTCGTGGCATTGGATTTCTCAGAGAATATGTTGAAGCAGTGCAATGAATACATCAAGCAGGAAAACATTTCAGATGAGTATGTCTTTGATCATTAGGTTCATGTTTAGCTTATTAAGTCTTGATATTTAGTTGTTCCATTATGTCTGTAGCTTTGTGGCCATGATTATTAGTTTATTCTAACAATGTCAAATGCAAACTGTTTTGTTCCAGGAGATTAGAATTGGTGAGGGCTGACATATCCAGACTCCCTTTTGTGAGCGGTTCAATTGATGCTGTGCATGCAGGTGCTGCAATTCATTGTTGGCCATCCCCAGCTTGTGCTGTAAGATCCCTATTTGAGCTACTAATTTATGTCAAAAAGTTTTCATTGCTTTATGTGTTTCATAATTGCATTCTTAAAGAGCTTAATTATAAAATTCTGTGCTTACAGTGTTTATATATTAACCAGCTTCATTGGTTACTCCACATTATTCTTTGCGCTCAAAATACATGGCAACAGTATAGTTTGACTACTTACATAAAAATTATTTTCCATCATGTATTTTCTACATGAACCTAAGGGTTCTCCCTGTCCGAAAAAGAGTATTGCTATGGGGAGCTGGTCAAAATCAAACTTTGTTAAGTTTGACTAGGTTTGTAAATAAGTTCATTATAGAAATATATTCAATGATTTATCTAATCTAATGATACTAATTATGCACCATAAATATTAAGGCTTTGTTATATAAATTTGGTCAAAGCTCAAAATATTTGATTTCTTAGGAAGTGAGAATGACACTTTTTATGGGACGGAGAGAGTACTTGGTTTCTCCACTTTCCTATGTGGCTCGAAATACATGGCAGCCTATTAGTTTGCCACTTCCATAACACTTCTCGAAAATATGCAATGAATGAATCTTGCGTGTTGAACCCACAAGCTTGTTGCTTTTGTGTTCCTCTTTTGCACCCATGTTTCACAATCTGATAATCATGCAAGTGCATGAGCACAACCTCCAATGAGTAAGAAGCAGATTTACTCAGGGTCTGTTATTACAACCTACAAGTCATGAAGCTTGATAAAGTGGCGAACAAAATTGCTTGAACAACTTTAGCAATCTTTCAACTTCTCAATATACTTGCTGGGAGATCTATGTGCTTTTCACTTTCCTCCTACCTGGTGATGATTGGTCAATGTGCTTAATCTGTTTATGATCTTTTCATAGGTTGCAGAAATCAGTAGAGTCCTTCGCCCAGGGGGGATTTTTGTTGCTTCCACATTCGTAGCAGATGTTATTCCGCCAGCTATTCCAGTATTGAGTATTGGACGCCCGGTAATGCAAACTCCTAATTATCCACAAAATTATGGTTTCCTGTGATAACAACAGGCCAATTCACATTAAACCTGAAGTGCTTCCATAGTGTTTTGAATCGTCCAAGTTAATGGACGGAAGATTAAATTAAAATTTAGATCATCTTGTGCTGCTATATGTAAATTCACTTTATGCTGTACTGTTCTCTTACACTACCTTTTGGAATTATCTTGCAGTACATTAGCCAAATATCTGGGACTAATATTTTCTTATCCGAAGTGGAGTTTGAGGATCTTTGCAAAGCTTGTGGGCTGGTTGATTTCAAATTTGTCAGAAGTGGATTATATGTAATGTTTTCTGCCACTAAAGCTAGCTAATTAAATAGCATCAATCGTCCTGGAGTTTATGTCAAGACTCCCTGTTTTTGTACTGTAAATGGTAATGCACTGTTCAATAACTATGTTTAATGAAATATATGGCTAAATCTCTTTCACGTGTCCTGATAAATGTTGAAATATTTTGTTACAGGTTTCTTTCTGAGTTTCTGTGCATTTGTGCGGCTGTGGCCGTTGCTCTTAAGGCTGCCAGCTTTCCTCAAGGGAGGTGTGATGTAAATAGTGAATACACATGCTTTACTTGACTGGCCTCATTATAGCATGGATTATATCAGTTATTTGTATATAGCTTCATAGGTCTTGCAATTCTGCAATATATTAACTCATCTTTACTGTTCATATACAGGTGGTTCCTCTGATCCAATCATTTACAAACTAATGTTGTTTTTTTCCTGGAAAGGTAAATTGAAGTATCAGCAGGGCGAGGAATAATTTTAATCAAAAGTAATTGGTGAAAGTCATCTTTACAAAGTTGACTTTCTTTTGCCTAAATTTTATCATCGAAAAAGGGTTCTACATCTTAACTGACCTGAAAAGGCCTTCTGGCTTACTTCTACGAAGCTTCTATTTTACTCCCACCATTCTACAATTTTGGAAAAACATATTAGTCGGCTGTCAACAATTTTTGAACTTAATTGGGATTGCAGCCAATCTTATGAAAATCTGACATGTAAACAGCCAAATTTGTGCCCAGAACTCCATTGATTTATGTGTGTTCCTGTCGGTTTTTCATGGTCAAGAATCAAGAGAAGCATTTAGGTTTTGTCTGCAAACATCTAAAAAACTCGACCAAATTTATGCCCACCTAGTTTTGTGAAATCACGTTCTGCCCTATAATCCGCTAAAGGAATAATTGAGAAGCACGGAGATGCTAAAGGAGCCCCATTTGCCAATTTCTATCATGTAAAGAGTTGCATTTCTCATGTTGGATCGGATTTCAATAAGAGTTTAGATGCAAATATGTTCTGTACATTTCGTCTTTACATTCGAGGCATGTTTCATCTATTGACAACCTGAAACTGTTGACAATCTGAAACTGTACGTGTAGCAACACTTGAACGACATAGTCCAGGAAACGATGCAGGAACTCAGATTTGGTTGTCTTGCTCTTTCCCACATCCACTCCACCTGGGAGCCTCCTCAAGATATTAGCCTCTGATTTAAGGAGCCGACAGAAGATTCTTCGTCTACCCGTGTATGAACAGCACTTGACTCATTGTCGTCACTGGCTTCTCCACCGAGTTGGTCATCCGATGCCATCAGAAGCTCCTTTCGAGCTCGCTCCCTGTCTCGGGGGTACGTGCAGTACAGGAAGGTGTAGGTCAGGCAACAGATGGCCATGGGCACGGCGATCTCCGAGTAAACCGCCTTTGCCAACGCGGCGGCGTTCTCCCTGTCCGTGTCCACGCTCGTGTCCGACGAGACCGGCTTGTAGCCGAACACGCGCTCCGCAAGAACACCGACGATGGGAGACGCGAACGACGCGAACACTGCTTCGAAGCACTTGTCCAGTGCGTAGACCATCGTCCTCGCCTTCTCGGGCACAATCTCCGCGAAGATGGGGCTGCAATGCATTTTCGCAGGAAGAATTAGAGACAAGGGACGACAATGAGCAAGCAGCAATGCAACACAACAGGATATAACAGATTTGCAAAATGCCCAAGACAAGCAAGCATCATATCGATCGTCATACTTGTTGGTCGCCGCGGCGTTCCAGGAGATGGCGAAGCCCATGATGAAGAACGTGACGGCGTGCGCCACGCCGGTGGACGGGTCATTCGGCAACGCCAGGAGCAGGATGGCGCCGAGCGGGAGCGCGGACGCGGAGCTGATCTGCGCCAGGGCGATCCTACCGGCGTTGGGGAACCGCCTGGCGATGGGGTCTCCGATGAGCCCGCCGAAGAGCGCGCCGAGCGCGGTGGCGAACAGGTACAGCCCCGTGATGACGCTGGTCTCCCAGTTGGTGAAGCCGACGAGCTCCAGCCACATGGCGGAGAAGTTGAGCGCGGACCACGGGATGGACCCCGCGATCCCCTGCGCGACGATGATCTGGAACGTGGTCACCCCGAGCACGCGCCGCGCGTGCCGGAGCAGCTCCTTGCCTTCCTCCGCCGCGGAGGCCCCGGTCTTGTTGGACGACTTGGCCGTCGGGTCCGCGGCGAAGAGCCACATGAGCACGCCCAGCGCGACGCTGATGACGGCCACGGCGTGGAACGCGACCCGCCACCCGGCGACGCCGAGGAAGGTGACCGGCGCGAGCAGCACGCCGAAGGAGCCCCCCAGGATGGAGCCCAGGTTGCAGGTCATCTGCAGCCAGCCGAAGGCCGCGCCCCGGGTGTGGTCGTCGGTGTAGTCGGCCACCAGGGAGCTGATCGCCGGCAGCACCAGCGCGAGGCCGATGCCGTTGAGGCCCCTCGAGATCGCCATCTGCGCAGTACGAGCGCGGCGCGCGCGAGCCACAGTCCACAGGTTGCAAGTCAGTTTGATTGCGGGTCAGCGGGTGGGCCCCACGTGTCAGAGTACACAGAAATATCATCGACTTTCTTTTATTTATTTTAGGTATACAGTATGTTGCAAAATTTTTAAACTGGAATATTCGGATAACCGCTACGTTCGGTGGTAGGTACGACGTACCGCCGAGAAACGTGCAGCTGTGGGTCCACTACGTCAGGAGGAGGAGGAGGAGGAGGAGAACGAGCGACGAACGGACCTGGACGAAGCTGCCGGAGACGGCGACGAGGAAGGTGGCGGCAGCCCAGAGGAAGGCGCCGACGGCGACGACGCGGGCGCGGTCGTGGCGCGCGGAGACGTAGGCGGCGAGCGGGTAGCAGGCGGCCTGGACGAGCGCGCGGCAGAGGGTGAGGGAGCCCAGCGCCGTCGGGGACGCGCCCAGCGCGGCGCCCACCTCCTTGTACACGGCGGGCAGCAGCACCTCGTCCGCCTTCTCCAGCACCGACGCCAGGTTCACCAGCACCAGCGTCCACCGCCGGCGTGACGCCGCCTCCGCGCCCGGATCCCTCATTCTCCCTCCGCCGCGCGGCTACTAGTTGCTAGCTAGCAGCAGGCACAGCTAGCTGCCGAGAATTGCGCGGCGACTAGCAGGAGGCGGGAAGCGTCGCCGGCGGGGCAATCGAAGTCAATTTCTTGAGATGGGATGGGAGCAGAGGAGAGACAGTCTTGTCTTGCTTGTTTTATCAAGCTCGAGCGGGATTTGACCAATTGACCCTGGAGCGACGGAGCGAGCAAGTGAACCACCGCCGAGGCTGAGCTGGAAGCTGGGCACTGTGGCACATAACAATAACATAATCCGGCGAGACAGCAACCCGAGTGCCTGTGCTTCTTGTGGAGCAATATATTCCGGTTTACGGTTAAACAAACAAAAAACAACGAACCTAAAAAACTGACACCAAATTGTGGTTCTCCATTCCATTTTACAGCAAGTGATCCATTATAACCGAAGTTTCTAAAAAACCGAAAACTTGGGGATAAGTTTGGTTAGAACTAGTCATCCATCATAACGTTATGTTGCTTGGCTAGTTGTTGGACCCTTTAATTTGATTGGCTACTTCGGACCACCATGATTATACCAATTGGATCTTTGTTGCACTTTTAGACTCGCGAGTTGGCTCGTTAATAAAGTAAGCTAAATTGCCGGTTTAGCCTGTTAGAAAAAAATTAAATGAGTTAATCTGAGTTGAAGCACTAATGACCTGGCTCGCTATTAAATCAAGTCAATAACAAGCCGAGTCAAGCGAATTATTGAATCACAAGTATTTCGACGAGCTCTATTCGTGGAGCAATACAGGAGCACCTCCATTGAACTGCAAGCGTGCAACACATGTCTTGCCAAAACTGCTTATCCTTTTTTTCGAATTGCCCAAACCGTTTGCCTATGAAAGGGAAAGGCAGGTGCACTAAAAGTTTGCATAGAGCATTTAAAAAAAATCAGAATTTAATCACAATTCACAATATACCGTGAACAAAAACAACTAATATTTCCTCCTATCATAAATACTTATTTTTTTGGATAAAACATAGTCAAAATTTTATACTTAAGCATCGGTCACTTTGAAACAGTTAATTTGAAAGCATAAAATTAAGCATATAGAATTGTCTTAAAATGTTTTCATAATATATTTACCAAATTTAGGTAAACATTCTAATTCAAACTAGTGATCATCAGATCTGAAACATACACACCAGTGCACTACAGATCCTGTCATGTCCTCCTTGCAAAAAGAAAAAAAAAACACAAAGACAAAAAAAAAATTGGTAAGATCATGTCCAAAACATCCTACTTGTGACAAAGAGGAGATACTACCATAATACTTCATCTGTTGTGAAATACCAAGTGGGGCGATATTGATTATATTGTGGGTAGCCCCATAGTAGACTGCCGAGGATATTTCATCGACAGTAACTTGTTTGAATATAGGAATTTAGCCATAAAACTTGGAATTGATATTGGCTAGCTCCAAATACAGTTGTTTGAATGGTTAAAAATTTAGAATTAGAACCTAACCCAATACCAAGTGGGGCGGTATTGATTATACTTGCAACCCCTCGCCTTCAATACGACAATACCATGCCACCCACTTCATATTGCTCGACATTCAATAACTTCCCTGACGCTCATTTGCTCAACATCGCTCTCCTGTTTCAAAAAAAAAAATGTCGCCGTCCTTCGTCTGGATACTCCTTCGCCGTGCCTCCTCAACGCCATGTAATATGACAAGGCTGGTGATCAGTAGTAGCTACAGAAAGAGCTAGCCTAGCTAGAGAATCTGTGGTTACATTGTCTTGTCGATTGATCTTGCTTAGTCGAGCTTGAATAGTGGTAGCACAATTGTCTTACTCCTAGGTATAGATCTTCATTCTCCAGTCAGGTGGATGGTTGTGGTCTGGTGAAGAAAGAAATTCACATTGATAAACATTGCTCTTACTATGATGCAATTGAAAATGACTTTCATCTTTTTTTTTTCAATGTCAATTGCCCAAATCAGTTTGGTCCACTGCTAATCCTCCATTTATAGTGGACAACATAATCCCTGAAAATGATGGAGTCCAGCTCACTCTTCCTGTTCTTATTACAGCTAATCCCACTGATGATAGTTTATGCAAATTTCTCTTCATTTTGTGGTATATATGGAAGGCTAGGAATGATAACAGGTTCAACAGAAAGACTTGAACCTCTAGGCAGGTACAGAATGCGGCTGCAGCGCACTTCGCCACTCATTTGCAGGCCCTCAATAAAATCCCAGAAGGGGATGACAACGATTAGGATAGAATGCCACAAGTTCCGGCCACCAACTATCTAGGGATCTTGCAATCAATTCTACCCCCGACACAAGGTATAGCACTTTCATTTGCAGGAGAAAGTCTACATGCTCCACTGTGCACGCACCGGCTGTGCAACCGTCCCATCCAAGGTACAGGTTCTATAGTTACAGGAACAAGAACTCAACTTTTCCAAGTGGATAGTCTCCCCCCAAGGCATAAGATGCTTCACTGATGCTTCGATCTCTCCAGATACCTCTAGACATCGAAATAGAACTGCAGGCATAGGTATTGTGTTTATTAACTTGCAGGTACAACCACAAACTAAAACATACATCAAGGCGGTAATGAAGGACGTATCTTCTGTGATAATGTCTGAATCAGGAGCACTGGCCCTTGCGGCTAAATTTGCTGTTGTCCTTCAGTACACAAATATTTTCTTCTTAACAGATTGCAGCTAGTTGGAGCAATTCATTTCGACACCAGATCATAGCCACCCATCGGATTGGCGAATGAAATTCTACACTCAAGAATATGATAATTGTGCTCCAATCATTTAGGCACATCTGTACAAGATAAATAGATTAGAAAATATAGAGGCTGATAACTTAGCTAGGCTAGCACTTTCAGAAGCTCCAATTATACAACAGCCTTGCTAGATTGAATGCTCACTTTGAGCTCACTGTAATCAATGCCCATTATTTGAGGCATTGAATCTTGTAACTTTACCCTCTGTAAGGTTACTAGCAGTTTCATGCTGCTGATATGAATGAAATATTACTTGTCAAAAAAAAAAAAACGCCACCACTCTCAAAATATCTAAATGGTTTTGTTACTGATATCCGAAATGGTTATGCACCGTGAAGTGTGAAGCAAATTTCGCCAAAGCTATGGCCAAACAAAAAATATAGGCATCGCGATTGAGCTGTTGCTACTAGTTCCTCTTTTTTATCATGATAACGATAACAATTTTGACGTGGAAATATGCACTCATGTTGAAATCATCATTTCCTTTTTCATCGTTTAGTATTGTCAATTTACAATGATGTGACTTTTTTGAACTCATCTCAAAATTTAGGATGCAAATAAGATTTTGAAAAATAAATGTTTGGCCTGTGTATGTTGCTTCCTCGTCAGTCGTCATCATTCCAGCAGCACGAATTACCGCTCGCAGCCTCGCACCTGGCAGAATCCTATTATAATCACCTTAAAAGCGAAAATAATAAAAAAAACTAAGAACATCCTCCGCCCACGGTGGGGCTCGAACCCACGACCACAAGGTTAAGAGCCTTGCGCTCTACCGACTGAGCTAGACGGGCTTTAGTGGTGATATTAAAGGTTATATGTATAGTTTTTTTATTAAGCAACAGAGTCAGGGCAATGAACCTAACTCCTGTGAATGCCTGTGATGTTAAATATGTTAGCCCACATGTGATGGTGGTTAAAAATAGGGTTTGATTTTTTTCGTTAAATACTACAAATAAATCATTAAGTTATTCTAAGCACAAATTCATGATGCCCTAGATTGAATACATATTCTAGGCTATATGGTGTGATATATATTGCCTACAGGTATATTGATGGTGGTTGAAAAGAGGTTCAAAATTTTTATTAAATCCTAGAGATAAACTAACATGATTAAGTATTAATGTTCAGAACTAGATCTAGAATTATTTCATATATATGAACTTTACAAAAATCCTTGTCTTGAAAATTGAATAGTTTGATAGAGTACCATTTCTCCCATCCTTTGTTCGATCATCATTCCAAAGGTTTTATAATTATTTTGAAAATAAATTTAAGTTCCTCGAATGATGCTCTTGTGGATAACTTATTTTGTGGTGTATGATTCCTCACCAAGGCACATTTTGCAATGCCTCTTCATCCTACTTCTAACACTACTTGCATATGTTGCTAAGCCAAATCCAAGATCTATGGAGAAAGATGTCATACACTCAATCGAAAAGTGCAAGTGCGTAGAATAATTGATGAACATTTATCCTTAACATGTAGGATCTCTCTCTCTCCAACTATTATTTTGATATTATGGATATCTTTTATTGCACGTATTTTCTTTTCTTCACCTTTTCTCTTTCTTCTTTTTTCCAATTCATATATCATGCCTCTTCTTTTGTATAGACTAGGAGGATTCCCCACGCGTTGCCACGGACATGAAGGAGGAATAAAAATATGTTAGAATAGTGAAATGCCGAAGTGGACACCTTGTATGTCAAGATAAATTGCTAGTGGTAAATGACAGTGGATTAGAGGTGGACGCATTGCACGTCAGGGAAATAGATATTAGAAGTTGATAGTGGACTGTTGAGATAGACGTGTTGCATGTTAAGAGAAATAAATAGTTAATTTTGTCTATATAAGAGTTATAGATTTGGCCTAGTGTTTAAACTTCATCCAGAAATTACTATCCGAAGGCTAGCTAGATGGATATCTTTTGCACTCATCCAGAAACTTCATCCAGAAATTAGTATATTGGAAGGTTCAATGTAATTAGCATTAACTTGAATCTTGTTGGCAAAGCTGGGGACATGGAGAGAGAGGGGATTGGGGCGGCCTTTTATCATTGGGTCTTCTCGTGTACCGGCTTTGAAACTTATTTTCATTACCAATTCAGGAGAAAAACCAGTACTGAAAAATTGTCAGACGGCGATGAAATATTTTCACCAATACAAAACTATCATTAAAAATGTCGCCATCAGTGAATTCTGTAGTGCTGACAAGCAAGGCCACGGACTCGTCTAGTATTCGTGTGTGCTCGGCTGCTCGGGCGGACCGATGCAATTTATATATTTTGTTGTCTGCGTGTGAATTTGCAACACATTCAAATCTGCTTCAAATTGTTTTTGCACCCTACCACGCTGATCCTTTCGGTACTAAACTTTGTTCCAACTTATCAAAAAAAAAAAAAACACCACGTTTTGATTAAATAGAAGAGGAGAGGGGGCTACTGGATTTTATTAACAAAGAAAGTAATACAAAGGTTGAGATTGAAACTCATGAAAGTAATAAAAGAAAATTAACATAATTACACATATCCTTCTAGCCATTGATCTAACTCTGGATGCTATTTGTTCTTAGCTCTTACTTTAACTAGACCTCTCTCTTTTGTAAAGGTAAACTTGCAGGAGGACAAAGAATGCTGGATGCCTCTTTGAAGATACTATCATTATGAGCAGACCATATACCCCAACACATACAGATGATAATCGATCTCCATGAAAAAAAGGCTAAATGAAACTTAAAGGCAGATAATATATTGAAAAGATCATCTTGGATCAGAGGGGCTAAGCCTTAGCCTAGAGTATTCCAGCAGCAGACTGCAAAGGGACAATGGAAGAAAAGGTGAAGCAGAGTTTTTTTAGTGCCATGGTGACAAAGGACACCACGTTAGCAAGCTAGTCTACAAAACCTGTTTCCACGCGCCCCTAATTGGGAGAGCGGCTGCCCACACGCACACGGACAGTCCAACACATCAAGTGAAAACTCCTTTATAATAGAACATCTTGTGTCGGATAGCCGCCCCATGCCCGCTTTCGCGTAAAACTTGAAACCCTACTCTCTAGCAATGTTGCAAACAAACCTGGAAGTTTGCTCCTTTGTGTCAAGTCATGTCCGCCCATTCTGAACACGCAAATCCTCATGGGCACTGGGTGTTTCAGCTATGAAAAAGCGGAGCATTCCTTGGACAGACGCAGCATGTGCTTGTGTAATTGGTTATCAACCAAAGAGACCTGCCATTTGTATGTGACTAGAGCTACGACGAGATCTGCCATCATAGGCTGGCCGGGCGCCACTCCTTTATAGCAGTTACCTCCCAAAAAGATACATTCAAGCAGTTTTCGTCTCATAGTCAAACTATCTTAGGTTTTACTAAATTTATAGGAAATATTATCAACATGTATGACAACGATCCAAACAGTATTTTATATGAAAACATATTTTAAGGCGAATAGTATAATAAGTATAATTTCTACCATATTATCTGTGAACATCTTCGCAACCTCTTGGTCAAATGATTACGTACAAAGATGTTTATTGATAATTAGGTCAATATCGTCCGGCCTTCAATAGCATTCACATTATTCCTCTTGTTCATCTTAGCACGTGCTAGTGTTTGTGCCTTGTGAACCTCTAAGAGAACGATGTTGGTAGACGAGAGGAGACGAGTGACAGTGAGAAAACCAATCTAGAAAGCTGATGTTGGTAGACGGACAATCGAGAGGAGACGAGTGACAGTGAGAAAACCAATCTAGAAAGCATGTCACTCGTGTTGCCACGGTACCGAGTAGACGATCGAGCATTCGAGCGAGCCACGAAACCAACGAAACAGTGCCGTTGTCCAGAGCTGTTTATGCCAGGCGCGCGGCCAAATGAAGAAAAAGAGAATTCTTTGTTTTATAATATGTATCTGTATTTCTAGGTAAAAAAAATTTATACATAAGCTTTTAAATACAGACACATACATATATGATACGGATCCATCTGTTCCAGCCAACCTACACAAAGGACCCCTAGAAAAAGAAAATATTACAACTAAGCCCTTGAATCCTAAGTGAAGCCTCCATGACCGTCCAGCCTTGTTGCCGGCCACCGCCGCCGAAGAAGGAACCAGTCACCACCGTGAACTGAAGAAGTCTCATCGCACACTGGCTTTGAAGTGGAGTCTAAATAGTCACCCATCGAGAAGACAGGAAGTAGCCAACGGCGGTCGCTCATCAACCGGGGCCATGCCCAACTCCTTCAGCTCCCAGAACCGCTCTTGCCAATGACGGCCACTTCCGTCGAGGGGAGAAGAAGCCAGATTTGGCCAACCACAGACCACAAAACCCACAAACAGAACCACATCGAAGCAAAAGAAGGCCAACTGCAAAATCACCTATGAAGACGAAGCTGCATCGCTGGCCCCGGACTCACGATGAGGTCTCCCAGACCCCACCGTTGGCGCTGGAGCGGAGCACCACTGGGACAAAGAAGGGGTGGAAAAACATTATTCCATGGCGACAACGACGTCTTCGCCTCACCGCCATCGCTCAGGAAGACACGCCGCGGAGGAACAAGCTCCCGGCAAACCCTAGCCTCACCATCCACCGATGGCAGGCGAAACCTAGACCTAGGTAACATATTGCCTAATCTATATACAGTCGCACGGCGATTCCCTGGCTCATCTCCCGTGCCGACCGCCAGAGCGGAAGGGAGTCGGCGAAACCACCGACAGCAACGCGAATCGCCCCCTTTTCGCCTCAGGCAACTGTGGCAAGGGGAAAGTGAAAGTGCATCTAGCCCTTTAGTGGGTTTTTGTGAATTGATTGACAATATAATTAAAGGTCTAATGATTCTACTAAGTGTTGGATAGGAAATTGATTATCTCACAAGTACTTGATTAAAATGTATAAAGCCAAAATGATGTGTCATTGTTGTATAAGCACAAGACAACAATGCAAGTAGAATTCATATAAAGGCCTATCTATTTGAGTTTTCTATGATTCATGTGGAAGCAAGCACGTTGAGTTTGATAATGAGACATAAGGGATTGCATATGGAATGGTCTCATATTTAAAGCTTTCTACATTGAAATGAAAAGTGACTTAGTATATTTGGATTTATCTATATTTGATGAATAGAATCAAGTCACGTAATCAAGATGATATTGCTTAAGAAGAAAAATCAAAGTTGGAATGTTATCTCTCCTTGAAGTACATTGAAAGATTTGAACGATGATATTTGTTGATCCTAGCACCCCAAAGTTTCTTCGGATGGACGAGTTTCTACTCAAGAGAACCCTCAAATTTTATCTTTGCTTGAGTTATAGGAAATACCGTACTATCAAGAGGGATACAAATTAGGTTGGTAATTCGAGGTCTAAAAGTGCTCATGTCGATCTTTAGAGAGTTTGGAGAGACACAGTTGCACTCACTGCACTTAGAAAATGGACCTTTCTTCACCCAACCTGGCTTACCGGTAGTACCAGATTTATTTGAGTTATAGAGCGGTAGTACCGGCGTATTATTTTGTGCCAAGTCGAACGCTCGATGTCGCTATTGATGTACTATCGGTAGTACCGATCCTTGAACCGGTACTACCGGTCGTCATTGGTAATACCGGATAAAAATGAATTATATACCAGAATTACCGGATGAATATTTTCTACAAAGTCGAACGCTCAAAGTTGCATTTGTTGTACTACCGGTAGTAGACCGGTAGTACCGGTTCGCACCGGAAGTACCGAATTTATTCGAATTATAGTCCGGAAGTTGTGACCAATTTTTTAGGCCAAGTTGAAGGTGCCCAGTTGCGCAGGAAATGTACTACCGGTAGTACTGGTCCTACTTCCGGTCCTACTTCCGATAGTATGATGTGTCACCCTGTGCACGTTCTGACACACCACAACGATCACTTTTGGTGAGGTACCGGTAGTACCGATGGTTCCCATCGGTAGTACCAGTAGTTGTTCTGGACAGGCACTATATATACCCCTCACCTCTCTCCTTTCTCTCTTGGTTATTCCACTCGTTCCATACCTGAGAAAGGCTTTCTCCAAGCACCAGCTCGCCTGCTCTCTCTCCCCTTGCCTCCCAAACTTCATCCCCTCAAAGATTTGAGCTAGGAACATGAGATTAGAGAGTGGGAACTTTGATCTATGATTTAAGCACTTGGATACCTCGTCTTGCCGGCTTGATTTGTGTTTGTTACTCTTGGGTTCTTGGAACCCTAGCTGGCTAGGTGTTCTTCGTTGGCTGCCCGTGTTGTTCTACTTGTGAGGGCACCCCGAAGTGTTTGTATCACCCCATTCTTCTTATTGGAAATCTCGAGCTGACCTATGTGGTTGCTTGAGGGAGGAGACCTTTGTGGTCAGACCTTTGTGGTCACCTCAACAACGGGGACGTAGAAACTCCTTTGTGGGGATTGCCGAACCTCGGATTAAATCGTGTGTCTTGCTGTGGTGGTAGCATTGACTACCCTTGTTCTTCGTGTTTTTTGTGTTCTTCATCCCTATCCCCAAGTTCTTAGGTTAGAGGACTCGATCTACAATTTGGTCCGGTGAAAAGGTCCAAGAAGTTCAACATCTTCATCAATAACATCAACAAAGGGGTGATAACAATTGGATCTAAATTTATAGCTCATTTTACTCTGATTTCCATTTCAATTTTGTAGTTTCGTAGGGCACCGGTAGTATCAGAAGTTTGCATCGGTAGTACTGGTTTTAAACTACAGGTAGTACCGGTCCTACTTTCGGTTCTACTACCGATTGGTATTAATTTCCGCATTTGAGCTTTAAGTTTTAGGATTTTCAAAAAGCCTATTCACCCTCCTCTAGGCGACATCCTAGGTCTTTTCAAGTGGTATCAGAGCCGGGATCTCACTAAAAGCTTCACCGCCGTGAGAAAGGATGTCGATGCCTAACGAATTGGGGCCCGTAATCCTCCAAAATGATAGTTTAAACTTTCTATCTTGGTCTAATTATGTACTCAATGTTTTTAGGACTATTAGTCCTCTTGTTGAGCGTATTGTGGATGCAAGCATCTCTACTCCTATAATTGATTGGAGCAACTATAAAAATATGCCTGAAGAGAAAAAAAGATGTGTGCAACTCAACGCTCAAGCAATTAATGTCATCTTGAGTACATTGAGTACAAAGATTCTAGATGAAGCAATCTATAATGGGCAAACACCTTCGGAGAGTGCTCATGTCATTTGGACTAAGCTTTTTGAGTTGTATGGAAAATCCAAATGTAATGAGTGTTATGTGTGTAAGACCATGGAGAAGATGTCCATTATACCCAACTGCAATGAAAACATATCTAGCAATCTCAAGAGTGCAGAGCTGAAGTCACAGGAGCCAGTCGCTGCTGCAATGTTGCCTGGACAGCACATATCGGACGTGTCTGATATGGCTGAGGCAGCAAAACTGCAAGTAGCTCCAAGCTGTGACGTTGGACCTCGGTGGAGATCAAGTGATGAGTCAACCTCAGTATCTCATGAATCTCATCACTTGTGTCTTATGGCCAAGAAGAATAAGAAGAAGGCAACCAAGAATGAGCAAGTCAAGGAGATTACCCATGAAGATGATCAAGAAGAAAGTGGTCTTGAAATTGAAGATTTTGATACCATTGATCATCTCAGTAGCAAAGACAATAAAATATTTGTCAAGTTGATTAAGAAGAATGTTAAGCTAGAAGAAGAAAATAAGAAGCAAGAACACATACTTCAAAAGCAAGAGATGTTTCTCATTTCCAAGTTAGATGAACTAACGGAAATCAATAGGAGGTATGAAAAGTTGTCAATTAAGCATGCTTTGGTTACTAACTCCTCTTCTAGTGTGTCCCAAGTAGAAAAGGAAAACAGTGAGCTCAAGGCAAGACTAGATGAACTATCAAGAAAATACAATGTATTACAAGCAAACTATGTTCATCTCAAGTGCTCCCATGAGAAACTAATAGAATCACATGCTAAGCTTGAGATAGCGCATGAGGTTGTAATTACACCGGTAAAATCATTTCAGCCTCTCACACAAACATTCACTTGTACACAATCTCAATTGAATATTTCTTGTACTAATGAGTGTGCTTCTTAAGTAAGCCAATCTTTGATTGAGCTAAATCTCATAGAAAACAATGAGCTCAAAGAAGAAGTGAAAAGACTAAAGAAAGATGTGATTTGTTTGGAGGGTAAGGAGAAAGCACAACCTTCTCAAGATAACCGTGATAACATGGTGAAGGTTGAGAAGGGTTCAAATCTTGCTTCCTCTAAATCCCAATAAAAGAATCACACTTCAAGCAATATCAAAACAACCAAGAGCAAGAAACATGGACATAAGTGGGCTTTGTGTCCACACAAGAGTTGGGCTGACAAGAAGTTGGGCCATTCTACCAAGAATTGCCCCTTGTGCAAACAGGCAAGAAAGAGAGCCCAAGTTACAACAAGAAAATGTTATGGATGCAATGAGATAGGGCACTTGGTTGATGGTTGTCCCAACAAGCAAAACAAGCTTAAAGCAAATCAAGGCAGCATATGCTATGCTTGTAAGAGAAAGGGGCATCTAAGCTATGATTGCCCAAATGGTAACACTCCTAAGCCAAACACATTTGTTTAGGATAATATGCTTAGGAGGGCCACAAATGGAGTTAGCGCTAGCAAGACGATGTGTCCACCACAAACTAGTCCTAAAGTCATTTGGGTCCCTAAGCATTTGTTGACTAACCCAATAGGACCCAACAAGAGTTGGGTACCAAAGTGTGCTTAGGATGCTGATGTAGGTACTTGGTGGTGAGGTGAAGGCTTCGGGGTGCTTGATCAAGCAAATTGAAAATATTTACTCAAGCTATCAACCAATTCTTATCATAATCTATTGTATGGTTGACCCAAAGAAAATTTATTGATCATATTCTCTACTTCATCCTTTCCATTGGTAACAAGTACCTAATTTTAGTAGGATAGCCACTATGTGTGTCTAGTGCTCAATAGTTCACAAATAGAAATATTTGTGAAATATTTTAAGTGGCTAATTAGATTCATTTGATATATACTTCACTTGCCATATGGTGCTTTTAATGGCTCTTTTGTAGAGCAATACACTTATTGAGATGCAGGTATACAAGAAATACTAAATGCCAAATAGTGAATCACGAATGTTGTAAACAAATTAGTTTTCAAGAACACAATTTTAGAGCAACAAAGTTCTTATCCATGAGATTTCGCATTCTTGTGATTATCTACACCTAAGTGGGTTGTGAGCATCTCTTCAGCTCAATTCAAATATGGCATTTGATTACGTATTTGGTAAAAATAGAAATTGACTCCCAAAATTCTTGATAGAATCAAGTGCCTATTGCAAGTCATTCAAACTACTTGTGGCACTCATTTAGGAGGAGCTCAATCTCTATTTTTCACCATTATGGACTAACAAATTTATCTAGTATTTTCTGTAGTCCTTTGGATGAAATTTATCTTACACATAGCATGATTAATTGACAAGAAATGTCAACTTGATGATTGTCATATCATATATCATCTCAGTGGTGATTTTATGGGCTCAAGGCAAAGAGCCATTCATAGGCTGGCATATTATTTAGGAAGCTTGATATTGGTTGATCATGAGCTGCAAAGGTATATCTCTTGATGATATTCTTTTGGGTGCATATGAGAGATGGTTGAATTGGATAAGTATGCATATGTTGCTTGCTATGAGATATTTTGAATAGATTAAATGTTTAGTAATCAAATTTGAGTTGGTTTAAATGGATAAGTTTATGAGAAGACCTTTTAAGTGGAGTGAATGGATATATTTCTTGTGAAAGTATTCGAACACATTAACTTCGAGTTTGGTTCAGTTTGAAGAAGTATAGCTCAATGTGTTGAAATCTGCCCCATATTTTAAATCTGAGTGAGCTGTGCTGTGAGCTATGTTTGTTTGACGAAATCTATTTGAATTGGCTTGAAATATGGTATGCATGCTCTAGACTTATGGTATTAATTGGCATACAAGTTTCATGAGAATTGGATATGAGATGCTTCAGTTTTAGAGTGCATCTTCTCAGTTATGGTAAATTAGTTCTTAGCACGTAGCAGTACTGAAAGAAGAGAAATCTGGTAGCAATGTACAAGGCAAATGAAGCTAAAATTTTCAAAGATACTAGATGACTTTGTAAAGAGCATGTCCACCAAATTTTGTGATATTTGGATATGTAAATTGGTAGTTATGGATTAATCTTTGAAGGAGCACATAATCTGCCAGAAAAGCAACAATCATTGGATTGTCCACGAGTCACTTTGATTAAAATGTTCTCAAGTTTGAAACATGATTATGAGAGTTTGAGAGACATAAGTGTGATCTTGAATTAAGCTAGAAGTAATATATGATATTGTATAAGGATATTTAATGTGGAGTGCTTTTGCACATTTGGTACTCAAAATTAAAGATCAAGGTCAAGTAAGGTGGAGGCACTTATTATTCATAGTTCAAGAACTCTCTACTGATGGAATCTTGTCATATATATATTACCATATTCTCATTTTTATCTTATGAGAATCTACATATTTTAATGGTTCTAAGTTCACCTCAAGATTGGACAACAAGCTAAGAAAAGTTAAAAATTATCAAATCTGTCCAGAAAGTCCGAATTCTGTGATTGGTCGTCTTCAAGCATGGATTTGAAAATTCAAACACCGTTGAATTGACCTAAAACTATGTAAGCATGCCATGCATATTTGATACTTGTTGCTGTATAATTTTCATGAAGATTGGTTTTGAAGAAAATCAGCTATGAGTTAGTTTCTATCAGATTCAGCGCTGCAGTTTTTAGATCGTGGTAATTTTGATAAAATATTGACTTGACTCATCAAAAGGGATCGAAATGAGCTGAAAATTTTAGCACCAGAAGTTTGCATCGGTAGTATTGATTTTAAACTACAGGTAGTACTGATCTTACTTTCGGTTCTACTACCGGTTAGTATTTAACTTCCGTATTTAAACTTTAAGTTTTAGGATTTTTGAAAACGCCTATTCACTCCCCTCTAGGCAACATCCTAGGTCCTTTCAGAAAAGGGCGAGAGAGTCGTCGAATAAAAAAAAGAGAATACTTTGACGATGCATCACGCTGCTTGATGCTTTGCACTGCGTCTCAGCTTGCAGGCGCAAGCACAACTGCACTACTAGGAGGTCCAGGAGCGGTAGCCAGCCCTGCCTTGCACGATCTATTACACGAGGGCCATATTTAGATTGCGAAAAAAATTTAACCTGATGAATAGTAACTTTTTTGTCTTATTTGATAAATATTGTCTAATCGTGGGCCAACTAGGTTTAAAAGATTCATCTCGTGATTTTAAACTAAACTGTATAATTAGTTATTTTTTACCTATATTTAATGCTCCGTATATGAGTTCAAAAATTAATATAATGGAGAGAGTGAAAAAATTTAGCAATCTAAATAAGGCCGAGTTTTGCGTTTGTTTCGTTCGAGGCACTGAATCCATACGTTTTGTCCCCCCTGCAAAACCCAAAGGACACTGTTCTCTATACTGTTCCCATTTTTTTACAACAAGTACTGTTCCCATTTCATGCCCAAAACCAGAAATTGGCTTTTGTAAAACTAGCTTTTGTAGTGTTCCCATGCCATCTAGGCCTGGTTCCACCCAGTCGGGCGCGTCATTCCAACTCCGGAGTAGTTGGCCCGGAATAGGTGTGTTTATCATGCTCTTCGTTTTAAATTATAGTTTATTTAATTTTTTTATTTTAAATTTTATTATTTATTTTATTTAAAAAATTTGAGTAAATATAGTTAAATTTAGGTCATTCTCGAAAAAATTTTTCTAATAAAACAAGCCACAACAAAAAAACTGATATTTTAAAATTTTTAAATAAGACGAGTGGTCGAATTTGAGATAAAAAATTAAAATAAACTACAAATTAAAACAGACTAGTGGCAATAACGCATACAACATACTCAACACTCCACTACTCTTTACGGTAGATTAATCTAGAAAGACTAAACATAGATTAATTGTAAAACTAATTGCATAAGGCTTGACTAATCGACAAGACAAATCTACTAATCCTAATTAGGGCTAACTAATTGCAACAATAGGTCATATGGTGCTACAATAACCATGGGATAATTAGGATAAATAGTTTTGTCTAGTCAATTAGTCACCTCTTATGCAATTAGTTTTCAAATTAGTTCGTGTTTGGCTCTTCTAATTAGCGTCCAAAGCAGCTAGGATCTTGACATGCCCTTAATCTGTCCACCTACCTCGACTAGTTGTTCTCTTTGTCGTCGTCTTCTTCTTCCCTATAATACTCGGTTTTAAGAACAAAACCAGATGTATACTATATATGAGTCTCTGAAGACAAATCTCACAAATAGCTACAATTAAAGGGTAGTATCAGTAAACAATACTTATTAAATAACGTACATAGTAAAAGAGAAACATACCCTTAGGTAGTTTTCAACGGAAATTACACTTCAATCTTCAGATGTAGACTCCACTCCACTGGATCCAAACTGATTGGTTGACAACAAGCCTAACACTCCTCCTGAGGTGTGGGGAAAATAGCAAGAGTGAGTCCATGTCGAACTCCGCAAGTATAGCAATAAGGTAAATCGCATAAACTCATAATCAATGTAATATAAATAATATAAAGCATAAAACAGTAAACAATGAGCATGTTAACAATCAAAAGTCATGATCTAATGTAAGGATTCTAAGGCCGCTCGTGTCCTTGAGCAAGGCTAGTATACTAGTTTAATAAACTCTGTGTAGAGGTGTACACTTTCACTATGAGCTATGATTTACCCTTTCGCCTGAGGTGATCAGCCTTTTAGCCCACTACCAAGGAAGACCGACAGGGTTCACTATGAAGCCTTTCAAAGGTTTGTCTAACAAGTTAGGGCCGCTAGGTTTCATTAGTCAGTCTGTGTGATACAACCAGTCCCAAGGATCCACATTCTACTTATCCCCATTTGCGCCACAAGGGTAACCTCTAACAAGCTAGAAAAGGTCCTCATGCTGAGCTAAAGCCATAGCCATATAGCCCTCACAGATGTACTGTAAATTCCGGATGATCACGTACAGATAAGATCTTAATTGCGCTAAAAAGTCATCTTTTAACGTTCATTGCTTAAACATTAATCAAGTCATAAGATCATGGTTATAGAATTAAAGCCCAAGCTATACTTGCCTCAAATTCAGATCCTTCTTCTTTAGTCCAAACCTTCAAAGAACTCCTTCAAGATCACCACATATTACTCACCAACTGAATGGGACCATAAAGCACCACGCAAACATCCAAACAGACATGCATAACAAACATGGTAGATCAGAATAATACACCAATCAATGAAAAAGGATTAAAACCTAGTCTACATATTTGTTATAAACACAAACACGAGAAGCACTCTAGTCAGAGCTACGGTGCGAAAAAACGACTACCGAAAGATTTATTTTGAAAAGAAAACTATATACTTTTACTTAGATGTAAAAGCATAGTCAAGAGTATATCATTATATATACAAAAGGGAATATGAATATTGATGGGCTCTCAAGACATATATACAATGAATTGATACAGAGCGGAAGATATCTTGGATTATTGATCTGGAAGTGACCGAGTAGAATTTTGAATAAAGGAATAGCTGATGCATGTTAAGTATAGATGAGGCATGTAGACGTATATATACATCACATATGCAAAAGCACCATGCAGTAAGTGGTCAAGGCATGAGGTGTAACGTAATTAACTGAGAGGATGGAAAACATGGAGATGCTCACCAACGAACAACCATGAGATAGCCCTACATGGCTGGACACGTGAAGAAGGCTGTCGGAATTTCATATACGTGGTCGTGCGACTCCATCCGTGGTTCCGCAGCCAGGCGACGGACATGGCAACTAGCAGATAGCAGCCGATGAACTTCGACAGGATGGGCTTCAGAGAACGTAGCTGTTGCTTGCATGTGCTGGCAAAGGCAGAAAGCTTTACGTTGTCATGGCCGGCCGTTCACGGAGGCAACAGAGACATGCATGGAACTATATGAACAACACATAGAGCAAGATGGGATTCCGTAGATGTGCTCACCATCAATCCATCAGTCGAGATCGAAGATGGTGTTTCACGTAGATGGTGCCCTCTGATCTCCTGACCGTAGATTCATAGCCGGTTACGGAGAACGGAGAGGCAGCACAGCTTCCTGTGAAACATCAGCTGTGGCCTGTGGCGTGAGAAAGACGAAGAGCACGAGAGGAAGAAGAGCGTCAGCAACTTTGTCACCTCGACGCGGCAATGGCATGCGGACGTCGGAGAAGACACGGCAGACAATGAAGACTCGTCACGGCGGCGGTGGCGTGTCTTCACGGACAAAGACCTCCAGAGATGAGTAGAGAATCGATGACGTATAGCTCGACGGGGCGGCAGCGAGCTTTCCTTGACGTGAAGCTCGTCAACAGTTTGGAGACGGCGGCGAGGCAACAGACGCAGTCATCGCGACGGAGGTGGCGCGAGAGGCTAGGGCAAAAACGGCGGCATGTATCTATACCTATCTATAAAGAGGCTAAATTTCTTCATCTCTTTTTTCTTTCACCTCTCCATGTCCTATATGTTTACGGTTAGAAAACCATAATAATAATAAAACATCAAAATTTTCACCTAATAATCTATCCGCTCCCTAATTCAGAAAAATTCTGTCCACCCCTCCAGCCGCTCCACCCCATCACCTCTCTGACTCCAACTCCAGTACGGTAGTGCTACAGAGATTAGATTAGGAATAGAATAAAAAAATAATATAAGGTTTTAAATGAAAACAATACAAGAAAGAGGAAAAAGGTGGAAGGGTTTAATAATTTTTAAAATAGGCCAGGGTTCCGGATACAAAATATTAAAATGTTATAAAATTCACAAAAAATCACAGAAAAATTAGAAAAATGTCAAACCAATTTTATTAGTTTCATAAAAATATGATCCATCCATATATATTGTGAATATAATTAGGTTATATTTTTGTCTACAGGTGTGTTAATCATCCTTATATAGGTTGCATGCATATGGTTTGAATATGTACCGGATGTCCTCTTGGTCATTGTCCTCCCAAGTCCCCCCAAGTCTTCACGGACTTTCCGTTGTCCAATTCCTACCCAAGACAATGCTCGGTTCATAATCACTACTTTTCAACAATTATTATGTTTATTTTTTTATTAAATTTTAAGGAGAAAGATTTACATCACCAATTTAGTTTTGTTTAAAAATCAAATATAGATTAGTTAACGGCACAATAAATTATTTCATGAACCGAAAAGCGGCAGCATATAATTCTTGACTTTTTTATTAAAATTTTAACGAGAAAGATTTACAACATCTATGTCAATTGTATTTAAATAATTTTTTGGTATTTAAATATAGATTAGTCAATTATACAACTAATTGTTTCGTGAACCGGAATGTTCGGCAGTATGTGGTTCATGACAAGCGCTACTATGTGAAAAAATACTGTCATAATCATCGGTGGACAGAACAATCCTAATGCAGTTACAGAAGTTGATATGACGATGCGTAAAAAAGCTACAAAGGTTGATATCCATGAGCAGTATGAAAAAAGCTACAAAGTTATAATATATTTATTTATATCTAAATAACTATACGCTTTGCAAGAAAAAAGGAAAAATATACCAAAGTATGTTAATTCGATGCAAGTTTAATATGTCATTGTTATTTATTGTGAGCATTAACGTATATTATAAATGTGATAATCATCATAAAATAAATTATAAAAACATAAAACTTAAGTTATCATTTATGTTATCATTTTAAATAAATTTTAATACTTCTTTTGTCCTGTTGCAATACACGGACATATTTGCTAGTAGATAAAAAAAGAAGCACGGTTTGGGACATGCCAGTCTTATAGGCCGTCGGGTGCGGAAACGAAAACCAGGCCGTATTCCACAAGATCGAGGAACGATGGTAGGGGTTGCCAATGGACTAGAGTCCGATAGAACGGGAGATACAAGAAGGATGCAGCTGCCATACGGTGCTGGCCTGATGGTCACCTGCGCTGGCTCGGAGATGGAAGGGGTTTGGCCTGCACGGGAGCACGCTGTACAAAGAACGGGCTAAGCCTTCAACGTGCTGGAGCAAGGAAGCAGGCTGCCTAAGCCTTACGGCTGGGAACAGAGAGGGATGGAGAGATTATTTTCTTCTCATTTTTTTAGAAAATTTTTTTATAAATACATTTTTAAATTTAGTTTGTATTTTCAAATCCAGTCAATACAAAAATAAAATGCAGCAGCATGGATGTATCATCATGTATATAGCCTTTTGATATATTTTATACAACAAAAAATATTATTTTCCTAGGTTTTTATGAGCATAAAAATACATAAATAAATTATTTTAACTCTATTTTCAAAGTGCAAATTTTAGGGTGTTACATTCCCTAAGACTCCAATTGCTAACATAATCTTGACTCCCCTCTACCTACCCGTTGTTCGTCAACCCAACGTCTCGCCGTCCGCTGGCCCCTGCCGCAAGGTGTTGCAGGGGCGGGCCCAGCCATGTGCATGGGTATTCAGCTAAATACCCAAATTTCTATCGAATGCTTTAATACATATAGTTATATATATGTACTCCCTCCGTTACTAAAAAAGATGACATTCTAGCCACTATACTTAGGGATAGAAAAGAATAACGTTTTGGCTAAATCATGCTAATGTGGACGCTAATACCCCGCATGCCCCTTCGATCCATGCACCGCATTGATAACAGACCGGTCCACGACGCATCAATTTTCCTCGATCCCCATCCGCACCGTGGCCGCTCACCTATCTCCTCGCTGCATGCTTTCCACTCGCGTCTTTATTAAGCGAAGTCTCTGCTCGCCGCCAAAACAACGCGCCCAAACAGCCTACAGAGTTCCATGGCAAAAATTTCGGTAACTTTTGCGGCCAAGGAGTAAAATAGCACGCTATACGCCTCTCATAGCGCGCCATGCAGCTAAACAGGGCCAAAATTAGGCAAACTGCGCCATGGAGCTAAACAGGGCAATACAAGCCAAAAAATTGGGCCCACCAGGTACCTCAAGTCTACAACGGTGCTGCGCTAACCGTTTGAGCTAGCAAATGTTCTCGTATAACATGCACCCGCAACCGTATTTAATAGGGGCAAACAAGAAAAACTCTACCCTAATCAATCACTTCTTGGTTTGCTAAATGTTGTCCTAAACGTCATCTTTTTGAGTAACGGAGGGACTATATACATTAGCAACATAAAGAAATAAGAGTAAATGGATAGTCGGTTAAGAATTCAGCCTAAAAAAATTACTATTCATTATGCAATTATATCTATACAGTGTTGCACATGCCAAATATTTGGTTTGTTAAACAGATTCTACCCTTCTGCATTTCTTTCTACATTTCGAATATGTCCACCCTTAAAATCCTGTGCCGGCCACCGAGTGTTGGCCGCCTATATGCATGACTCCGCGCTCCACGGTTTGGCCTTTGCCCACTGTCGTCGGAGGCGTGTCTTGGACTCTTGGTGATGGCCGCTCGGCACGGTCGCCCACAGCTACGCATTGGTACGCAGCATGCCGGTGTTCGTCATGGCTACATTGTGGGCAATGGGGCAAGAAGAAGGGCTGCTTCACGTGCGAGCCAAGCAGCGCCTTCTTGTCAGGGCACTCTCTTGTTCAGTCGGGCACCACTGTCACCTCAATGGTTGTTTAGTCTATTCAAATAACGTTTGAATGGTAAACAAAGACCACCTGTCATTTAGGCCCTAAACGATGAATTAAACGGTTGGATCTTATAAATTAATTTAAACCGTTCAAAACCGTCTAATTGGTCTAAACAAAATAGATTTCAACATGATTAAACGCTAAGCAAGCAAGTAGGCCGACATGAGTTTTGAGTACTTAATTTGTTAATCATAGGCTAATTTATTTGATTTGTATATACTAAGACCAAAAATTTAGATATTTGAAGAAATTGCAACTCAGTGAATTAGATATATCAAATGATCGGATATAGGCATATAGTACTTTGTTTGTTGTTGCATAATTGTGTTACTTAACAGCTTATTATATGTATGTATATAATCAACTACATGTTGCTAATTATTAACCACATATTGCGCTGGTCCCAACTATTTGTGGTATACATGTGTTAATTTGATAGCGGCGGGCTTCAAAACTTATGATCTCTACCACTGCATATAACTGTATTATTTTATCATGTGTGGAAGAAGCACCGGTTAGGGGTTAGTCAACCATGTTTTTTCAATCATTGACGATTAAAATCTTACCACATCTTAGAACCAATGTAGGGACTCAGTTGGGACTTCACAGTTCCCATATCCATATAGAAAAAAACAACACGCCTAAGTTCACCAAGATGGCGAAGGTGATGGATTCATCCCCAAGCCAAACAAGCCATGTAAAGAACTGAGACCACCCACACTGGGGTACGGTGCGGTATCCCCTGTGCTAAGCCAGATACCGCATGCAAACTGCCGTAGTGGGGTGCTGTATCCCGTGCGCGATCGGCTCCCGAACGCCAAATTTCGAGCGTTAGCGGGGCGGTAGTATGTGTGCGCTATCCGCGCCTGGGGCCCGCTGCCCACCACCGCGCGCCCAACGAGAAAGGAAGTCGTCTGCCCGCCCCACCGCCCCGGAGACCGCCTCGTCGCCTGTTCTGCTCCTCCTCCCCCCAATCATGGCACGGCGTGGTGGTCCGCTGTCCGCTCCTCCCTAATCGCGACCTGCTCATGTCGACATTGGCCCTGGGCACGTTGATGACGAGGCACCCGACCTCAGTGGAGGCCTGGAGGTCGAGCCACCGTCGAATCAGCGCGAGCTTCGCCCAGCCACGAGCGCGATGCGCGCCGTTGGACGCCTTGCCTCGCCCCTGCCTCGCGCTCGAGCCGGAGTTGGAGCAGGGAGGAGGACCGCCCACCGCGCGCCCAAGCCGGAGCAGGGAGGACGCGCGCCGCAACCCAGCCCGCAATCCGCTCGCGCGTGGAGCACCTCCAGCCGGAGCAGGGAGCACAGGAGGAGGAGCAAGGAAGGGGCAGCACCGTCATCGTCCATGGCCGCGCGTCGTCGTCCTCTGGCCCGGGCGAGGACGGTTCGCCTGTCATATCTCGTTTTAAAGGACTAAAATAAGATATATAAAAGCCTTACATGCGCCCTAGGATGTCACACATATAAGTTAACAAATTATAAATAGTACCAAATTAGAGTTTATTACATAGCGATGAATAGCATGACGTAGTCTTTAACAAAAATAAGACATAACTAAGATAACTCCAGATGATAGCTCCACCACAGGGACAAGTCAACTGGTTGACATAAGCTAGTAGTCGTGTCGATAACTCTCACTCCAATCCTGACCTATTACCCATCCGGGATTTTCTAAGTAATGAAATAAAACAAGTGTAAATACATACGTACTTAGCAAGCACAGAAGGGGTTCATGAAGCTCAATAAAGATTGACATGGTTTGACTGCAAGTAGCTTTTTAGTGTATGTCATATTTTAGCAATTAGCATCAAGGTAGTAGCATCCCATAACCACATGATCAAATAATCATGACTAAGAATATGATGAAAAATAACTTTAACATATAGCACCATTTGGATTAATGATCCATTCTATTAAAGTCTCCAAGGCCGCTCTTTCCGTGAGCATGGACGATATATCGGTTTAAACTCTACGCAGAAGTGTACACTTTCACTACGGGTCATAATTTCCAAATATATGGGTTTGCAACTCCCAAACACTCAAAAACCACATAAAGCCACTCATAGGTTCGTCTAACAAACTAGGGCCGCAGGGTCATTGAATATAGAAAACCCCTCTCCCAATGTGGCGCATCCTAGTTATAACACATAATGAAGAAGCAGCCCTATACTCAACTCGCAGATCCTCTGACTTACCAAAAAAGGTCCTATGAATAACTAGAGCCAGAGCCATATAGCCCCCGCAGTTGTACGTTATGTCCCGGATGATCACTTACAGTTTGGATCTTATAGGAAACCACATTTTAAACATTAGTTGCATAGTCATTAATCAAGTTATAAGATCATGGTTGTAAAGCACTAGCTCAAACTACCCATATGCAACCCAGTTAACAAGGTAAATAGGTACTCAAAACTAGAGAAACTTAACAGGGTAGCAAAGAGATGCATGCGTATGATTTCAGTGTGTATAGTGAATAGGTAACAAGAATGATCCCAACTATACATGTCTTGATCAAAGTTCTCCTGCTGAACCTGCTGATCCTAGTCGTAGAAGTATTCTTGATCTCCCACAAATGACTCACTCTCTAGATCCGATCAACAATCAGTAACATACAAGCATCGAGTAACCATACACGAGCAAACAAATAGATTTAATTAGAGCAGTACACCATGTCAACAAAACTATTCTACGCATTGCTATGATCACACAGACGTAAAGATCACCAAAATCGGAGCTGTAACGAGAAAGTTATGGATTTTACAAGTTTTTCTATTGTAAAATAATAGGTTAAAATAAATCTCAATTTTCAAAAGTTGGAAATATATCTAACAATGGTACTAACAGGTAGATTATGAAATTATGAACCTAACACAACTTGAACAGACCAAATCGGAGTTAAAACGGAGAAGTTATGAGCTTCTGAAAATAGTGGCAAAACTGTAAATAAAGGAAAACGTATTTTTGAATCTGTTAAAGGAAAATACGCTTTCCAACGGAGAAAACGTATTCTTCGGAACCCGCAAAGGGCTCTTAACAAAATAGGAAGAAAATCGAGGGTTTTTCTATAAAACTACCAACCGAAGAGGTATCAGCCGACTATGGCCGTTCAATCTGAGATGGACGGCTTAGATTAGAAGTAGGAGGGGGGAGAGAGGGGCTCGCCGGGAAGACGACTCCCGCGGCGGTCGGCCATGGCCGGCGACCATGGAGCTCGCCGGAGCTCTCAGTGCTGGCCCTAGAGACCATGAAAAGACATGGGGCTTGGACCAAATGGAAGAGGAGCTCATTGCGGACTCACCCAACACGAAACCGAAGGCCGGAGCGGACAGAGGCAGGCTGGCGACGAACGACGACGGCGGTGAGGCTCCTGCAAGGTTTGGTGAGGCACGATGATCAATACAGAGCACTAAAAGTAGTAAAACCAATCTCAACGAGTTTGTAGGGTTGAAGAGAAACCCGGCGTCAAGTCAATGAAGGCAACATGGCTTCAAATCGTGAGTTCGAGCTCAAGGTGGCGGCGGCTAGGGTTTCGCGGTTGCTGCAAGCTCGAGCGGAGGCAGTGCTGCACGAGGGTTCAGGGAAGGTCGAGGGGGACGCATGGTGCTTGCTTTATATGGAGGCAACTGTGTGGGCGGCACGCAAGGATGAGGCGGGGTTGGGCAGGACTCCAACACCGGACGATGTCCTGCTTGGACACGAGCAGAGGTGAGGGACGGTGCCGACAAGTGGGACCTAGTTGGCGGTGACACAGAGAGGAAAGGGAAGGTGGCCTGCTGCTGCAGCTTGCTGGGCCTCGGCCTTTTGGCCCGGGAGGGAAGGCAGGCGGCGCGACGCTGGAAAATCCTTCGGGCCAGAAGTGGGGAAAAGGAGAAGGCCGGCCGGTTGGGCCGCTTGGGCCAGAAAGAAGAGAAGAAGGGGTGGGGAAAAAGAAAAGGTTTTTCTTTTATTTGAATAGCTTTTCAAAAGAGTTTTTCAAATCCTTTTGAATCCATTTTCAGATTTAGTCAAATCCAAACATCACAATAGAATTAATGCACCAGCATAAATGCACAAGCATGCTTTTTGACCTATAATTGATTTTAATTTTGTAAAAAATATTATTTCTCCTAGGTTAAATGCTCACAACATTGCATAAATAAATCAATTTGATTATTTTAAAATCATGTAAATTTTAGGGTGTTACAATTCTACCCCCCTTAAAAGAATCTCGTCCTCGAGATTGAGCTGCTTACTCAAAGAACTTCAGGGGTGCCTTTCTCTTCCTCTTCTCATTCCCAAGTTGCCTGTGTCTCAGAATACTGATTCCACTGAACCCTACACATCTTAGTAGTTCTGCTCCTTGTGATCCGTTCCGCTGTTTCCAAAATCTTAACCGGATATGCTTCATAAGTAAGATCATCCTTTACTGTAAGATCCTCTATAGGTATTTGCTCTACTTCTAGCACACACAAACACTTTTTAAATTGAGACACATGGAACATATCATGCACACCGGACAACCTTTCAGGTAACTCTAACTGATAAGCCACTTCACCACGTCTCGCAATAACCTTGAATGGACCAACATACCTTGGCGCTAATTTTCCCTTCATGTTAAACCTCCTCACACCTCTCATAGGCGACACCTTTAGGTATACATAATCACCTACCTTGAAAGCAAGTTCCCTCCTTCGAGTATCCACATAACTCTTCTGACGGGATTGTGCCACCCTCAGATTTTCCCTGATCATTCTGACTTGTTCTTCCGCCTCTCTGAGCGAATCTGGACCAAACTATTGTGTCTCCCCGATTTGACTCCAGAACAATAGAGTTCTATACTTTCGTCCATACAATGCTTCAAAAGGTGCCATCTTGAGACTTTGCTGATAACTGTTGTTATACGAGAACTCAGCATAAAGTAAACTCTTATCCCAACTAGTTCCTTTCTGCAATGCACACGCCCTCAACATATCCTCTAGTATCTAATTTATCCTCTCAGTTTGACCATCAATCTGAGGATAAAAAGCCGTACTAAAATTCAACTACGTGCCCGGGCGCTATGCACAGTCTTCCAAAAATGAGATGTGAATTGAGTACCCCTATCAGACACAATCTTCTTCAGAACTCCATGCAAACACACGATCTTCTCCATATATAACTCAGCATATAGTGGCCTAGTGTAGGTAGTTTTGATAGGAATGAAATGAGCAACCTTAGTTAATCGGTCAACAATTACCCATATAGAATCATAACCACTCTTAGTGCATGGTAATCCCATTATAAAATTCATACCAACTTCATCCCACTTCCATTCAGGTATCTTCATTGGTTGTAACAATCCAGCTGGCCTTTGATGTTCGGGTTTCACATGTTGGCATGTATCACATATAGCAACATACGCAGCCACATCTCTCTTTAACCCATACCACCAATTCCTTTCCTTGATATCTAGATACATCTTTGTACTTATAGGATGAATGGAGTAAGCTGACTCATGTGCTTCTCTCAGTATCGCATCACGAATGGCCTTTATCTCTGGCACACATATCCTCTTACCAAACCACAATGTACCATCTTCATCAATGCGGAAACCAGGTGCCTTACCGATCACAACATTCCCTGCTATCTCTTTCAATTTCTAATCCTCGAGTTAACCCTTGCGTATTTCTTGCTCTAGAGTAGGGGTGACCTCAATATAACACCCCTGGTTTTTGAAACTTTAAAATTTAAATGAATTTGAGTTTATATCTGCATAAATGCTTTACATTCATAGGCCAGTTATAAAGTTTTATGAATTACTTTAAAATGTGTAGCACGTTAGAAAACATGCATTGTTGCATTCATGGTGCTGCACAGTTTTTGGTTGACATGTTTGAGGTTGTTGTTTGATTCTTGCTTTGCTCTCTAGCTACCAATATGCTCTAACTTGTCCTCGCTAACCCTAGACTAACCAAACCTAGTCTAACTAACCCAGGTCAGTCCCTAGTGGACCCTGGCCAACCCCAGCCTCTCCTGGCCAAGTGTGGCCAGCCACAGCCGGCCATGGCCAACTATGGCCAACCATGGCCAAGGCAGTAGCTGCGGCAGCCGGCCAGCAGCGGCCACGGCTGGCCAGCAGCACAGCCAGCAGGCTGCCAGGCCGTAGTACAGCCACGCACCCGCGTGGGCCGTGCCCAGCAGCGGCCCAGCCAGCACGCTCGCGCCAGCGCCGTCTTGATGGGCCGACCGGCCCAGCAGGCTGCTGCGCTGCGCGCGCCGCCTGCGTCGCCTGACGTCAGCCCTGCGCCTGCCGCTGGCGTTAGCACTCGCGTCGCCACCCACCGCCACTGATAGGTGGGGCCCACCCGAGTGAGACCCACCGCTACATTGTCGTCTCCCTCACGGGGACGACACCGAGTCGGTGTCCGCGCGCCGCTCGGGCTGCACCGCTCGCGCGCGACCCGAGGGTCCACGCCGCGCCCTATAAAGGGCGAGCGCCGCCAGCCCGAGCCACCCTTTGCAACCCTAGCTCACTGTCGCTATCGTCGCCCAGTCTCGCCCTCGCGAAACCCTAGCCGTCGCCGTCGAGCTTCGCTCTGCCGCCGTCGATCTCCGTCTCCGGCCCGTTTCTATCGACAAGGACCCTGCTAAAAGCATCGCAGTGAGGTGAGCTGGCCGTTGGTGCCCGTGGCTTGCCTCCCAGTGGCCCTGTAGCGTCTTCCCGCCGAGAAACCGCCGCCGGTCATGGGCACCGCCGCACGGGCCACCACCTCCGACCACCGTCGGCCGTCTTTTACCCCATGATCGGCTCCGCGAAGCCGAGCTCGTCATCCTAGTGCTCTCAGCCTCCTGACCCAAGCATCGTAGTGCTGTTCCGGCCAGCTCCGTTGAGCGCACCGCCATCTCGGCGCTGCTTCGGTGACCTCGTCTCGCCAGACTCTTGCCTGCCGTCGGATCTGAGCCGAGGGGCTCAGATTGGGTGTTGAATCCCGGTCAGCCATGGGGTCAACCGGGGTCCACACCTGCCGACGTGGCAGCCACGTGGACGCCACGTCGGCGCCACGTCAGCGCCACATGTGCGCTGACCGCATCAACGCGTTCAGACCGTCGACAACCTTAGCACTTTTGCAGAAAGGCCCCTGCTATTTTACATATTTATGATCTAGTCCTTTCTAGTTCAAAAGTAATTAGGTTTTAGTCCTGTTTTCTGCAGTTTAGCCCCTAATCTTGTATAGGCCAAAACTTTCACATTTTAACTCTGATTTTGGCAAACTTATACTCTTTGGAATCGTCTCGACGAGTAGAATAGTTCTATGCTATTGTTTGCCTCTATTGAGATGTTTTTGGGTACTACTCTAATTAAAGTATGTTTGCTTGCATGTATTGCTCGTGTGTGATGATTGTGGCGTATAGAGAACGAGACATGGGTGAACAAGGATCAGCAGAACCCGGAGGACTACTTACAGTAGGACATTAACCAAGGCAAGTGCAGACATTCTTGTGAACATATTGCGCCTATTCATGTTTATAAAATTCACTGCATGTGTCTTAAATTGGCAAACCATAGGACTTACTAGCCACTTTATCCAAAGATATCCTATGGGGTTTTAGTTGTTAGGTTTTAGGTTGCTAGTGCTCTATCTCGCCTTTCACCGTTTAATGAAGATAAAACTTGCTTCTTAAAATATGTTGGAGCCGTGGGCTCTTGGCTTCGGCCATTGGAGAAGTTGATGCTGATCCGCATCATTGGTTGGCGGTGAAAGACGGGGAAAACGAATGCTAGTGGGACTCGTGTTGACGAGGGTATCTGTATCTCCTTCCCCTTGTGGTCCTTTCGTGGAGCGGAAACCTGGGACTTTTGTACATCTCCAGGCTAATGGGCTCTAGCTTGGTCGATTAGCAGGACCATCATGGGCAGGATGAATAGCTTACCGACGGGTGGCCATAGCTGTGGTCGCTAGGGTTTGTTTACATGTTGTAGTATGGGAGGGGCTAGGGATCCATGTTGGGGACGGCCTCATGGTGAAGTCGCCCATACGCCAATGACCCTGTGAAAAGCCTCGTTGTGACCTCTGTCGGCCTATCTCGGTAATGGGCTAAGAGGTTGGCCGCCTCGGGCATAAAGAGTAATCACAATCTGGAGTGAAAGTGTACACCTCTGCACAGAGTTGAAATCGATATATCATCCGTGCTCACGGTCACGAGCGGCCCAGATCCTTGCATGAATAGCCAAATGGTTTAAGCTGTGAAATCATGGTGATGTTGTGAGGTTGCTACCTCGGGTTTTATCGGGGTGGCTACCCTGTGTTCCCTTGAGATGGCTCTCATGTTTAATGTTGTTAATGATATATGTTTATATCTATGATGCTAAATGACACATTAATTGTTACTCGAACCTCAATAAAGGGTTGGGTGTTTCAACCAAGTTGATTAGAGAATAGGTTGCAATAAGTTAAATCTTAAATGTTTAACTTTAAAATACTACCACAGTATACCTTTTAGCTTTACCTTGTACTAGCCTTGCATGTCATTATTTTTCGTCTGTACTTGCTGAGTTTTGACATGGAACTCACTCTTGCTATTTCCCAACCAAAGGATGCTCAAGTGATGACTCGGATGGTGACTTTCCTGAGAACTATCCGGGGTACTAGGCGTCGTGATGTTGTCGTCGACCTTCCTGTGGCGAGATGGAGTCGCTACGTCTACGTTGTTTAGTTGTTATTCACTTTGGACGATGTGATTTATATTCCGCTTTACTCTAATGATAGTTATGTAATAATGATATGATATAATCATTATACTATGTCTTATTCGAACACTGTGCTTTTGAACCATGTAATTTGTCGTTCATGTGTGTAAATTGTTCCTGGCGTACATGAGCTTTTTCCTTGGTTTCATTTCTTCGAAATCAGGGTGTGACAAAGTGGTATCAGAGCCATGTTGGCCGTAGGATCATGAAGCCTTAGTTAGAAATGGTCGTCTTAGTTTGACCTTTATAAGTTGTTGCATATCCCATCATTTATTAGCATGTTTCATTATTACCTTGATATGCATTTGCTTCAGCTATTATTACTATCATTTATTGATCATTTATTACCTTATCTTATAGTTACTACCATGCTTTTGTCATTATGATCATGTCATTATGTTGTCTTGGTTTTACTACAAATACCACAGAATGCATGCACTCTTTATATATATTATCCTTTGACCATAGATATGTTTATCTCTCCTATCATGACAGTGGTCTGCTTTGTTGTTTGCATGCAACCACATCCCTTATAGAGCAACTGGAAGATGTACTAGGATTGACTAGGATGTCCCTTTCATGTAATAAATAATGCTACGTTAGCACGCTTAAACGCTTAGCTTATCGAGTCTAGTGCGAGTGTGTGTAGCGTGTGTCATGCTTTCTTGGTGTGAGAACTTGTTTATCATGATGAACTATGTTTGATTTGCTTCTTTGTAATGATTGAGATAAGTTGTGGGGTGATGTCCACACTTATCATATTTATATAAGTTTAAGACTTTGTTTAGTAATTCGGGGTTTTGGGTCTCTATATAGGTTGTGCTCTATCTCTCTTTCTGCTTCATCCTATCAGTTATTCTGTCATAGCCTGCTGTCACTTGTTCATGTCAGCTATTAGTTTGGAGAGTTATATATTTGCTATCCTGTCAGTGATTATATTGTTGAAGGTTATGTCATATGGTTGGTTGATATAAAGAGACAGTATATTATGTTGCAGTTACATTCACAATTTATATTAAGCACAGATATATATGTTGAGACTGCATATCCTTATACCCTGCTATTCGTTTGCATCAGATGGTGAACACCAAGAGGAACAACAACAATGGTGGCTCCAGCGGTACTGGTGGGAGTAGCCAGAATCCTCCTCCACCACCACCTCCTCCTACTATGGAGCAAATGATGCCCATGCAGACTCAGTTCATGCAGGGCATGAACTCCATGATGACCATGATGTAGCAGAATATGATGATGAACCAAGTCCAGAATCAGCACCACGGCCAGAAGCCTCCACCACCACCTAGGGATAGGCACAGTGAGTTCTTGAAGGGGCGTCCACCTTTCTTCTCTCATTCCCCTAACCCTCTTGTTGCTATGGATTGGGTGAAGGATGTGGAGAAACAGTTGGAGATTGCCCAGTGCAACGATAGGGAGAAAGTCCTCTATGGATCTGGTCAACTACAGGGAGTAGCCGCTTCTTGGTGGGATTCATACCGCTTTGCTCATGCAGCTCCTGACACCATCACTTGGGCATAGTTCACTAAGGTGTTCAAGGAGTTCCATGTCCCAACTGGACTCGTGAAGCTAAAGAAGAAGGAGTTTGCTGATCTGAAGCAAGGCTCCATGTCTGTTTGTGAGTACCGTGACAAGTTCATTGATTTGTCTTGCTATTCACCTAGAGATGTTGAGCAAGACCAGGATAAGCAAGATCATTTCCTGGGAGGGTTGAATGATGGACTCGCTTACATGATGGCAAACGTCAAGTATGCCAATTTCTAGGAAATGGTTGATAGGGCCATTGTGCTTGAGAGCATGCGCCACAAGATGGAGGACAAGAAGAAGAAGAGGAAGGCCAGCAAGTACCAGGATTAGGGAAGCAGCAGCCGTCCTCGCTTCAACAACTTCTAGAACTACCAGCAGCGTTCTTGTTTTTAGTATGGGAAGAATTAGGCACAGCAGGGAGGTCAGTGCAACAACAACTCTAGCAACGATAGTAATCAAGTGTAGCACCAGAATGGTCAAGCCCCTCGTTAGAACAATCAGGCTCCTCACTAGAATGCTCCCCACAGTGCTTCTGTGAAGACCAATAGCACCCCTAGCAATGCTTGCTTCAAGGGTGGCAAGGTGGGACACTATGCTAATGCTTGCCCTCAGAATCAAAAGCCCCAGAACTTTGCGAAGGTGAACCACGTCAAGGTGGAGACTACGGAGGAAGATACATATGTGGTGCTCGGTATGTTCCTTGTTGATTCCCATCTAGCTTCAGTTTTGTTCGATACTGGTGCATCCCATTCATTTATTGGTAGTCATTTTGTTCGTAAGCATAGCATACCAACCCGACTTATGCCTAGAGCTATGAATGTTAAAACGCCTGGGGGAAATATGGATTCAAATGTCTAGTGTCCAGACATAAAGATTAATTAAAGGGGGGTAGATTTTTCTGCTAGACCCATAGTGCTTGAGTCAAGTGGTTTGGACCTTATTTTGGGAATGAGTTGGTTAAACAAGTGGAAAGAAAATATTAAATGTTCAGAAAGGACAGTGAGCTTGACTGCACCTGATGGAAATGTGGTTGATGCGGTGATTCCTCTGCCATCCAAGAATCAAGGAACAGTGAATCATGTCAGCGCTTGGAGAATATCAGAGTTGTCAATGAGTTTCCAGATGTGTTTCCTAAGGATTTGCCAGGTATGCCACCTGAACAAGAGATTGAGTTCATTATTGATTTGTTACCTGGTACTGCACCTATAGCTAAAAGACCTTATAGAATGGCCGTTAATGAACTAGAAGAGTTTAAGTCTCAACTTAGAGAATTACAATCTAAGGGTTACATTCAACCTAGTTCATCCCCTTGGGGAGCTCCAGTAATGTTTGTAGAAAATAAAGATGGAACACAAAGGATGTGTGTAGATTACAGATCTTTGAATGAGGTGACTGTTAAGAATAAGTACCCTTTACCTAGGATTGAGGATCTGTTTGACCAACTGAAGGGAGCTAGTGTCTTTTCTAAGATAGACTTGAGGTCAGGTTACCATCAGTTGAGGATTAGACCTAGTGATATACCAAAGACCGCTTTTACCACCAGATATGGTTTGTATGAGTATACAGTGATGTCTTTTAGGTTGACCAATGCTCCAGCTTACTTTATGTACATGATGAATAAAGTTTTTATGGAGTATCTTGATAGATTTGTGGTTGTCTTCCTTGATGATATTATGATTTATTCCAAGAGTGAGGAAGAACATGAAGAGCATCTCAGATTGGTGTTGCAGAAGTTGAGGGAACATTAGCTTTATGCCAAGTTCAGTAAGTGTGACTTCTGGTTGAGTGAAGCTTCTTTTCTTGGGCATGTTATTTCCAAGGATGGAGTTACAGTTAGTCCTAAGAATGTTGCAGATGTACTTAAGTGGAGTCCACCTAAGAATGTCAAGGACATCAGGAGTTTTCTAGGAATGGCTGGATACTACAGGAGGTTCATTGATGGATTCTCTACCATAGCTAAACCTATGACTGCTTTGCTAGAGAAGGACAAACCGTTCAAGTGGACGCAATGATGTCAGGCCAGTTTCAAGGAATTGAAGAAGAGGTTGACAACAGCACCAGTGCTAGCTCTGCCAGATATGACAAAGGACTTCTCTATTTATTGTGATGCTTCTAGACATGGTTTGGGTTATGTGTTGATGCAAGAGGGTAAGGTTATTGCTTATGCCTCTTGATAGTTGAAGAAACATGAATTGAATTATCCAACACGTGATATGGAATTAGCAGCTGTAGTGCATTCGTTGAAGATTTGGAGACATTATGTCCTCGGTCATAGGTGTAACATTTACACTGATCACAAGAGCTTGAAGTATATATTGAGTCAGAAGGACTTGAACTTGAGGCAGAGAAGGTGGTTAGAGTTGATTAATGATTTTGACCTGGAGATTCTCTACCATCCTAGTAAAGCTAATGTTGTAGCTGATGCTTTGAGTCGAAAGAGTCAGCTAAACATGTTAGAGGTGATGGTGTTACCTAAAGAGTTACTAGCTGAATTTGAGTATCTCAATTTGGGGTTCGTTGCTGACACTCAGGGAGTTTCTATGGATGTGGAATCGACACTTGATCAGGAGATTAGGAAGGGTCAGAAAACCAATGAGGAACTTTAGGAGATTGTTAAGATGGTTAGTCAAGACGGAGCCCTAGGATTCAGTGTTGATGAAGAAGGGACACTCTGGTATAAGCACAAGTTGGTTGTGCCTAATAATCAAAAAATCAAGGATACTATTCTTAAGGAGTGTCATGAGTCATCTTACTCTATTCACCCTGGAGGTAGTAAGATGTACCAGGATCTGAAGGAATATTATTGGTGGCAAGGTATGAAGAGGGACATTGGGGAGTATGTGGCCTTATGTGACACCTGTTAGAGGGTAAAGGCAGAGCATCAAAGACCAGCAGGATTGTTGCAGCCATTGAAGATACCCGAATGAAAGTGGGATGAAATCAGTATGGATTTTATTGTGGGTTTACCTCGAACTCAGAGAGGTTATGATTCTGTTTGGGTCATTGTGGATCGATTAACCAAGGTTGCTCATTTCATACCTGTCAAGACCACTTACACTGGAGCACAATTGGTTGAGCAGTATATGGCTCGAATTGTGTGTGCTCATGGAGTTCCTAAGAGGATCATTTCGGATAGAGGTACACAATTCACTTCCAAGTTTTAGGGAAGGTACATGAAGCTTTGGGAACTGAGTTAAGGTTTAGTTCAGCTTATCATCCACAATCAGATGGTCAGACAAAAAGGGTCAATCAAATTCTGGAAGATATGTTGAGGGCCTGCGCCCTGGAGTCTAATGACAGTTGGGACAATAATTTGCCTTATGCTAAATTCTCTTACAATAATAGTTATCAAGCTAGTCTCAAGATGTCTCCCTTTGAAGCATTGTATGGACGAAAGTGTAGAACACCTTTGTTTTGGAATCAAGCTAGAGAGAGACAAGTATTTGGTCCTAATGTCTTGAAGATAGCAGAAGAGCAAGTCCAAGTGATTCGGCGTAATTTGAAAGCAGCCCAGTCTAGACAGAAGAGCTATGCAGATGCTCACCGAAGAGAGCTTGAGTTTGAAGTGGGTGACTATGTTTAGCTTAAGGTGTCTCCAATGAGGAATCTCAAGAGGTTCAAGGTCAAAGGGAAGTTAGCCCCGAGGTACATTGGTCCTTTCAAGATTCTGGAAAGGAGAGGAGAAGTAGCTTATCAGCTTAAGTTGCCAGCTTACTTATCCAATGTGCATAATGTGTTCCATGTCTCATGTCTCTCAATTCAAGAAATATTTGAGGGTCACAGAAGAGGAGTTGCCTATGCAGGAAGTGGATTTGTAGAAGGATTTAACTTATGATGAGAGTCCATCCAGGATTTTAGAGATAGCTGAGAGAGTCACTAGAAGTAAGGTTGTCAAGTGGTGCAAAGTGCAATGGAAGTACCAAATAGAGGATGAGGCTACCTAGGAAAGGAAGAGGACTTAAGGGCAGAATACCCAGACTTGTTTCCTGAGTCTTCTAATCTTGAGGACGAGATTCTTTTAAGGGGGTAGGTTTATAACACCCTGGTTTTTGAAACTTTAAAATTTAAATGAATTTGAGTTTATATCTACATAAATGTTTTACATTCATAGGCTAGTTATAAAGTTTTATGAATTACTTTAAAATGTCTAGCACATTAGAAAACATGCATTGTTGCATTCATGCTGCTGCACAGTTTTTGGTTGACATGTTTGAGCTTGTTGTTTGATTCTTGCTTTGCTCTCTAGCTACCAACATGCTCTAACTTGTCCTCGCTAACATTAGTCTAACCAAACCTAGTCTAACTAACCCAGGTCAGCCCCTAGTGGACCCTGGCCAACCCCAGCCTCTCCTGGCCAACCGTGGCCAGCCACAGCCGGCCATGGCCAACTGTGGCCAACCATGGCCAATGCAGCAGCTGCGGCAGCCGGCCAGCAGCGGCCACGGCCGGCCATGGCCAGCCAGGCCGGCCAGCAGTGCAGCCAGCAGGCCGCCAGGCCGCAGTACAGCTGCGTGCTTGTGTGGGCCGAGCCCCGCAGCGGCCCAGCCAGCATGCTGGCGCCAGCGCCGTCTTAATGAGCCGAGCGGCCCAGCAGGCCACTGCACCACGCGAGCCGCCCGCGTCGCCTGACGTCAGCCCTGCACCAGCCGTTGGCACCAGTACTGGCGTTGCCACCCACCGCCACTGACAGGTGGGCCCACCCGAGCGGGGCCCACCGCTACAGTGTCATCTCCCTCACGGGGAAGACACCGAGTCGTTGTTCGCGCGTCGCTCGGGCCGCACCGCTCACGCGTGACCCGAGGTTCCACGCCGCGCCCTATAAAGGGCGAGCGCCGCCAGCCCGAGCCGCCCTTTGCAACCCTAGCTCACCGCCACCGCCGTCGCCCGATCTCGCCCTCGCAAAACCCTAGCCGTCGCCGTCGAGCTTCGCTCCGCCGCCGTCGATCTCCGTCTCTGGCCCGTTTCCGCCGACAAGGACCCTGCCAAAAGCATCACAGTGAGGTGAGCTGGCCATTGGTGCCCATGGCTTGCCTCCCAGTGGCCCTGTAGCGTCTTCCTATCGAGAAACCACTGCCAGTCATGGGCACCGCCGCACGGGCCACCACCTCCGACTGCCACCGACCGTCGTTGACCCCACGATCGGCTCCGCGAAGCCGAGCTCGTCATCCTGGTGCTCTCAGCATTCCGACCCGAGCACCGTAGCATTGTTCCGGCTAGCTCCGACAAGCGTGCCACCGTATCGGCGCCGCTCCGGCGACCCCGTCCTGCCGGACTCTTTCCAGCCGTTAGATCTGAGCTTAGCGGCTCAGATCAGGTGTTGACTCCCGATCAACCATGGGGTCAACCGGGGTCCGCACCTGCCGACGTGGTAGCCACGTGGACGCCACGCAGGCGCCACGTCAGCGCCACGTGTGCACTGACTGCGTCATCGCGGTCAGAACGCCGATAGCCTTAGCACTTTTGCAGAAAGGCCCCTACTATTTTACATATTTATGATCTTGTCCTTTCCAGTTCAAAAGTAATTAGGTTTTAGTCCTATTTTCTGCAGTTTAGCCCCTAATCTTGTATAGGCCATAACTTTCATATTTTAAAATCCAATTTTAGCAAACTTATACTCTTTGGAATCGCCTCGACGAGTAGAATAGTTCTTTGCTATTATTTGCCTCTGTTGAGGTGTTTTTTGTACTACTCTAATTAAAGTACATTTGCTTGCATGTATTGCTCGTGTGTGATGATTGTGGCGTATAGAGAACGAGACGTGGGGTAATGAGGATCAGCAGAACCCGGAGGACTACTTGCAGTAGGACATTAACCAATGCAAGTACAGACATTCTTTTCAACATATTGTGCCTATTCATGTTTATAAAATTCACTGCATGTGTCTTAAATCGGCAAACCATAGGACTTACTAGCCACTTTACCCATAGATATCCTATGGGGGTTTTAGTTGTTAGGTTTTAGGTTGCTATTGCTCTATCTCACCTTTCACCATTTAATGAAGATAAAACTTGCTTCTTAAAATATGTTGGAGCCGTGGGATCTTGGCTTCGGCCATTGGAGAAGTTGACGCTGATCCGCATCGTTGGTTGGCGGTGAAAGACGGGGGAAATGGATGCTAGTGGGACTCGTGTTGATGAGGGTATCCGTATCTCCTTCCCCTTGTGGTCCTTTCGTGGAGTGGCAACCTAGGACTTTCGTACATCTCCAGGCTAATGGGCTCTGGCTTGGTCGATTAGCAGGACCATAACGGGCAGGATGAACAGCTTACCGATGGGTGGCCATAGCTGTGGTCGCTTGGGTTTGTTTACAAGTTATAGTATGGGAGGGGCTAGGGATCCGTGTTGGGGGCAGCCTCATGGTGAAGTCGCCCATATGCTTGGACTCAAGGCTGGTGATATATCATCCGTGCTCACGGTCACGAGCGGCCCAGATCCTCGCATGATTAGCCAAATGGTTTAAGCTATGAAATCATGGTGATGTTGTGAGGTTGCTACCTCGGGTTTTATCGGGGTGGCTACCCTATGTTCCCTTGAGATGGCTATCTCATGTTTAATGTTGCTAATGATATATGCTTATATCTATGATGCTAAATGACACATTAATTATTACTCGAACCTCAATAAAGGGTTGGGTGTTTCAACCAAGTTGATTAGAGAATAGGTTGCAATAAGTTAAATCTTAAATGTTTAACTTTAAAATGCTACCGTAGTATACCTTTCAGCTTTACCTTGTACTAGCCTTGCATGTCATTATTTTTTGTCTGTACTTGCTGAGTTTTGACATGGAACTCACTCTTGCTATTTCCCAACCAAAGGATGCTCAAGTGATGACTCGGATGGTAACTTTCTTGAGAACTATCTGGGGTACTAGGCGTCGTGATGCTGCCGTCGACCTTCCTGTGGTGAGATGGAATCACTACGTCTACGTCGTTTAGTTGTTATTCGCTTTGGACGAGGTGATTTATATTTCGCTTTACTCTGATGACAGTTATGTAATAATGATATGATGTAATCGTAATACTATGTCTTATTTGAACATTGTGATTTTGAACCATATAATTTGTCGTTCATGTGTGTAAATTGTTCCTGGCACACATGAGCTTTTGCCTTGGTTTCATTCCTTCGAAATCGGGGTGTGACATAGTATTAAGAACAACACCAAGGTTCAAACGTTGGAACTCAACACACAACTCCTTGGACATGGTCATGGTTTGAACCTCACTAACATATCTCTTTCTGCTAAGTGCATCAGCCACAACATTTGCTTTCCTAGGATGATAAAACATCTCAAAATCACAATCTTTGATGAACTCCAGCCATCTGTGTTGCCTCAAGTTCAAATCTGATTGAGTGAAGATATATTTCAAACTTTTATGATCAGTATAAACATCACACCTGTGACCAATCAGATAGTGTCTCCAGATCTTCAATGCATGAACCACTGCTGCTAACTCCAAGTCATGAGTAGGGTAATTTAACTCATGCTTCCTCAACTGCCTAGATGCATAGGACACAACTCTCCCTTCTTGCATAAGAACACACCCCAAACCTTGTGGACACGCATCACAAAAGATAGAAAACTTCTTACTCAGATTTGGTAGTATCAACACCGGTGCTGACATCAACCTCTTCTTCAACTCTTCAAAGCTAGCTTGACACTTGGCAGACCACACAAACTTGACATTCTTCTCTAATAGAGCTGTCATAGGTTTAGCAAGCTTGGAGAAACCTTCAATGAACCTCCTATAATAACCAGCCAAACCAAGAAAACTACGAATCTCACTTACATCAGTAGTGGTTCCCAGTCCAAAACGTCCTTCACCTTCTTAGGATCCACGGCTATACCTCCATTAGATACAACGTGACCCAGAAAAGAATCTTCTTTTAGCCAGAACTCACACTTGCTCTTCTTAGTATACAATTTGTGTTCCCTGAGCTTCTGCAACACCAACCTCAGATGTTGTGCATGTTCTTCTTTGGTCTTGGAGAATACCAGAATATCATCAATGAACACTACCAAGAACTTGTCAATATATTCCATAAACACTTCATTCATCATGTACATAAAGTTGGCAGGTGCATTGGTCAAACAAAGGACATGACTGTGTACTCATACAACCCATACCTCATGGTGAATGCCATCTTTGGGATATCTGAATTTCAAATCTTCAATTGATGATAGCCAGAACACAAATCAATCTTAGAAAACACACAAGCACCTCTTAACTGATCAAACAAATCATCAATCCTCGGAAGCGGGTACTTGTTTTTGATGGTGACTTCATTGAGAGAATGGTAGTCAACACACATACGCTGAGTACCATCCTTCTTCTCGATAAAGATCATAGGAACACCCCACGGAGACGAACTAGGACGTATGAAACCTTTCTCCTATAATTCCTTCAACTGTTTCTTGAGTTCCTCTAACTCATTAACCCCTATTCTATATGGACGCTTAACTATGGGTGCAGTACCAGGTCATAACTCAATAATAAACTCAATGTCATAATCAGGTGGCATACCTGGCAAATCATCAGGGAAAACTTCTAGAAACTCTTCTATGACACGGTCCTTGTCAGCATCGTCATCTTCATCTAGCATATTCACTATAGCTGCAGGTGGTGCTTGCACGGCCACTTCAACAATGATTCTATCCCCCTTTGATGTTGTCAGAACTACCACCTTCTCTTTACATTGAATTACCACATTGTGTTGCTTCATCCAGTCTAGACCCAGAATCATATCAATGCCAGATGCACTCAACACAGTCGGACTGGCAGTGAACTCTACCCCCCTTAAAGAGATAATAACCGAGGGACAGTAGTAAGAAGCTGGTATGCCTCCTCCCGGTGAGTTCACTAACATAGGTTCTTTCAAGGCAAGTAGGGGTATACTATGTGCTCTAACAAATGCTTGTGATATGAAAGAATGCGAAGCTCAGAATCAAAAAGAATAGTAGCAGAGATGGAGTTAATACTGAACATACCCAGCATGATTTCAGGCATCTCCTGAGCAGTAGCTTCTTGTGCAGATTCAGTAGACACATGGTTCACCCTTCCATAGGTATTATAAGATCTCCCATTACCACTCTATCTCTATGGAGTCTGTTGATTTGACCTCTTTAGACAACTACTAGCATAATGGCCCACATCACCACATGCAAACCACCTATTGAGAGTACTAGGAGTGCCATTCTTCAAGGGAATGTTGTTAGGAGTGGTGAGACTTGAATTTTGATTACCTTGCTGCTGTGGTGTGCGTGGATTCCCAATCTGCTGTGGGTTCTGGAAACATTTTGATTATTCTGAGGATTCTGAGGACGCGGCGAGTTGGAGAAACAATTCCACTGACTAACTGGCCCTTGGAACCTTAGTTGATAGCCTTGAGAGTTCGGACGGAAATGGGTGTTGCTTCCAGATCCCTGTCCTTCCATCTTCCGCTTCCAGTCCTTGTCCCTGCACATATTGTCGAGCACAATAGCGCTATTCACCAACTCCTAGAAATTGGCATGCTTCTGACTAGCCAACTGTAGCCTGAGTTCATAATAAATCCCATTGAGAAACTAACACCACTTGTCAGCTTCTTCCCTCACTTCATTCGGAGTTGTGGTTGTACTCGCTCATGGTCATGTTGCCTATCCTCAGGGATCTAAATTCCTCTTGCTTCTGGTCAATTAGACCTTCAGAAATGTGGTGCGCCTTGAAATCCCTAACAAAATCTGCCCATGTGATGACGGGAGCATTGGTGGGATGAGCAGCTTGATAAGACTCCCACCATGTTTGTGCAGCACCTTGCAACTGTCCAGATGCATAGAGCACTTTCTCTTGATCATTGCACTGAGCAAGGTTCAATTACTTCTCCACAGCATGTACCCAGTCGTCAGCATCCAGTGGCTCAATGGAGTGAGAGAATACAGGAGGGTACTCATGCATAAACTCACGGTGCTTGTTCTGAGGTGGTGGTGCGTGTGGCACTCCTCTAGCTTGCATGGTCTGTGCCAGTTGCGTCAAGGCTTGCATCATCTGAGCTTATGAAGCCACAAATTCCTCATGATGACTGGTGGGGATTGTTCCCAGCAATGTTCCTGCCTCCTCTTCTTGACATCTGCACCAATTCACATGAAGGATCCTTAGAACAACCGTAACTACAATATTGTCAACTTTACAATAATTCAGAAAATTTCTGGGCGAGTTACAGATTCAGCAGTCCAGTAAAATAGTCATAACCGGAGTTCCAGACACCCAATTCAAGAAAAATTTATATGGTTAAATATCTTAGAAAATTATCTACAACTCTCTTTCACATCATATTGTCAGACTCGATGATTAAATTTTCCGAAAAGAGAAAACCAAAGATACTGCTCAGAACTTCTAGACAACACAGAAACATTGTTTTGGTTTAGCAATAACTCATAGCTCAGAATAGATATAAGGGTGATTCTTGTGGCATTGGAAAGGTACTGAAGTCTCGTTTTTGTCATAAAATTTTTGCCAGGTTTGCAGTAACCAAACTTGAGATATGATAGAAATATCGCAGACTACTCCAGAATTTCAGCACAGGACAGGTTCGAGATAGACCAAACCAAACTTTATTAAAGACCCCAAAACTCTAATATGTTTAACTAAGGAACATTGAGGATATGCCCACAAAGCTCCAGAACTCATTATAAAGAAGCAAATCACTCATAAGAATAAAGACAACTCAACTAGCACACCAAAGTTCAATCGCAATAAAAGACTCGACTCAACTTGTCTAACAAAAACTAACGACGATTACATAAAAGGTTTCCTGCATCTAAAGACGAAAAGGAGGGACATGCTTCTCATAAATCTTTGGTTCTCCAATGGAAGCTCGGAGGTTGTCATGGGCCTTTTTCAACTTCCGGTAATCCTTCCCTTGCTAGTGGAGCGTAGCTTCCAAGGTCCTAACCCTTTCCATCATATCACAGCCAAAGTGTGCCGTGGCTCGGTGTGCTGGTTCATGATCTGAAGGGATCATCATTGCCCATCCATCCTCCATATTTGGATCATCATAGGGAAGGTAACGGTAGCAATCATGCTGCATTAACCCATGGCAATTTCCATGAAGACTCACCCATGCTTGAAATGCTGCATCATCAATACTGTTCTCCATAGTATGGTGATGTCCCCAATGAAAATGAGTCTGTTCAAGCTTGAAATCTCCTGGTCCCTCATTTTTAGAGAAGATGTTCACAGTGGTCTTCCAATAAGTCATTGCAAGAGGATGAGTATACTCAACACAGACATATTGTGTTGTAGGCTTCCAATCAGCATAGTATTGAGTCAACACCTCCACCAGATGATAATGTGCTACGGAGTCATGATTCCACAAGGTACGCTCCTCTGTGATCCATTTCATTGGAGGGGTTCGTCATCACCTCCAGTGACTTCCATCTCTTCATCATCTTGTGCAATGTCCTCCTCGTCATCACTGCTGATGTCAATGACGTCATGCTCCTCTTCCACAGGCTCTAGAACCTCCACTTCTTCTTCTTGGACATCCTCCATAGGTTCTTCTTCTTCTTCAAGCTCGGGCGTAGGCGATGGTTGAGGAGATGGCGCCTGTTGTGTAGGTAGTTCCTCTTCATGCGCTTCTTCCTCCCTCGGCTCCATTGGCTCATACACCACCACCCGTGGCGGAATGGAACCTGTAGTCATTTTACGGGCAGTCTGACGGGTACATATCTATAGATTTGACCTAGTTAAGTTAGAATCAATGTTTTGCAACAGAATAAGCTAGAAGAAGCATAAAAATTTAGAAAATAACAAGACCAAGATGGTAAGCAAGAATTTAGTGAAGCAAAGAGAGCTAAAAATGACCATCTACCTAGGCTTGCGTCCTACAATCAACCATGCTCTGATACCAAATCTGTCATATCTTGTTTTGAAGGACTAAAATAAGATATATAAAAGCCTTACATGCGCCCCAGGATGTCACACATATAAGTTAACAAATTATAAATAGTACCAAATCAGAGTTTATTACATAGCGTACGAATAGCATGACGTAATCTTTAACAAAAATAAGACATAACTAAGATAACTCCAGATGATAGCTCTGCCAGGGACACGTCAACTGGTTGACACAAGCTAGTAGTCGTGTCGATAGCTCTCACTCCAATCCTGATCTGTTATCCATCCAAGATTTTCCAAGTAATGAAATAAAACAAGTGTAAGTACATACGTACTTAGCAAGCACAGAAGGGGTTCATGAAGCTCAATAAAGGTTGACACAGTTTGACTGCAAGTAGCTTTTTAGTGTATGTCATATTTTAGCAATTAGCATCAAGGTAGTAGCGTCCTACAACCACATGATCAAATAATCATGACTAAGAATATGATGAAAAACAACTTTAACATATAGCACCATTTGGATTAATGATCCATTCTATTAAAGTCTCCAAGGCCACTCTTTCCATGAGCATGGACAATATATCGGTTTAAAGTCTGCGTAGAGGTGTACACTTTCACTATGGGTCATAATTTCTAAATATATGGGTTTGCAACTCCCAAACACTCAAAAACCACATAAAGCCACTCATAGGTTCGTCTAACAAACTAGGGTCGCAGGGTCATTGAATATAGAAAACCCCTCTCCCAATGTGGCACATCCTAGTTATAACACACAATAAAGAAGCAGCCCTATACTCAACTCGCAGATCCTCTGACTTACCAAAAAAGGTCCTATGAATAACTAGAGCCAGAGCCATATAGCCCCCGCAGTTGTACGTTATGTCCCGGATGATCACTTACAGTTTGGATCTTATAGGAAACCACATTTTAAACATTAGTTGCATAGTCATTAATCAAGTTATAAGATCATGGTTGTAAAGCACTAGCTCAAACTACCCATATGCAACCCAGTTAACAAGGTAAACAGGTACTCAAAACTAGATAAACTTAACAGGGTAGCAAAGAGATGCATGCGTATGATTTTAGTGTGTATAGTGAATAGGTAACAAGGATGATCCCAACTATACTTGCCTTGATCAAAGTTCTCCTACTGAACCTGCTGATCCTGGTCGTAGAAGTATTCTTGATCTCCCACAAATGACTCACTCTCTAGATCCGATCAACAATCAGCAACATACAAGCATCGAGCAACCACACACGAGCAAACAAATAGATTTAATTAGAGAAATATACCATGTCAACAAAACAGTATGAAAAGAGTTTATAAAACTATTCTACGCATCGCTACGATCACACATACGTAAAGATCACCAAAATTGGAGCTATAACGAGAAAGTAATGGATTTTATAAGTTTTCCTATTATAAAATAATAAGTTAAAATAAATCTCAACTTTCAAAAATTGGAAATAAATCTAACAATGGTACTAACAGGTAGATTATGAAATTACAAACCTAACGCAACTTGAACGGGCCAAATCGGAGTTAAAACGGAGAAGTTATGAGCTTTTGAAAATAGTGGCAAAACTTTAAATAAAGGCAAATATATTTTTGAATTGTTAAAGGAAAATACACTTTTCAATGGAGAAAACATATTTTGTGGAACCCACAAAGGGCTCTTAACAAAATAGGAAGAAAATCGAGGGGTTTTCTATAAAACTGCTAGCCAAAGAGGTATCATCACACTGTGGCCGTTTAATCTGAGATGGACGGCTCAGATTAGAAGTAGGAGGGGGAGAGAGAGGGGCTCTCCGGGGAAGATGAATCCCGCGGCGATCGGCCATGGCTGGCGACCATGGAGCTCGCCGGAGCTCTCGGTTCGGGCCCTAGAGACCACGAAAAGATATGGGGCTTGGACCAAACGGAAGAGGAGCTCATTGCGGACTCACCCAACATGAAACCGAAAGCTGGAGCGGACGGAGGCGGGCTGGCGATGAACGACCGCGGCGGTGAGGCTCCTGCAAGGTTCGGCGAGGCACGATGATCAATACAGAGCACTAAAAGGAGTAAAACCGATCTCGGCGAGTTCGTAGAGTTGAAGAGAAACCCGGCGTCAAGTTGATGAAGGCGACGCGGCTTCAAATTGTGAGTTCAAGCTCAAGGTGGCGGCGGCTACTGTTTCGCGGCTGCTGCAAGCTCGAGCGGAGGCGGCGCTGCGCGAGGGTTCAGGCGAAGGTCGAGGGGGACGCGCGGTGCTTGCTTTACATGGAGGCAACTACGTGGGCGACACTCAAGGACGAGGCGGGGTCGGGCAGGACTCCAACACCGGACGGTGTCCTGCTTGGACACGAGCAGAGGTGAGGGACGGCACCGACAAGTGGGACCTAGTTGGCGGTGACACAGAGAGGAAAGGGAAGCTGGCCTGCCGCTGCGGCTTGCTGGGCCTCGGCCTTTCGGCCCGGGAGGGAAGACAGGTGACGCGGCGTTGAAAAGCCTTCGGGCCAGAAGCGGGGGAAAGGAGAAGGCCGGCCGGCTGGGCCGCTTGGGCCAGAAAGAAGAGAAGAAGGGGTGGGAAAAAGAAAAGGTTTTTCTTTTATTTGAATAGCTTTTCAAAAGAGGTTCTCAAATCTTTTGAATCCATTTTCAGATTTGGTCAAATCCAAACATCACAACAGAATTAATGCACTAGCATGAATACACAAGCATGCTTTTTGACCTATAATTGATTTTAATTTTGTAAAACTTATTATTTCTCCTAGGTTAAATGCTCACAACATTACATAAATAAATTAATTTGATTATTTTAAAATCATACAAATTTTAGGGTGTTACATCGCCAGAGGAGGGCGGCTCCACCTCGCAGGAGAAAGCAGGGCACCGGAAAGAGGGCGGCCTGCCAGCGCCGGGAGAGAGGCCGGGCGTCGTCGCCGATGGGAAAGGGAGGGAGGATTAAAAAAAGAAAAAAACCTGATGTGTGGACCTATAGTGGATAGAGTACGCTATAAAGAATAGATGAGTGCGAAAAAATTAGGTATGGAGTACGTTGTAGGATGGATAGAGTGTGAATATAGAGTCATATGAGTGCGGACAGTCTAAGCAAGAGATGCTGGTATGTAAACTCGAAGGTGGCACGGGCAGCCATGCAGTCAATGATCAAACCGTGGAGAGATCATCCCTCACACGACGAGATCGGAAACAAGGACAACGCAGAGCAGAAGACAAGTGATAGAGATGGAGCAGATGAGAGTAGAGAGGCATCATTGCGACGCGCAGCAGACTATTCGCTGCCATGGGCACCCATATGATGATGCCTGCTGCTGCCATCGCCAGCCAGTTTGCCACTACCACAAAGGGCTCACTCACATGCATGTCCCCAGCGACTACAGAGTACAGAGGGAGAGGGACCTAAGTTCAGTAATCATCCATGCTTATATCCATAGATCGATTTGCATATGATCGAAAAGGAGTCGGGTGAAGTAGTAATGAATCTAGAGCCAGCTTTACATCTGAGTTTTAGGCTTTTCTTCAGCGCCGCAAGTGTATTCACCCGTTAGCAGACCTATACTTCCTTCATTCTAAATTATAAGTGGTTTTAATTTTTTAGACACAAATTTTGACCACTCGTCTTATTCAAAAATTTTTATAAAATATTATTTTTTTTCTTATGACTTATTTTATTAACAAATTTTAAAAATATTTTAAATTTAACTATATTTATATAATTTTTTAAATAAAATAAACGATTAAACTTAGGATTAAAAAATCAAATAATTTACAATTTAGGATGCCGGAAGTACCCACTACTACCCACGGCATGGGTAATCATAGAAAGATCATTTTTCCAGAGAAAGGTGCACCCTTTCAGACAGAGACGAGAGAGGCCGGCCCACATGAACATGAAAAGGACGTTGGTACGACCTGATTGAGTGACGGTCAACGTTACAATCTCTTGCGCCGGTGCCAGGTTCCACAGTATGCTATTCACATCAAACACAAAACTCACAGCAGGTTAGCATGGACAGCAAGCTAACAACATGGATGGTTCTCTTACAAAAAAAGGATGGTTCTTAACCTAAAAAAATATCATCTACCCATTATCTTATCATATGATATATTCTGTTGTTGAAAACCAGTCGAACTTATGTTCCGGAACTTTAAAAAAACAGTCGAACTTCTGACCTGGATGGGACATCGAAGAGGATTTGATTTTGTACTATTCAATTGTACTCCCTACGTCCAACCAAAAACGAATGCAACCATAGGAATTGTGTCGGTTATTACTAAAGTTTGACCAAGTTTACAATGATTAATATTAACATTCATTTGCCAATCAAGATTTAGTACGTAAATATATCCCTTCATTAATCTAGTGACACTTTTTTTTCTTGTAGATGTTAGTACCTTTTTTTAAAAAAAATTGTCAAACTTAAAATTGGTTGACTTCTTGAGGAGTCAGAATTGTATTTTTTAGATGGAGGGATTTTTAGGATGGAGATAGACTCTTTTAGTTTTATAATGCAAGATGTTTAGTTCAGCCTTATGTTAAAACATTTCTGATTTTAATCATCTACAACATTGCACCACACATGCTTACTCTGCCATCATGTAGGCGAAATAAGTGATTGTTGTTTGTCAATTGTGCCTACACCATGTCTGGACAACGACAATCTTCTCATCGTTCGGGAGGTAGATTGTTCACCTAGTCAGGCCTGTTTGGAACACTTGATTTTTTGTTCTTTTGTTTTTTCTTATGAATCTATATATATTATATAGTTCATACCCACTAAGCATTTACTCCCTTCAAATCTTGCTCCACGTTAAGCCACATCATCTAAAGTTGTAACCGTTAGATCAACATGAATTACTTCATCTAACCATCTAACTCTGGCATGCGGCTGCCAACTCCTTGGCTAGCCACAACATTAATCAACATATCGTATGACCTTTGAGTAACTAAAAAAAGGGCAGCTGAGCCGTCATTCAAGGCATTCCCACCGACACAAGGAGGAATGGAGGACAACCAATACAAGGAAGAATGGAGGACGAGGAGAATAACCACTACAAGAATCCTAGGCTTCTGTGACAATCTGAATATGACGAGGCTTATTTCTCATCACTGTCTGCCTGCAGTGATGAACTAACTGTCGTCACAGAAGATGGGTCACTACCTGGCTTCTGTGACCACTAGAGGACTTCGTCATTGATACACTAACGATATTTCTTCTGTCATTGATATAATGATGAGACAAAATCACAACATATTGAACAAAATATCGCCACGTGTTTACACATTCAGCCCATATAACATGGGCTTCTTTCCTTTTTTTTTTCTATTTTCATTTCCACACAGCCCAACATTTCTGGTCCAGCTATCAATTAGCATTTCTTTTAACATTACAGCACAACATTACAATTCAAGCCCGACAAAATAATCACAGGTTATCAGATGAACAGTTACATAATTATATTGACCACACAATCCTCGTCCATACAACAGCACATGTTACTGCCAGTCACCATACACCAAAATACATGTTACGGTAATGCATCATACACCAGAATAAAGTTACAGCTATGTTTCCATACAAAACACAACAAAACATTACAAATTCCAGCCACCGATCGAGTCCCAATCAACTGCAGCCAGCAGCAAATTTCCAACGAGCCACCAACCGTGGCATGAAATAAAAAGATTCTTACTGAAGATTGCACGTCACATATCCTCTGGATGGAGTCTATTATACCTGTGTACAAAAAAGGGTGAATGTAAAGAATACTGTAGGCATCACAGGATGTGAAGAGTATGTGAACTCAAATCAAAGAATATATATGCAACACCCTACTGTTATTATAAATCTAAAAACTGTTGTCATGCTCATCTGAATCTGACTAATAGTGCAAAGCGATAATTGAATTGAGTTCTACTGTTGTGCTGCTTACCTAATATAGAGGAGATGGACACGAGCATCTGCAGCACTGCCATGGAACTACGGCAAACAAAACAAGCCAGCCTCTGAAATCCCAATTTTCAATTTTATATAAGTATTAATATATAATACTGATTTATTGTAATGGCAAAGTACTGACTCCTTCAGTTTGTGAGATTTGGTTTTTAGCATTGCAGACTTACTACTTCAGTTTATTGTTTCAATTTCAGTTCATAGCTTCAGACTTTACTACTTTATTTGTTTATATATAGATCTCATATTTGAAAACCATGGCAACATTTGATACTCAATTAGCATCTATTTCCAATTGTACTAGAAAAAATGTAGAGATAGCAGTAGCATCTGTTTTCAGTGTAGTATTAGCATCTATTTTCAATTAAGTCCCAGATTGAAAAGACAGTGTTTCACCAACGAAAAAACATCTTATCCTTTGCCTAAAAATAAGTGGCATGTTTGTTTGTACAGAATATATACAATATCAAACTACTCAATGCAATGAGCAAGGACCAAGCATTTACCATCGTCAGATCTAGGAAGCGAAGCACAAACCAAATTGCATCCTTCCCAGTCTCAGTAGCTAAATCCAAGAAGCACACGTCAAATCTAGAAACCCCATAACACCTACCCACGCACCAATCAACGGCTCCCACATCAATCGAGGGAAATCCTCACCTGACCCAATGGAGAGCGGTGTGAGCACAGCAGGCGACGGCGTCCTGTGAGGAAAGAGAACGGGATTGTGTGAGAGCTGAAAGAGGATGGAAGATGAGGAATGGGTGGTGTGAGAGCTGATAGCAGGAAGGAGTTTAAAGGGGATACGTGCATACCTTGAGGACCTCGAAGCGGAGCGCGGTGACGACCTTGCCATGGACCTCGCGATGGCAGTTCATGAGGGCATGAGGGCACCCTGCGCTTGTCGCTACTCGCTAGAAGTCCAGGCCGTCTGGTCCCGCGCGTTCGACGACGCCTCGGCTCCGCAACCCCGTCGCTAAGCCTGGTCGAGGCTGGCCACGCGCGGCGCTCACTCCGCTCCATGCCCCGCCCCCAGTGTTACACCCTTGGCCGTGGCGGGTCACCAGCGACGTGAGCGTGGACAGAATTACGGCGAACCCTGGCGTCGGCGTGGGCAAACCCCCAGCCTTGGCCTCAATATTGTATTACTGAATGTCTCAATGTCTTGCTCAATACAGAGATGCAGCACTTATGTGCTTGCTTACGGTTCCACGGCCTCAGGCCCACATGTCATAGACATAAAGAAAACGTAAAACAATAACTACGCCTTCACGCAACTGGATACGTCTTCACTCCGGTATGTGTCCATCGCCGTGTGTAACACCTCCCCCGCCTTGAGTTTCAGCTTGTCCCCAAGCTGGTGCTTCAGGGAACCTACTTCGGATGACATTGTAGTCCTCCCAGGTGGTGGCATCATCTGGCAGCCCCACCCACTCGAGCTTGACTTGTGTGATAGCTGAATTTCCTTTGCGGACCAACCTACGATCAACAATAAGCTTGGGTACTGTATGAGCAATGTCCAGGTCAGTGGTGGCTGGTAAACTGTCAAAGACAGGACTGTAGTCCGGGGTATATGGTTTGAGTTGGGAGATGTGAAAAACAGGATGAATCATGGCATGATCAGGCAGTTCTAGCTTGTATGCAACTTGACCAATGCGCTGCAGAACCTTATAGGGGCCATAGTACTTGTAAGCCAATTTTGGATATGGTCGGTTTGCCACACTGGACTGTGTGTATGGTTGGAGTTTCAGTAGAACGTGATCTCCCACTTGAAAAGTGAAGTCCTTTCTCTTGGGATCAGCTATTTGCTTTATTCTATTCTGTGCTTTGGCTAGCTGTTCCTTCAGATTCTGCAGGTGTTGCTCCCTGTGTTCAATCATGGTAGTAACATCCAGAGAGGTTTCTGCAGTAATTGTGGGTTCACCTCCCAGCTTGGGTTCATAACCATACATGGTCTTGAAAGGAGAACAACCAATAGCTGAGTGGAGGGAAAAAATGTACCATAATTTAGCCAGTGAGAGCCATTTCTTCCAAGATTGAGGAGAGTCATGAACTGAACACCTGAGATACATTTCCAAGCACTGATTCACCCTCTCAGACTGGCCATCTGTCTGTGGGTGATATGCAGAACTGAGACTCAAAATGATTTTGTAGATAGTGAACAGTTCTCTCCAAAAATGACTGACAAATATTGGATCCCTGTCAGTGATGATTGAGGAAGGAATACCATGGAGTTTAACAATGCTGTCCATGAACACCTGGGCTATGGTAGCAGCAGTGTAAGGGTGTTTAAGTGGTATAAAATGTGCAGCTTTGGTAAATCTATCAACCACCACTAGTATGACACTATATCCTTCTAACTTAGGGAGTCCCTCGATAAAGTCCATGGTTAGGTCTTGCCACATACCTTCTGGGGTTGGAAGGGGTTGTAGGAGACCCATGGGGTGCTGTAGGGAGTGCTTGGCATGTTGGCACACTTGACACTGCTTAATGTAGGCCTCAATTTTAGTTTTTCAGACCCTTCCAGGAAAAATGTTTTCTCATACTGTAGTATGTTGCTGCAACTCTAGAGTGCCCCTTAGAGCACTTGAGTGACAAGCAGCAATTAGCTTTGTTTGTAGAGCTAAATTCTACCCAATCCAAACTCTGCCTTTGTGCCAAATGAGACCCTTGTCTAGAGAATAACCATTGCTGTCAGGACCGATGATTGCTAACTGTTGGAGTAACTGCTGAGCATGGGGATCAGTTGCATATGAGTTCAAGACTTCCTTCACCCAGGTTGGTTGGACTGTGGAAACTGCTTGGATGGCCATTAGATGTCCCACTCTGGACAGAGCATCTGTAGCTATGTTTTCCTTGCCTTTCTTATATATATAATTTTGAAGTTCAAGTCCATCATCCTGGTCATGGCTTTTCTTTAGAGCTCAGAGTGAAGGTTCTAGTCCTTGAGGTATGCCAAAGAATTGTGATCAGTTTGTATGAGGAATTGCCCCCTCTGAAGATGATGTCTCCACTTGTCCACTGCCATTATAAGGGCCAAGAACTCTTTTACATAGATTGATAAGTTCTTGTGCTTTTCTCTAAGAGCTTTACTCAAGTGTGCAATGGGTTGTCCTTTTTGCATGAGCACTGCTCCTATACCATCCTGACATGCATCTGTCTCAACTATGAAAGTTTATTTAGAAATTTGGTAAAGCTAGCATTGGTGTTGTAGTCATAGTTGACTTCAGTGCTTCAAAAGTAGACTGTGCTGAAGGGTTCCAAGAGAACTGTTTTTGCCTCAATATTGCAGTCAATGGTTTGGTAATAAGCCCATATCCTTTGACAAACTTCCTGTAATATCCTGTGAGTCCTAGAAAGGCTCTCAGTACAGTCATTGTAGCTGGTGCTAGCCATTTAAGCATGTCAGCAATCTTTGATGGGTCTGTTGCTACTCCTATGGCAGATATAATGTGACCTGAGTATTCCAAACTATCCTGGGTAAAACTGCATTTGGATTCTTTGAGATGCAGCTGGTGTTTCCTCAAAGTATCTAACACTTGTTCCAAATGAGTGATATGGTCCACCAAATTTAGTCTGTAGATAAGGATGTCGTCCAAGAAGACCAGTACAAACTTCCTTAGATAAGGCTGCAGGATCTGGTTCTTGAGACATTGAAAGGTGGCAGGTGCATTGGTCAGGCCAAAAGGCATGACCTTGTACTGGTAGTGGCCATGGTGTGTTTTAAAAGCAGTCTTGTGCTCATCCTCCGACAACATTCTAATTTGGTGGTACCCTGACTTCATGTCTAGTTTGGTAAAAATCTTGGCACCAGCCAGTTCATCAAGGATTTCATCAATCACAGGCATTGGAAACCTATTTTTGATTGTGATGTCATTGAGTTTCCTATAGTCCACACATAGTCTCCAAGTGTCATCCTTCTTCTTGACTAGTAGGACAGGGGATGCATAAGGGCTGTGACTGTGAGTAATGAGCCCTACTTGTAGGAGTTGTTGCACTTGCCTTTCTATTTCAGTCTTGTGCACTGGAGAGTAATGATAAGGCCTGGAGTTCACTGGAGTAGAGCCAGGAATGGTAGGGATTGCATGATCATAGGACCTCTGTGGGGGTAACAGTTGTGGATCAGTGAACACATCTTTGTAGAGCACCTTGAGGTCATGAATGCTATCAGTAAGATCCCTTGACTTGGTTTGCTGGGTAAATAGTGAATGTGGCATGTTCTCAAGCATAACAAAAGCCCAAACATCATTTCCTTTTGTAGACTTGTAAGTCTTCCTTGCAGAGATTGGTGATATATGCACTGGTGGTGTCTGGAGGCCTTTCAGTTTGACAGTCCTGCCCTGCTCAGGGAACTCAATAGTTTTGGCCTGCCAGTCACAGTTCATAGGGCTATGGAGTTCAAGCCAATCATACCCTAAGATAGCATCATAAGGATGCATGTCCAAAACTATCATGTCAGTGGTAAAAGTCTGGCCCTAACAATAGCATTGCAATTGGGATACCATTCTGTCAGCTACCATAGACTGTCCATTAGCTAGTTTCACTGATCTTGGTTGATAGGGTACAGTTGGTAATTTTGCCGTATCCACAAAATGGGACCTGATAAAACTATGTGTGCTTCCACTGTCAATGAGTATCAGCAGTACCTTATCTTTGACTTTGGCCTTGATCTTAATGCAGCTGACATGGCATTGATGGATAGTTCTCCAAATTGTTCTAGTAAGACATCTTCAGCTGC
>CM041643.1:29734930-29761590 GCA_023333625.1 Bothriochloa decipiens | reverse complement strand
TTGATGGATAGTTCTCCAAATTGTTCTAGTAAGACATCTTCAGCTGCTAAGTCATTGAGGACCTCATATGTTAACTCCATGTCCAAGTCATTCACTGCTAATGCATTAACTTGAGGCTTCTGTCTCTTTGTACATACTTCTAGGTGGCGTGGAACAAATTTTTCACCACAATTGAAACAGAGGCCATTAGCCTTTCTATAATCTCTAAGTTGTTTGTCTTTCCAAAGTGGAGAAGACTGCAGCTGTTGCTTAGGATCAGGCTTTGTTGTATTGTATTCTTTGTTCTGAAAATTGCCTCTTGTATACCTAGATTTGTTCCTAGCAATCACTTGCTAATCATTTGAGATTCAACTGGGCCCCTCAATTCTTCCTTGAGACCTCTCACATATTGCTGAGTGAACCACATCTCATCATAATGTGCATTGTGCATGGATACATTGTATTGCAGTGCCTGAAACTGGGTTGTATACTCTTCCACAACAGCTATTTGCTAGAGCTCACCAATCTCATTGAGAGAAGACCTGAAGTCATCTGCCCCAAATTGCTGCTCAACTTCATGACAAAAATGAGTCCAGCTGTGGAAAGTGCTTCTTTGCTTAAAAGCCTGTAGCCATTTCCCAGCATTTCCCTTGAGATGCAGCTTGGCAGCTGTAATCCACATCCCTTCAGGAAACTTATAGAGAGCAAAGTATTCTCTGCAATTATCCAGCCACACTTTTGAGCTTCCCCATAGAAATCAAGGAACTCCATTTTTGGAATATGCTGCTTGGGAAGAGTTTGGTCCGCAGTCTCCCTCTCTCTAGTAGGTTGGCTGATCATTGGACCTTTATCTGTCCTCTGATTGGACTGTTCAGCTGTGTATCTGAAATCTGGTGTGATTTTCCTAGAGGTTTCTACCTTGTGTGTCTGTTTTTCATCAGCAAAGATGTTATGAAAGCCATCATGGTCAGGAAACAGCAATGAATCAAATTCTGCTTCATTGAAAGTTGGATCTTGATCATAGATTGGTTTGTTATCCTGACTTGCTGGTTGCTCCCTTTGCTGCAGTGTGAACTTGGCAATAGCTGTGCCATTGGCCTGCACCTGTTTGCCAATGAGGTGTTGCTCTCTAATGTATTCATCCATAGCTTGATCCTTCATGTCCATTTTGGCTTTCATCTCATGTTGAGTCTCATACATCTCCTTCTGCATCTTATGCATCTCGTTAATTTGGCTGAACATGAGATCGAGGTTCTTCTGTAAAAGCTCCCATCTTGAGCTTTCTTCCTCTGAACGCCACGTCATGGCGTCGAGAATTAGCTTGGTTTGTGGGGATGGGACCAAATTGTGCTGCCCTTCGGAGCTAGTGGTGTTAGCAGGAGGTTTGGTTGCCCCGCCCCTGTTGATCTACAAGAAACACCCACCGACGTCGAAACTTCCTGCGTCGCTAACGTAGAAAGATCTCTGGTCACCAGTACGACACACGAATCACTATGGCGCAACCTTGGTCCGTCGTTGATCTCACAGCTAGGGGATCTCTGGTCACCTAGAGCACGCGCAAAAAGGTGCGGCGATGCTCTGGTCCGTCGTTGATCACGTAGCTGGAGGATCTCTGGTCACTAAGAATATGCATGACAGGGATGGCGTACCTCTGGTCCGTCGTCAATTTTGTGGCGGGGAGGGGAAAATCATGAGCTTGATGGTGCCCGTGTTGATCGGCATTGCTGCTGCTGAAGTTCTTGACGCTGGCCTTCTGTCGAACACCTGAAGCGCACCCACGGTGCCGAGTAGGGTGTTGAATAGAAAGGAGCAGTGGTGGTGGTCAGCGCGGTCGTGAGGATCCGTGACGGCCTGCGATGGTGTCGATGGTGGTGGTGGAGGAGGTGATGGTGGTGGTAGCGGTGGTGGTCGGCGCGGGTGAGGTCTCCGCTGCGGACCGGTACTTGGACGGCGATGTCGAGCGGTGCTCGTCACCCGCCGGCCAAAGATCGGAACCTCTGATAACCAACTGTTACACCCTTGGCCGCAGCGGGTCACCGGCGATGTGAGCGTGGATAGAATTACGACGAACCCTGGCGCCGGCGTGGGCAAACCCCCAGCCTTGGCCTCGATATTGTATTACTGAATGTCTGAATGTCTTGCTCAATACAGAGATGCTGCACTTATGTGCTTGCTTACAGTTCCACGGCCTCGGGCCCACATGTCATAGACATAAAGAAAATGTAAAACAATAACTACGCCTTCACGCAACTGGATACATCTTCACTCCGGTATGTGTCCATCGACGTGTGTAACACCCAGGCCCCTGACCCTGCATGTACAGTACGCGCTCGAGCCTTGAACCACGACCTTGGAGTAGTTGAGATGCTCCGCCCATGGCTCACACCGATGGCGGTGTGAGAGGGAACACAGACGGCAGCGGATCTGAGGGGGGATAGCCCGCAGCCAAATCGGAGGGGGGCGGTCTGGTGGTGGAGCACTGAACGGCTAGGGTTTCCTAGGTTTATAAATGTCTTGGTGAGTACAGGCCGTCGATTTCTTGATCTAATGACTCAGGTTTAGTTGGGCCGAATCTGGGCTTCTTTGTGGCCAAACAATTATATTACAAAATTTTGTTTTTAACCTTTATGAAAAAATGGTATCCGTTATTTTCCTAATGCATGGTTCAAACAAACTCAAATAAAGAAATAACAAAAATAAAAATTATAGATCTCAATGAAATCTAAAACTTTGCAGTTTATGCCTTTTTTATTTAAATTCATTTATAATCTAAAAGTTCCCTCTAATGTTCTCATTTATTGAAGTTAAAAATGTAATAATATTTAAATGTGGTTGGAAAAAGGTACAAACTTGCATAACAACATGATTTGGTGTATAATAATTCCATAACAAAATTCAAGTGATTCTAACAAAGTAGTACTGCACCTTGTCTGGACAACAACAATCTTCTCATCGTTCGGGAGGTAGATTGTTCACCCAGTCAGGCCTGTTTGGAATACTTGATTTTTTGTTCTTTTGTTTTTTCTTGTGAATCTATATATACTATATAGTTCATACCCAATAAGCATTTACTCCCTTTAAATCTTACTCCACGTTAAGCTATATCATCTAGAGTTCTAACCGTTAGATCAACATGACTTACTTCGTCTAACCATCCAACTCTCGTATGCGGCTGCCAACTCCTTGACTAGCCACAACATTAATCAACATATCGTATAACCTTGAGTAATTAAAAAAAAGAGCAGCTGAGCAGTCATTCAAGGCATTCCCACCGACACAAGGAGGAATGGAGGACGATCGATACAAGGAAGAATAGAGGACGAGGAGAATAACGACGTCGAGAACACTATCAGTAACGGCAACACCTCCATTCAAATTTGGTGTCTTCTGATGCAAATAAAGACAAAGCTTCCTATATATCAGGCCTAATACCTTATTTATCTCTAAAGCTGGTGATGTTATAATCAAAGGTTTTCGTAAGTTCCGTATTTATGCAAGAAAAGAAACCTTTGGTCTGTACATAAAATCCCTTATAGTGTTATAAGAGCAGCAACTACTAAGTCTACATTTTTACAATATTTATACCCCATAAAGCATGGCAGTTTATGTAACAACCCTAGAAATCCGGTCACCGAAAATACGGGCTTTCAAAATTTTTTTCTAAAGAATACCAATGTGTGGCGAGTATCATGTAGGAAACCACCTGATAGTTATACAAGTAGCGCCTAATGCTAGCATGAGCATTGCATTTAAATTACCAGAGTTTGGTTCGCCTCTTATTCGATTTTATGTGATGTTAATAAAAATCAAATACCCCATCATCATATGTATAAATATATGCCCACTAACCGCGAAAATGGATCCATCATGACCTAGAGACCCTAGTGGACCCACCATGGTGTTTACGTCATGGTCACTAACATGTCTAACAATAATTAATGGCATAGTTGTTTGGTGTTTGGAAAAATAGAAATAGAAAAGGAATTAGAAAAAGGGAAAAATGGAAGAGGCCAAAAGCAGCCCGATAAAGCCGCCGCCGGCCTGCTCAGCCCGTTCGCCGCACGGCCCAGCGCGCAGATCGGCCGCCCCGCCCGCTCCTACCGCTCGCCGTGCGCGGCCCACCACAGCCCACCATGGCGCTCGCCCCGGCCTGCCAAGTCGTCCGCGACGCCCGCTCGCCCGGCCTGCACACGCCCCAGCAAGGCGGCCCGCCGCTCGTCGCGCACGCTCGCTCACCCGCATCGCCGGCCCAACAAGGCGGCCCAGCAAGCCGCTGCTGACGCCCGCGCCTCTCCCCTCCTCTCTCGACGTCACGCGCGCCCGCCGAGCCCTGTTACCGCGTAGTCGAGCAATTCGAGCTCCGACTGTCAGCCACTGACTGGGTCCCCCGTCAGTGCTGACGTCAGCATGACGTCATCCAGACACAGACCCCGCGTCAGTGCTGACGTCAGCATGACGTCAGCACAGCTTCAGCTGCACTGTGCCCGCACGCCACGTGGCCCAATCAGAAGCCGCCACGTGTCAGCCTCTGGTTAATCCGCCATTTTTTCAGAAAATAGAATAAACTTTGGAAATTCATAACTTCTTCATACGATCTCCGAAAAATATGAACCAAGTGTCCAAATTTTCATAAAAATGAGCTCTACGTGATAGGCTTATGTATGAGTGCATTTGGAGTTATTAAATTTTATTGCTTCTTTGTGTTGACTCTATTGGAGCCGCTGACGCGGCTATTATGTCTCGTTTTAGAGGAGGATCAGCTTGAGGAGGACGACTACGAGTACGAGGAGGAGCTCGGTGACGACTATGCAGGTGCCACACCCCACCCAACCTCGTAGATCCTATTATGCATGGCATAATATCTAGTTGCTAGTGCTTTAATTATGAATGTCACCTGATGATAGGTTGCATGGTAGAACTGCTTGATGAGCCTTTACCTTGTCGTAACCTTACTCCTGCACACATGCTAATAGGCTAGACGCTTGCTTATCTTACTTATGATGCTTTACTTCTACTACGCTTATATCTGTGTGATGATGATGCGTGGTGGAGAGTATGGTTATAAGGCTAAGGCACGTGGTGCCACTTTACTCGGGGAGAGTGCTGCGTGCGTCTTGAGTGTGTGGTGAGGGTTGAGTCGATCGGACAGGATTCTACGACGAGCCATGTGGGCGAGTCTTGCCGGGGAATGTGTTCTGGGCATTCCCGTATGAGGTGCTTGTGGTGGGCACATTATAAGGTATAAGGAGACCCCGGAGGTGAGAACCTTCGTGGAGCGAAGCCCCGGGTGGGAGGTGCTGTTGTAGCACGGACTGTTGTAGTCCCTAAGAGAAGATAATCTTTTTTGATCCTCCTAGGACCTGATATCTCTTAAGGACCAAAACCTTGGGACTTATGTGCTAACCACTTGCTCTTGTATGGGTGGAAGACGGATGTCTGACTAGCTAGAACGGTGCCACTACTACTAGGTTGTTAGCAAATAGTGTCGGGAGGTACGGGCGTGGAGACCCACACCCTCCTTAGATAACATAGTGACCTCAGAGGCCCGGTACTATGTCTCACAGTCTCAGTGTGCCGGTGGTACCTATCCGGGATGTCCCAGTACTGAGTGGTAGGGTAGCATCGCACCGGTTAGAAAGCAGGCAGAATCAGCTTAGGCGGGGCACCGCCGATGATAATGATCTTGTGGTTACGGGAGTACACGCTCTGCATAGTTTATAAATCTATATATATAGTCCGCGAGCCACTGGTATGGCTTTTTCCTAAGACCCACGCTTCTCGGGAGTAGCGAGATGAGTCCTTCTATTTATCCCCCTGGTGTTACCCTTCTGGCTGTGAGCCGCTGAGACAGGCTCCGAGAGGGAGTTGGACCTGTCGACTGAGTGTGAGAGGGTGAGATGTGTGTGAGGGTGATGGAATGGGGTGGATATGTGGATGAGATGGGTTAAAAACTTGATGTATTATATTATATAATATTTGTCACTACTTGTATAGGAAACCACAGCCATATATTAGGTCGATTTGATTACATCCTTTGCATCCCACCAAATACTACATAGCAAAAGCAAAGCATAGGGTGGGAGATGTGGCCAGTACAAACCGTACTGAAAATTATTTGGCAGGTGAACCTGACTACGACTTCGATGACGAAGAGGAGTAGATGTCTCGTTCCTACGCTCAGGTTTATTTTGGAGATTTATTGTACTTCCGCCTTCCGCAGCTATTCCAGACGCTGCAGCTACTCTGATGATCCCGCCAATGTGGCGATAAACTATTTATGTAACCCCTTCTAACTGTATTCTTTTGTTCAAAGTATGGATTACTGTATCAACTGACGCTGGATGATATGATGGTTTGAGCTTCAAACTATTGAATTATTCGCCATTCTGTGTATTTTTCTTTCGTAGAAAATTGAGGATGTTTCAGTTGGTATCAGAGCCATGCTTGACCCTAGGACGAGACCCATAGGATTGGATGATAGAATCAGGAAAATCTTGAAAACTCTCAGTTATACACCGACCACTGCATACGCTTTTATGCATGGCTTACCTCTCTCTTCAACTTTTCTAACTTCTTTCTCGTATCAACCTGCAGATGGACCCCAACTTGCCGCTTGGTCCGTTACCGCCGATGGATATCGTTGAGTTCAGACTCGACGGGACGGAGCATGGAGGCTATGCTCATGTGCTTCGCGAGGTTCTCACTGAGCTTGGTGTTTCTGTGGAGAACGTCGAGTACCTTTGCCGCGGCAAGCCCGCCCTTGGAGGAGGCATCGAGGACTACAAGGCAGTCCGCATCAATGTGCCTGCAAGCATGAACCTGCCTGAAGTTACCGCCTTCACTGACTTCGCCTTCGACAACGACACCGGCATGTGTGTTCAGACCGTTTCGCGCCAGGCACTCCGTACTGTGCTGCGCAATGGAGCTGACTATCTGAAGGAAAGTCGCTTCCGTCTGCTTCCTCGTGCCCTCGACGTTCAGCAGGGTACTTGGGGAGAGGTCATCTACATCGAGCAGAATACCAGAGTCGACCGCAACCCCTGCCACCGCGCCTCTATGATGTACATGCAGTGCCAGGAAATGTACATTGCTAAGTTGGAGCGGAAGGGACGCCGTGATCGTTGCTACCTGATGGAAATTGACGAGAGGATTAGCAAGTCAGAGGCTAAGGAGGCAGCATGGAAGCAAAAGATTGCAGACCTAGAGCGTGAGATAGCACGCAAAGAGCACACTCACCAGGATCAGATCACTAGTCTGATGAACGAGATGGATAAGCTTCAAATACACAACAGCCATCTTAACAAGAATATCTGGGAGCTTGAAACCACCATAGCTGAAAACAACGAAGACATTGCAAAGAGATTCCAGGAAAAGAGTCAAGATGCTGCTTACAGGGACAAACTCCATGAGCAGTGCAAGGCTCAACGTGAGAAGCTGCTACAGGAGTACACTCTCGCTAGCTACAACCAGGGACACCTGATTAACTACATTCACAAGACAGCATACCTCATGGATAAGCTCAAACGCACTATGGAAACTTGGAAGAGGTCAGATCGCAAGAGAGTCAAAGAGTACGAGGAGTTGCAGGACGAGCTTCCCTTACGTGCCCGTAAGAAGGTCAGGGTTGAGACATTCGAGCTGGGGCAATCTCGCCTCAACTTGAGTGGATGCCCCACCACTAGACTTAGTGGACAAGCAATGTCCACCCCTCAGCTCGAGGAGGCCCGTCGTTACGTCTCTCGCCTTTAGATGACTGATGAGCAGATCCAGGCTTCTGGCATCGGTATACCTCCCACAGCTTACAGTTTGGACCAGCCTCTAGAGAAGGTCTAGAGTAGTATCAGATCGGGAGATGATGGGCCCTGTATGGCCAAGTGACCAGACTCACCATGATGCTGAGTAGTTGTCCACCCCTTTTGCTAGACTACCTGCATGTAGTACGTTTCTCGCGAGTCTCCAAGCATAGCCGCTAAAGACATCGCCATGTACCCCCCTAATGTAATGAATGATTCGGTTTTTATCGCATCTTTTTGGATCCTCATGCTTCTTTGTCTGAGTGTTGGATAAATTAAAAATGTTTTAAAATTATTTCAAATTAGTATATCTTTAATATCGAAGTTATACTACGCACGCATATGCCCTAATTTGAGGTTTATGTTAAGCAGGATGTCCACTCATCGTGCCAGCCGCCTGAGCAACCGCTCCCCTTCACCTGCGCCCGCTAGGGGCCGTGGACGCGGTCGTGGTCATGGTCGTGGCCGCGTTGGTCACATACCCATTGACCTTGAGGAGCCACCCCACGCTGCCACCCCACGGCCTGCACACCCACCGCCACCGCCGGTTGTTGAGCCGGAACTAGCTGCCGGAGGCGCAGCTGGAGGACAGCCGTAGCCTGCTGTTGAGCCCGAGCCCGAGCCTGCCGCAGGAGGAGATGCAGCTCGACCACCACCTCCCGTGCCACTCTTGGCGGATGTGATGGCCCAGCAGACCGAGCTTCTTTGAGTCTTAGCTGAGAACGTGCTGCACCCCTAGCATCGGGAGCCCCGCGATGATTTCTACAAGAAGCTGGAGTTCTTTCTCAAGCTGAGGCCCCCAATGTTCGATGGCACCAGCATTGACCCTATTGCTGCTGATGATTGGCTTAAGGAGATTGAGAAGAAGCTGGACTTGACCACTTGCACTGACGAGGATTGTGTTGGCTTGGCAGCTCACCAGCTTGTGGGTGCTGGGCGATCTTGGTGGGACAGCCTCTGCAAAACCCATCGGGACCCCGCCAACATCTCCTGGGATGAGTTTGTGGACGAGTTCCGTGCATTCTTCATCCGTGAAGGCGCGCTAGAGAAGAAGGAGAATGAGTTTCGTAGCATCTCCATGGGGGCTGACAAGGTGCATGAGTACACCACACGCTTCACTAACCTGTTGCGCTATGCACCTGCCTTAGTGGTGAACTCTGAGAAGGAGAAGATGTACTACTACTGCAAGGGCTTGTCTAGCCGCATCAGGCTCTCTCTCAGGCACCAAGAGCCACACCCTGCGTGACCTGATTGATAGGTGCATGGAGATTGAGAAGGATCGCGATGAGGTTTTCACGGAGAGGGAGGTGCTTGGCAAGAACAAGAAGCGCCGTACTGAGGGAACCTCCCGCGCACCTGCCCCACGGAGGTCACGTGGTGAAACCTCTCAGCCTCCCCGCTCTCGCTTCGCCCAGGGAGCTGCTCACGGTTCGAGCCAGGGCGGTGGTACCCACACCAACAACTACCCCCGCCCTGCTCAGGACCGCCAAGCGTACGCCCGTGACACACCTGGAGGTAGCACGTGGAGGTCCACCGTGCCAACCCCCACAGGCAGCATGACCTACACTTGCTTCGCTTGTGGCCAGCCAGGTCACAAGGCTGCCGAGTGCCTAAACAAGGCTGCATCAGCTACACCAGCGCCCGCCAGGTAGAACCAGGGCACCCAACACAAGCAGGTGCCATCCGGAGCACCCCGAGGCCGCCTCACCCACATCTCAGCAGAGGCTGCCCAGAGTGCCCTCGACGTGGTGTACGGTACGTTTTTAGTGCATGGAGTTAAGGCATCCATGCTGTTTGATTCATATATCCTCCAAGTTTGCACGAGAGCACCATATACCTGTCACTCCACGAAAAGAAGCCTTATACACCAGTTCACCTTTGGGCAACATTTGTTGTACCAAAATATGTAAGGGAGTGAGTATCACCATCGAGGGTCTTACCTTTCTTGCTGATCTTACCTTGCTACCCTTCGAAGGCCTAGACGTTATTCTAGGGATGGATTGGTTAACTCAGAACAAAGGAGTGATATCTTGCTCGCCCAGATTTGTGGATATAACCCATCCAAGTGGCCGTCAGATCAGATGTGAACCAAACAAAGGGACAGATATTTCCATGCTGTGTGCCCTGGAAGAGAAGTCACTTGAGGAAGTGCCCGTAGTTCATGAGTACCCGGATGTCTTTTCGAAAGAGCTACCAGGAATGCCACGGGATAGGGATGTTGAGTTCGTGATCAACCTGATGCCTGGTACGAGTCTGATTTCCAAGCAACCCTACCGTATGGCAGTTGACGAGCTTAAGGAGCTTAAGAAACAGCTTGAGGAGCTATCCGAGAAAGGGTTCATTAGGCCCAGTGCCTCGCCCTAGGGATCTCCTGTTCTGTTTGTTAAGAAGAAGGATGGAACGCAGAGGATGTGTGTTGATTACCGGAACCTGAATGCCGTAACTATAAAGAACAAGTACCCTCTGCCAAGGATAGATGACCTGCTTGATCAGCTTGGAAATGCCAAGTATTTCTCCAAGATTGACCTCAGATCAGGCTACCATCAGATGAAGATCAGAGAGGAGGACATTCCCAAGACAGCATTTGTCACCAGATATGGGCAGTATGAGTACACCATTGTGTCCTTCGGTCTTACGAATGCGCCAGCTTATTTTATGAACATGATGAATAAAGTGTTCATGCAGGAGCTGGATAAGTTCGTGGTGGTCTTCATTGATGACATTCTTGTCTATTCTGCCACCGCCGAAGCACATGAGCAACATCTGAGGATGGTGTTGGAGAAACTGAGAAAACATCAGCTCTATGCCAAGTTCAACAAGTGTGAATTCTGGCTTGAGGAGGTCGCTTTCCTAGGCCATATACTCAATGCTGACGGAGTAGCAGTTGACCCGTCTAAAATTGAGATGGTAAAGGGATGGGAGCAGCCATAGAATGTGACTGAGGTGAGAAGTTTCTTGGGATTGGCTGGTTATTATCGCCGATTCATCGAGAACTTTTCCAAGATAGCTCGCCCCATGACCAACCTCCTGAAGAAGACCAAAGAGTTTGAATGGACACCCCAATGCGAACAAAGTTTCTAGACCCTGAAAGAGAAGCTCACCACAACGCCTGTTCTAGCCTTACCCGATATCCACAGGACTTTGTGGTCTATTGTGATGCATCTCGCCACGGGCTTGGTTGTGTTCTAATGCAGAATGGGAAAGTCATTGCCTATGCTTCCCGCCAGCTTAAGGAGCACGAACAACGTTACCCCACCCATGATCTCGAGCTTGCAGCTGTGATCCATGCCTTGAAGATTTGGAGGCACTACCTGATTGGGAACAAATGCGAGATCTACACCGATCATAAGAGTTTGAAGTACTTTTTCACCCAGGAAAATCTGAACATGAGACAATGTCATTGGCTCAAATTGCTTAATGACTACGACGTGGAGATTCTCTATCACCCTGGGAAGGCTAATGTGGTCGCTGACGCTCTTAGTCACAAAAGCCATTGTCATGCCTTATTCACCACCACCTTGCCCAAGGAGTTGCAAGAGGGCATTGATGAGTTACAGATGGAGGTGATACCTCATGGCCTGTTGAATGAGCTTCGCGTGCACTACACCCTCATGGATAGGATCCGTGAAGCCCAATGCCATTGCCCAGAAATTTGGGAGATACACGAGCTCCTGACACAAGGTAAGTGCCCAGAGTTCAGTGAGGATGAGCTAGGCACTTATTGGTACAAGGACAGACTTTATGTGCCTACCGACCCAGCTATCCGCAACAAAATCCTATCAGAAGGTCATGACTCCAAGTATTGTATCCACCCAGGCAGTACTAAAATGAATGCTGATTTAAAGAGGAAATTCTGGTGGAAGAACATGAAATCGGACATCGCAGAGTATGTTGCTAGATGTGACACTTGCAAACGCATCAAAGCTGAGCACAAGAGACATATAGGGTTGTTAAAGCCACTTGATATACCTGAATGGAAGTGGGATAGCATCTCTATGGATTTTATTGTAGGTTTGCCTCGAACCCCGAAGGGCCATGATGCCATATGGGTGATAGTCGATCGCTTGACTAAGGTAGCTCACTTCTTAGCCATCAAGACTGATGCCCGAATTGGCTAGCTAGCAGATCTGTATGTCGAGAACATTCTCAAGCTGCATGGAGCCCCTAAGAGCATAATATTCGATCGTGGGCCGCAGTATACGTCTAGGTTCTAGAAGGCCCTGAACAAGTCGATCGGGAGCAAGCTAGATTACAGTACCGCATACCATCCTCAGATAGATGGACAGACAGAAAGAGTGAACCAGATACTTGAGGATATGCTTTGAGCTTGTGTTCTAAAATATGGGACTGATTGGGAGAAGAGCTTGCCCTTTGCAGAGTTCTCCTACAACAACAGTTACCAGGCTAGCCTCAAGATGTCACCCTTCGAGGCTATGTACGGAAGGCCGTGCAGAACACCCTTGATGTGGTCTGAAACGGGTGAGAGATCATTCTTTGGCCCGGCCACCATTAAGGAGGCCGAGGAAGGAGTCGCCCAGGTGCGAGAGAATCTAAAAATTGCCCAGAGCCGTCAAAAGAGTTATGCCGACAAGAGGCGCAGAGACCTCGAGTTTGAGGTAGGAGACTATGTCTATCTCAAGGTCTCCCCGCTTCGAGGAACCGTCAGATTCCATGTGAAGGAAAAGCTAGCACCAAGGTATGTGGGACCGTACAGAATCAGTGAAAGAGTTGGCAAGCTTGCCTACAGAATCGAGTTACCCACGCAACTAGCAGGAGTACACCCAGTGTTCCATGTGTCGCAACTGCGCAAGTGTTTACAACCACCAGAGCATCCAATAACCTTAGAGGCACTGGATATTCAGGACACCCTGGAATACAGAGAGCACCCCATCCGCATAATGGGTAGAACCACCAAGGAAACCAGAAACTCCAGCACGCCATATCTGAAGATTCAGTGGAGCAATCACACAGAACGAGAAGTGACTTGGGAGAAAGAGTCAAAAATGAGGAAGCTCTACCCCTACTTGTTTGAAGAGTAAGTTTCACCTTTGAATCTCGAGGATGAGATTCTCATAAGGGGGTAGGACTGTAACAACCCTAGAAATCCGGTCACCGAAAATACGGGCTTTCAAAATTTTTTTCTAAAGAATACCAATGTGTGGCGAGTGTCATGTAGGAAACCACCCGATAGTTGCACAAGTAGCGCCTAATGCTAGCATGAGCATTGCATTTAAATTACCAGAGTTTAGTTCGCCTCTTATTCAATTTTATGTGATGTCAATAAAAATCAAATACCCCATCATCATATGTATAAATATATGCCCACTAACCGCGGAAATGGATCCATCATGACCTAGAGACCCTAGTGGACCCACCATGGTGTTTACGTCATGGTCACTAACATGTCTAACAATGATTAATGGCATAGTTGTTTGGTGTTTGGAAAAATAGAAATAGAAAAGGAATTAGAAAATGGGAAAAATGGAAGAGGCCAAAAGCAGCCCGATAAAGCCACCGCCGGCCTGCTTGGCCCGTTCACCGCATGGCCTAGCGCGCAGATCGGCCGCCCCGCCTGCTCCCGCCGCTCGCCGTGCGTTCGGCCCACCGCGGCCCACCATGGCGCTCGCCCTGACCTACCAAGTCGTCCGCGACGCCCGCTTGCCCGGCCTGCTCACAGCCCATCAAGGCGGCCCACCGCTCGCTCGCGCACGCTCGCTTGCCCGCATCGCCGGTCCAACAAGGCGGCCCAGCAAGCCGCTGCTGACGCCCGCGCCCGCGCCTCTCCCCTCCTCTCCCACTGATAGGCGGGGCCCGCCTGTCAGCTTCCACTTCAGGCCGCCCGCTCATCGCGTCCACCGTTCCAGAAGTAGAACGACGACGCTCCGCCGTCCGCCCGCGAACAGCCACGCTCCGCGCCGTCTGTCCCACTGCCCGACCACACCGCGCTTCACCAAACCCTAACCCTAATGCGCGGCCGCGCTTAGCCGCTGGATGGGGATCTCTGATCTCCGCCGTCCGTCGCCCACCGTCCGCCGGCCGCCACGCCTATAAAGCGGGAAACGACGTGCTGCTAGGGTTTACCCCATCGCGCAGCCTTCTGGTCACCTCGCACACCCGCTGCCAGGCCAGGAAGGAGAGGAGAGGTGGAAGGGAGAGCAGCCACCAGAGTCGGAGCCGCACATCGCCTCCACCTACACTGGAGAAGAAGGGAGCAGCCGAGGCTGCCCTGCTACTCCTGCACCACGCCTACGCTCCGCACCTTCGATCTCGAGCCGGACCGCGTCATCGCGCCTCGCCACGCCTCCGCATCGACCGCCGTCGTCAGGATAGCTCGGTGAGCTCCCCTTGCCATGCCCGCCGCCGGCCCATCAACCGTGTTCCCATCTCCCCGCCCATCATTTCTCCTCATTAGCTCCATGGACGACTTCGCCTCACCCTAGCACACGCTCTTGGCAACCTTTTGTGGGCCGGCAAGGACCACAGAGGAGCCGGGCACCTTTGTCGGCTCTGGTTCGCCCGGACCCCGGCCGCCGGAGCGCCGCCGCGACGCCCGTCGTCACGCGCGCCCGTCGAGCCCTGTTACCGCGTAGTCGAGCAATTCGAGCTCCGAGCCGCTCGAGACGGAAGAAGATGGAGGAAGATGGTGCCCAGGGTAGAGTAATTGACCGGAGCTCTACCGCCGACGCCGTCCGCCGTCGACCAATGGCCACCACGCCGAGAGCCCTTTTTCCCCAAATTGAGCCCCTCACTACGTTTGTCTTGTGCCCAAGGAGCCATAGCGCAAGCCCATGATGACTCCCGTGCGCCGCCTTGCCACGCAGCCGCCGCACCGCCGCCTCGCGCCGCCGCCTTGCGAGCGCCGGCCAGCCCCGGAGTCGGGCGCCCGCTGAGTCGCCACCAACGCGCCCGCCTGACCTTGGTGGAACCTTGGCCACTGCCTTAGCCGCTCGTGCCGGTCGGAAGCGCAGCACCGCTTGTCGCCGGCCAATCGCCGCCGTAGCCGCGCGTGCGACGAAAGGGAAGAAGGGGAATTCTCCCCTGCGTTCGAGTGGGCCGAGACCACGCGGCCATGTGGACCCAGCTGGACCAACCACGCGACGCCACCTAGGACCCCTGTCTATGGTCCATGGTAGACCAAGTCCACGGCGCCAGCTCTCGTGGACCGAGTCCAGTAAGAACCCAGGCGGGCCACGTGGATGAACCACGAGCCGACACGTGTCCGGGCCGGGCCAGCCCAACCCGGCCCAGATCTAGCCCTACCCAGGCCCGCCGAGGCCCGGTCGAGGCCCAGTCGGCGTTGATCGTTGACCGGTCAACATTGACCGTTGACCTGGCCCCACCTGTCAGTGACCAGATCCGTGGGCCCCACGTGTCAGCCACTGACTGGGTCCCCCGTCAGTGCCGACGTCAGCATGACGTTAGCACAACTTCAGCTGCACTGTGCCCGCACACCACGTGGCCCAATCAGAAGCCGCCACGTGTCAGCCTCTGGTTAATCCGCCCTTTTTTGTTTTCAGAAAATAGAATAAACTTCAAAAATTCATAACTTCTTCATACGATCTTCGAAAAATATGAATCAAGTGTCCAAATTTTCATAAAAATGAGCTCTACGAGATAGGCTTATGTATGAGTGCATTTGGAGTTATTGAATTTTATTGCTTCTTTGTGTTGACTCTATAGGAGCCGCGATCTCGTTTCAGAGGAGGATCAACTTGAGGAGGACGACTACGAGTACGAGGAGGAGCTCGGTGACGACTACGTAGGTGCCACACCCCACCCAACCTCGTAGATCCTATTACGCATGGCATAATATCTAGTTGCTAGTGCTTTAATTATGAATGTCACCTGATGATAGGTTGCATGGTAGAACTGCTTGATGAGCCTTTACCTTGTCGCAACCTTACTCCTGCACACCTGCTGATAGGCTAGATGCTTGCTTATCTTACTTATGATGCTTTACTTCTACTACGCTTATATCTGTGTGATGATGATGCGTGGTGGAGAGTATGGTTATAAGGCTAAGGCACGTGGTGCCACTTTACTCGGGGAGAGTGCTGCGTGCGTCTTGGGTGTGTGGTGAGGGTTGAGTCGATCGGATAGGATTCTACGACGAGCCATGCGGGCGAGTCTTGCCGGGAAATGTGTTCTGGGCATTCCCGTGTGAGGTGCTTGTGGCGGGCACAATATAAGGTATAAGGAGACCCCGGGGGTGAGAACCTTCGTGGAGCGAAGCCCCGGGTGGGAGATGCTGTTGTAGCACGGACTGTTGTAGTCCCTAAGAGAAGATAATCCTGTCTGATCCCCCTAGGACCTGATATCTCTTGAGGACCAGAACCTTGGGACTTACGTGCTCACCACTCGCTCTTGTATGGGCGGGAGACGGATGTCTGACTAGCTAGGACGGTGCCACTACTACTAGGTTGTTAGCAGATAGTGTCGGGAGGTACGGGCGTGGAGACCCACACCCTCCTTAGACAACATAGTGACCTCGAAGGCCCGGTACTATGTCTCACAGTCTCAGTGTGCCGGTGGTACCTATCCGGGATGTCCCAGTACTGAGTGGTAGGGTGGCATCGCACCGGTTAGAAAGCAGCCGGAATCAGCTTAGGCGGGGCACCGCTGATGATAGTGATCTTGTGGTTACGGGAGTACACGCTCTGCAGAGTTTATGAATCTATATATATAGTCCACGAGCCACTGGTATGGCTTTTTCCTAAGACCCACGCTTCTCCGGAGTAGTGAGATGAGTCCTTCTATTTCTCCCCCTGGTGTTACCCTTCCGGCTGTGAGCCGCTGAGACAGGCTCCAAGAGGGAGTTGGACCTGTCGACTGAGTGCGAGAGGGTGAGATGTGTGTGAGGGTGATGGAATGGGGTGGATATGTAGATGAGATGGGTTAAAAACTTGATGTATTATATTATATAATATTGGTCACTACTTGCATAGGAAACCACAGCCATATATTAGGTCGATTTGATTACATCCTTTGCATCCCATTAAATACTACATAGCAAAAGTAAAGCATAGGGTGGAAGATGTGGCCAGTACAAACCGTACTGAAAATTATTTTTCAGGTGAACCTGACTACGACTTCGATGACGAAGAGGAGTAGATGTCTCGTTCCTACGCTCAGGCTTCTTTTAGAGATTTATTGTACTTCCGCCTTCCGCACTATTTCAGACGCTGCAGCTACTCTGATGATCCTGCCAATGTGGCGATGAACTATTTATGTAACCCCTTTTAACTGTATTCTTTTGTTCGAAGTATGGAATACTGTATCAACTGACGCTGGATGATATAATAGTTTGAGCTTCAAACTATTAAATTATTCGCCATTCTGTGTATTTTCTCTTCGTAAAAAATTTAGGATGTTTCAGTTTATCTCAGTTTAGTTATCTGTAACTACATCAGGTGATCTCTCTCTTTGCGAATGACATCAAGTGATCTCTGATACTAAAATTTTTATATGGCTAGGTTAAAGATATCCTGTTTTATATGTACTCATGTGAAGCGTCGTTCCATAAATAATACCTTGCTTCTTATACCCTACTTATACCATATTAAATTTAATGGTATAAAAATACAGCAGTCACTTATTAATACGAACAATACCAATTGACTAAAGTGTTTTCGATTGTCATCTTACTCACAACACCTTAAGCATGCTCTCCAACAATATATTAAGCAACATCATTGATAGTCAAATTATCAATCATTATTCAACTGTAAATTCTCATGGCAACACGTGGGAAATTCAGCTGGTTAAACTGATGGCTCTACGGGATCAGCGCCCGTGGAAGGAGTTCCGTCAACACTAATAAAGTGGCCCGATGAACAAGGGCTTCGACACTCTGGTGGCACTTGTCTCACGGCAGATTTGGAAAAAAAACAGAAACAAAAGGCTTTTCAAAAATATACGGTACCAGTTACGAGACACCGCGTTGTCATCTCGATCCGACAAAGGCCATGTTGTCACCGCGCGCCGTCTCACTGTGTCCCACCGGCCTGCTGCCAACTATAGCTAGCTTCCTCAGGCCTACTTCTTCCATGAGACAAGTACGTGCCACCAGAGTAATACTATATGCGAGCCTACTTCTTCCTAATCAAAGAAGAGACTGATGGAGAAGAAGCACAGCAAGTCTTCCACAACTGGACGGCTTGAGAATTATCGTCATTTATTTTGCTCTAGATCTGTCAGCAGATAAATAAAACAAAGGTTTCGTACGTAAATAGTTTTGTCTCTACACGTAGACACGTTTCTGGCCGTCGTTTTAAAAACAAACTGGAATTTGGACACGTCAGTACGTCACACGTTGTCGTTGGATCGGTCTGCCTATCATGCATTTCTTGTTTATTTTAATCGGACACGATATGGTAGAAATATACAAATACAATACATTGGTGCGCTCGAGGAGATACGGTTGTTAGGCGCGCTCGCTTACATTTCTCTCTCTGTCTCCACAGATATTACACAGTAGTATTTGATCAGACGACAGTCCAATCTACTCTATCTTGCATTTTTTTTATTCTCGCTCCCATGTGAAAGTAGGAATAGCTAGCCGTGAAAGATCTTTCCGACAAAAAGCTCCTTCCTTTTTGTTCTTGTGCACTGTTGAGCTCATGTGGCCGGGAACCCTAGGTAGGCCGGCCCCAGATTGAAGAAAATCTGTGTAGCACCGGACTAAATCTAACTCGACAGACAAGTTCTTTTATCTTTCTCGTACAGCAAAATTCACATCGAATCCTTAAACTTGGCTCGTGGTGTTGTGATCAAATAAATTCACCTCCGTGCAGTGCAGTTGTTATTGGTTAAATAAATGCGCAGTAAAGCGCCCTCACCGCTAATCGCTTGCTCGCCTGCAACTGCAATGCCCGTGAGTTGATTATCTGATGTGACGACGAAATGACGGAGCGCGATGGTGCCACGATGCTGCTGGTGCTGGTCGACAGACGATCGACACACACCACCCGCACGCACGGCACGCGGCGTCTATCTCTAATCTCACTTTTAGCTAGGAGTATCTATCTGTACCTACCAATCTACCATCAACCAGCAGCGGCAGGCTTGCGTGTGAGGAAAGCAAATCACGAGAGACGCCAGCAGCACGTGACAGGCACAACGATCGCTGGCTGCATCAAGTGTTTAACTAAAATTAAGCTACTGCCGATACATAGTACTACTGATAATGCATGGCAATTAAAAAGGCTGTCCCCCCTTCACTCACCTGCTCCATCATATCATGCGAGGCAACCCAATCGACTGGCCTTCTCCTTCTCAATCTCAACCAGCTGATGATAATCTTTTTCCTCCACTTAAAGCTTTTTTTAGAACACTAACCCTCCCTTCGATCGCCTCAACCACAAGATACCCTTTAAAATTTGCTAAAAAATAAGAAAACATTATTTCTAATTTGGAGCATTATTTCTCTAGTATACATTGGAAAAATGCACTCCTTTTTAACTTCCTAGCTTACACGCAGGACACAGAGTTGTGGGTCGACTCTTTTTCTTCGTTAATTTGTGCTCCTACTCAGTAGCGGATTCAGAAGGCTTTAGAAGCCCAGACGATTTTCGTTATGCAAAAATATTTAGCTAGTACAACTCTAAACTTCGTAATAGAGCCCGGCCCTTTGGTGGCTCCACCACTACTCCTAATAGTTGGCTATCTCTCCCCTCTCCACCATGGTCGGGTTCTTCCTCGATCTTCTCCCTCTCCTTGTGTGTCCAACAAATGCGTAGGTGCCGGTATGGTTACCAAGACGTTGATGAGTGGGGAAGAAAGAAAAAATGAAGAAAAAGTATTGGTTGCTGTTCCCTTTTATTTGATTAATAAGAGAATAAAAGTTTTGAGAGATTAAAAAATAGTTAAATTGTTAGAGCCCATTTTTTCTTTAATTTAACTCATCACCGGTTATTGGAAAAAGCGATTGTATTTGCTCAAACCGATGGAGATACTCTTTGCCAGAGGTGGACGAGCAAATTGTTAAAGCAAAAAAGTAATCTTTTTATTTGGTCTAGTCAAAAACCTTTACTAGCATATGCATGCAAATTGAAGAACAGATTTTTAAGTGAAAGTAGGTACCGCTAAAAGCCAAGACAAACCAAAAATCTGCTCGCATCATGTACTACTCAATTGGATTCTTTGAAATAATGAACAAGTAATAATTAATTAATCAGTAGTCTAATCTGATGTGCACACCCATGAGTCGACGACGCCGGCTTGCGTTCTCATGCCCGCCATTGCCGCCACCGGGGCCGTCGTCGCTGTGGAGCCGCCGCCAGCCGACGGATTACGCCGATTATTGCGCTCCATCAGAGGCCGTGTCGAAGAGTACGTCGCCTTGCAGCCACCGGTCCCGGTGACAACGGACGCGCCCCCGAGGACCAGGCCTGACAGCTCCTCGCTGCCGTTGCGCGGGTGCAAGTGCGCCTGCGGCCCTTGTTGGGAGCCCACCATGACGTCGTGTACTGTGAGACCCAAGAAGTCCGCCGGGTCATGCAGCCTCGCCGCGGACGGAGGAGGCGGCGGCGGCGCTATACTGCGGTCGAACACTGGGTGCGCCGCATACTTGGCGCCGTCACCGAGGGAGGAGCTCTGGTGGAACGAGTGGTAGTTATTGTTGCTGCCGTGATCTTGCTGCATCCCGAGAAGAGCGGACGTCGAGGCTGCCGTGAGCTGGCGGTAGCTGTCGCTGGAAGCCACGGCCGTCATGTCCGCGGTGGTGGTGGAAGCAGGCGCAATGGAGATGTTGGCCGGCGCCGGCGAGGACGTGGAGGGCGAGGTGAAGCTCGGCGGGTAGGGGGTCGCCGACGACGCGTGGACCTGGACCTTCTGCGCGAAGGGGCGGAGGAGGTACTGCGGGAGCGTGGCGGGGCTCGCTGTCCCGACGGTGGTGCGCAAGGGGAAGAGATGGTGGTCCAAGCGGGAGCGCGCGGTCGCGGTCCCGGCGCCGGCGAAGGGCGGGGCGGGGATGCCCGTGAACTCCTGCACCATGGCGCGGAAGTTGGAGGTGTCGGTGGTGAGCACCGTGGTGGGTGCGCGGCGCGACGCCCGCGCCCGCTTCCTGGACCCCCGCGGCGGCGGCGCCGCTGCAGCCTGAGCCGGCGCTGCGTCAGCCTGGTCGGCCGCCATAGCAGCACCATGGCCGGGCAGTGACGGCGGTGAGTCCGGGGCCTCTGGGCCGGCCGGGAGCGGCGCCTTCGTCGTCGAGCACCAGTGGGACAGCGGCGGCGTGCGGAGCTCCTGGAGGCCGTAGATCAAGGAGCCATGGCCACCGAAGTCCGGCACGGACGGCGGCGGCTGCCGGAGCAGGGCGGAGAGCGGCGAGGAGTCGGCACCGCATCTGGAGTCGAACTCGTCGTCGCAGCCGCTGGACGACTGCAGGCTGCCGCTGTTGCCGGAGTCCATCCCACGGAACGTAGGCGCGAGAGTCCGCGGCGCCGCGCCAGGGCGTGGTGCAAGTGCAACCGCAGCTCACAGCTCACCAAGCTACGACGACGTGGTGCAGCACGCAGGGAGACGCGCGCACGCCGAGTCTAGTCGGCAGATCGATCGGCCGAAGTGGAGAACGATAGGATCCGGGGGATGAAGATTGCCGGGACCGGGGACGACAACGAGGCGAGACAGAGAAGGGAGAAGAGAAGCAGGCACGCAGCACGCTGCACGCAAATGGGTGTAGCCGTGGCCCGTGTGGCGGGGGTGTTTTTGTATGGAAAATGGCGAGCGGAGGACGACACCCGGCCGGCCGCATGATTAGGCGGTGGCGCGCTGCGAAAAGTTGCGTGCGGGCGGGCACGGCCCCCGCCACGCAGCGATCCAGAGGTTTATTCGGGTCGGGGTGGGGTGCGCGCTCTGCAGGCCCAGCAAAGCTTCGCGGTCGCCGGTCGGCAGGGGGGAAATCATGTCGTCTGCCCCTGCCTGCCCAGCTTTCCTTCGGCTTAGATCACCCATAGCACCCCGGGCTTTGCTTTCATGTTAGAGACTGTGGCCGACAATCTCAAACCGTGGAGCTGTACTCAACAGTACTGGTGTGACCGTGGATACAAAAATCCCTATCTACGGTACAGTTTCCAGGTATTGAGTATACAATTATAGCTTGAGTACACATCTATCTCTCTTTCTCGGTCTCTTGGAAATCTACACATAAAAAGATTCTAACATCATCATCTACCCGGCGATTACTATACAAAGTATTAAAATCCTTGCTAACGTGTCCATGTCTATTGACGTCGACCGGGTCCGACACGTATCCACGTCTAATACAAAGTCCTCAAAGTATCTGCATCCACATATGGTTTCTGAGCTTCAAAAATTTTTAGGCAAACATGGTGAAGACAAACACCTGCATAATGGAAAAAAATCTCTGTCACCATGCATGTCTCGACCTGCTCCATGGGTAGTGAAACTCTATGCCAAAAGACCTTGTTGCCACCTTTGTGGTCAAGTCATTAAGCATGGAGTTAATAGTTTCAACACATCATATCATGTTATGTAGTAAGCAATCCTGAGGCAAACAAACCACCGTAAGAGAATGAAGCGGATATTGATGATGCTAGAGAGTGGCAAACTAGAGAATAAGGGCCAAAGAGCTCAATCACAATGGGAATAGAAGAATGCTCTAAACGTGGCTGACCACACCCCTTATGGTTGACTATACATGCTGGACACAACTTCATAGTATGTACATAGAAGCCTCCTCGCTAAGGGGGCACATCGCTTCCTCCAAACTAACATTGATCAAGTATTTGGGTCTGATGGCAAATCCTCCAGTACAGACACAAGTAAGGATTGGACGTTCAAATGCGTTGAAGCAGTAGAGGCACAAAAACAACTACTACAACCATAACTGGTGTCCTTAACATGTGAACCGCAATAGGTCATGAGGCTAGATACATAACAAGTTGTGATGCCCTTGCTTCAGAGACGCAATCGTAATTAATGTCTGTTGGCGAGGAAACACCATGTCCTCCTAAAGGAGGCATAGCCAAAAATTCTTCGTAACTACGGCCATGCTTAGAATGGCAAGGTTGATCAGTAGGAGAGAAGAAACTCCGAATAGGAGAGGAGACCAAAAGAGGCATTGCCGCACCCTATGCCCAAGACAACAATAATGGGAAATGTAGTGAAAGTAGTCCCAATAGGAGCTAACTTGATAGTCTTGTGCAAGACAAGAATATACCTTGAGCCCATGTTTTGTAGGCAAGGCTCTATTGCACTTCCTCTTTAGCAATGACACTTTATGCATATCCTCCACTTAGTCTGCTTACAAGGAAATAAGCCTAATGAAGATGGTGATGGCATGATACTTTCTCAATTTGGCTACATGCATGGATGGCGTATATTGGTGTTGACGTTGGGGGGCCTGATAGGGATTGCCTAGAGGTGGATAGGAGAAAGTGAAGGAGGTGGTGACGAAAGGAGGATCAAGGAAGCCATCCCAAATCCAACATTTGCATCTCTACTCCTATGAAGTGCAAATGATTCTATCATTTTTTGTCCACTTCTCTTATACTTTAGGTGCTATAATTTTTCTTGTTGTTTAGGCAACATTTTCAATTGCACTAATTAGTTGTATAATATTGTTGCTTAAAAATTTAAGTACCTAAAATATAACTGCTTCCATTTTTTGTAACAATCCAACTCAGTTGTAAGTGTATTGAGTATTGTTTCTAATAGACATGGATACTAGTGCAAAATGTTACTGTCACAAACTTGAGGGACTAAGAAGGATTCAGAGGAACTTGGATAAGAATTTTTGGTTTGGGAGGAAAAATGAAACCAAGAACAAGATGAAATTCAGAAATGTTTGTTATTCATCTCATATATCCTGTTCCTTCACCATACACTTGTCTTTTAACTGTTGAACACATCAACACCTCTACGGGTTGGGCCTACTCTTCACAGGCCAAGCCCAACGCCTCATGATTCAAGTTGTTCCCCTCGCACCTCATCTATCCGCTTCAGCCACACATGTTCCACTCATCAAGAGATTTTTTAGATAATGGATACAAATATCCGGCCTCTACATCCGTGGATGTACACAGCCAAGCGTTACAAAGCGTCATCAAAGACGAATGAGAATAAAACAGGTCGTAGACAATCGACCAGAATACTAAAGCAAATAATATATATGTTTCCATCCTTTATTCGAAATTTCTAATGCAATCATCTCTAGTTTCTTGCTGATGGTCGCCAGGATGTCTTTAGCATTCTCATCCCGCTGCAACTGAGCCCAAGAGCGTAGCCAGAAAGCTCCCTTGAAAATGACCTGCATGATAGAATTAGTTTTTGTTTTCTTAAAAATAACATCATTTCGGCATCTCCAGATGGCCCAACATACAGCTGCCACCCCCACCCAAATCATATTTCTAAGCTCTTTATACTGATTACTGAGCCAATTGCCAAACATATGTGCAATAGATTTAGGTGGTGAAATATTAGTAGCCAAGAAGATTATCCTCCAAATTGTTTTGGTCAGGGGACAGTCAATGAAGAGGTGTTGTATTGTCTCATTCATATTGCAGCAAATGCATTTTTGACTCCCTTTCCAATTCCTTTTGGTTAGATTATCCTTTGTTAGGACTACTCCTCTTTGGAGGAACCAAAGGAAAATTTTAATCTTTAGGGGGATTTTAATCTTCCAAAGTTTCTTGTGGAGGAAAGGAGTATCTGTATCAATAAGATGGAGATACAGTGACTGCACAGTGAATATTCCGGTCTTAGTCAAGTTCCATTTAAAATAATCGGAACCATCCTCCAAACTTACATTCGAAACTTTAGCTACTAAATTTTGCCATTCTAAAAGTTTATTACCCACCAACGCTCTCCTAAAAGATATATTAAGGGGAGTGTTGGTCATCACCTTCGATACAGATGCATGGCGATCCCTCACAATATTATAAAGAAAAGGGTAAAGTACTTTTAGAGGCTGTTCACCTATCCACTTGTCCTCCCAGAATCTCGCATTGGTCCCATCTTTAATAACAAAGGAACCTTTGTTAAGAACCTCTTCTTTAATACGCATGAGACCTCTCCAGAAATGCGAGTCATGGGGCTTAGCTGATACTTGGGTCAAAGACTTCGAACTAAGGTATTTGTTCGATAGTAATGACTGCCACATGCCTTCCGTATTCATTAGACTTACCAGCCACTTTGCCAAAAGGCATTTGTTTTGTATCTGTAAATCTAAGATTCCTAAACCGCCTTGGTCCTTGGGACGACATAAGATATCCCATTTAGCAAGTCTATATTTATGTTTTTCTTTAGAGCCTTGCCAGAAAAATCTTGACCTATAGCGATCTAAGTTTTCGAGGACTCCCTTTGGAATCTCGAAGAAAGACATCATGAACATGGGCAAGCTGCTCAGTACAGAATTAAGCAGAACTAACCGACCTCCATAGGATAGGTGTTTTGCTTTCCATCCATTAAGTTTCTGTTGAAAACGATCTTCAACCTTTCTCCAATCAGAGTTAAAAAGCTGCCTATGGTGCATTGGGATTCCTAAATATCGGAACGGGTATTCCCCTGCTTTACATCCAAAGAGGTTAGTATAATAATGTTCAACCTCTTTGGCTGCCCCATAGCAGAAAATTTCACTCTTGTGGAAATTAATCTTAAGGCCAGAAAGCTGTTCGAAAGCACAAAGCAAAAGTTTTAAATTTTTTTCTTGTTCGGGATCGTGGTCCATAAAGATAATAGTGTCATCTGCATATTGGAGAATCGACAAACCATTATCAATTAGATGGGGAATGACTCCTCTTATTTGACCATCGGCTTTTGCTCTATTAATAAGAAGAGCTAACATATCAGCAACGATGTTAAATAAGATGGGTGACATAGGATCACCCTGTCTGAGTCCACGTTTGGTTTGAAAGAAAGGGCCAACATCATCATTGACTTTGATCCCCACACTTCCCCCAGTGACCATACTTTGTACCCATCTACACCACTTTGGAGAGAAGCCTTTCATACGTAATGTTTGTTGTAAGAAAGACCACTTCACTTTATCATAAGCCTTTTCGAAGTCAATCTTGAATATGACTCCATCTCGTTTCTTAGTATGTAATTCATGGATAGTTTCGTGTAATATAACTACTCCTTCCATAATATTTCTGCCTGGCATGAACGCAGTTTGTGTTGGGTTAACCACAGTTATAGCCACCATATTCAGCCTATTTGTGCCTACTTTTGTGAATATTTTAAAGCTCACATTTAGCACACAAATTGGTCGATATTGCTGAATTTTTGTAGCATTATGAACTTTTGGGATTAGAGTAATGATCCCAAAGTTCAGGCTATAGAGATCAAGTGCTTCCCTATGGAGGTCTTCAAGGAGTCTTAAAAGATCTCCTTTAATTATACCCCAGAACACCTGATAGAATTCAGCAGGAAAGCCATCAGGGCCTGGTGCTTTATTATGCTCCATTTGGAAGACGGCATCCCTCACCTCGGTTTCGGTGAACGGACTTATTAGTATATCATTTTCGTCCTGGGATACTTGTGGAATGTCTGAGATATGATCTTCCACAAGGGTGATCTCACCATGTTCTGGTTGCCCAAACAAGTTCTTATAATAGCTTGTGATATGGCTTTTGAGGCGATCGTCCCCAACTATAATGGTGCCTTGATCATTCTCAAGCTTATAGATTTGTTTGTTACGATGCTTCCCATTGGCCACTAAATGAAAGAACCGGGTATTAGCATCCCCTTCCATGAGCATTTTAACTTTAGCTCGTTCATACCATTTTAGCTCCTCTTCTCTCAGAAGGCTAACTAGGCGTTCCTTTAAATAGTGCTTAAGATTTATTTCTTGATCCGACAGCTGTGTAATTTCAGCTTTCTTATCAAGAGTATCTAGACGTGCTAGGAGAGTCTTTTTTTCTTTTTTGT
>CM041643.1:29714263-29734920 GCA_023333625.1 Bothriochloa decipiens | reverse complement strand
ATCAAGAGTATCTAGACGTGCTAGGAGAGTCTTTTTTTCTTTTTTGTAGGTCCCAGCGGTGTGTTTGGCCCAGCCCCTTAGGTATTGACGGAGCCTGCGGATCTTAAACTGCCAACGTTCCAAGGCTGTCGTTTCAGGGCATGGAGATTGCCAGTTTTTTGCCACCATGTCATGGAAACCATCCCGTATTAACCAACCTCTCTCAAATTTAAAAGGCCGGATATTACATTGGTGCGTCGAAGATCCAGTATTAAGGATAAGGGGGGTATGATCAGAGATATTCCCGTCCCTAGGTTCAACTGACGATAATGGGAATTGATTCTCCCATCCCGTACTCACTAGAACTCTATCCAACTTTTGTAGAGTTGGATTATCTCCCGGCCCCGCCCAAGTATATTGGCGGCCTGACATCACAATCTCCTTAAGATCCAGAGACTCGATGACAGCATTGAAAAGATTAGGCCACTTATGATCAAACTCCCCTGAGCTTTTATCCTCTGGAGCACGCATAATATTGAAATCCCCACCTATTATATATGGTAGAGTTTCTTTAGAACAAGTATTGGCTAATTCTGCTAGGAAAGCACTCTTATTATAGATTTGTGCTGGTCCATAGACTGTATAAAGGACGAACTTGAAGTCATTTGATTTGCATCTAAGGGTGAATTTAACATAATAATCCCCCTCATCAATGGCTCCTATGTCAAAAACCTTTAAATCAGCACCTAGCAGAATTCCTCCTGACATCCCTTGAGGTGCCATGGCATGCCAAATAAAATCATTTCCTCCACATAGATTTTTAAGAAAATGATCTGGGAACGACTCCCGTCTAGTCTCGGATAAAGCAATAAAATTAATTTGCTCTTCCTTCACTAACTCTGCCAAGAATCTGTGCTTAGCCAAGTCTGCAAGACCTCTGCTATTCCAGAAGACGGCCTTCATTTTATAATAATACGAGAGGGAGCTTTGGGTTTTTTGGGGAGTCTGCCCCTGCCAGTTTTTTTGGCATTATTATATTTTTTCTTCCGACAAAGCGGGGAGAGATCTATGATATGATCATTCTCCGTGTCACACAAATCCTTATTTAGATCACCACAAGCGTGGTCAAGAATCATGTCTAGTCGGTTCTCTTGATCCTCATCAATGTGCTCATTAGAGTACTTAGCATATGGTGTACTCTTGTTTTGGTTGGCACAAAGAATTAACCTATCAACCTCTATGTTTTTAAGAGAAATAACATCGAAAGGTCCTAGGTTGATGCCTATCCTACCAAGGTTTGAAATAACTTTGGAATCTGAAAAGGCATTAAAAGAGGTACCAGGGAATTCGAGGTTCTTCTTAGCCGTCAGCCACTCCGCCTTGTGTAGGGTGTGAACGTCGCCACCTGCTGAGTTCCTTTTGCTCCGGCGTAACTCCACATCTGCTGCGTTCTTTCGGCGTGGCTCCTTGATGGGAGGGGCCGGGACCACCAGTGTAGTAGGAGAACTCGGCGGCGTAGTGGAGCTCTCAAAGGCCCCCTCCCCTACCGGCGACAGGGTGGGAGTAGGAGCCGTCGAGGTCCACTCACCCTCCCCCACCGGTGGTGTAGTCGAGGTGGGTGGCAGCAGTGGCGAGGCCTCCTTGGTGGCGGTAGGGCTTGCCTGTGTAGCGGACCCACCTTCCCCCACCGGCGATGCAGAGGTTGGTGGCGTCGGTGGAGCCGTGCCATCGCCCCCCGCTGTCATGGAGGAGCTAGGGTGTGGCGCATCACCTGCCCCCACCGGCGCCACGGTGAGAGCAGGTGGGGTAGGGGTGCTGCCTCCCACCAGAGGATCTGTGAAAGGCAGCAGCTGCGGCTCCAACTCGGTGGTGGCAGCCCCCAACGAGTCCTCCGCTGGTAACTCCATCCCCTCCACCCCCTCCTCCAACGGCTGGGGAGAGGCCGGAGGACGCGTGTCACCTCCCACCTCCAGTGTGGGAGCGGTGGTAAGTGGCAACTCGACCGTGCCAAGGGGCAATGCTGATGTAGAGCCCACCAGCACGGTACGCTCAAGTATCTCCTCCTCCGGGATCGCCAACAAAGAAGAAAAATTATTATTATGACTTACAGTGATATTATAAGCACCTGTGTCTTCTTCCATATCTGGCACAAAAACCCGAGAAGGAGCATCATCCTCCTCTAACACAACTTGGCGACTGATCTCCTCCAGCAGTTGGTCCACTGCTACATCTACCGCCTCGTTGACCATATCAGCTTGTTTTTGGGGAGGTGGTTGCTGAGAACCCTGGGGAGCCTGCTGGGAGTTGTGCGGTGCCTTATCATTTGCATTTGGAGGTGGTGGTGGGTTTGCCCCCTCCGCATCTTGCATCTCCCTGTCTTCCCCTGGTTGTTTATCCTCATCTCCCAATAAATCATCATCAGGATCACTATCCTCTGCTGTCACAGTCTCTTCCACTTTGAAATACAAGCGGTACATGCCCACCCCAGCACAAACATCCGCAAGCGGCGGTATCTTCTTTGCATCGAGGACCGCTACTAGAATGCGCACCTGACCCGTCGCCCGTAGATGAACCATATCCACCTTCTGAGTTGCACCAACAATGGATCCTACTGCCCACAAAGGCAGGAAAGCTCGCAGTGATCTAGGTACTCGTGTCACATTGACCCAAACCTGCTCAAGCATCCTGGTAGGTTGCACATCATCTATAAATTTATCAAACACAATCGTGCCCTCTCTGTTCTTTGTAGTGACGGTGCGGACAGCTAGCATACGCTCCAATTCTCCGGCATTCGGAAATGGGACAATATATGTTTTGGCCCCTTCAACCTGGACCTCCCACTCCCACTGAATGGGAATTAGCCTTGCAAGTTCTGACTTAAGGAGCTCTGCTGACACCTGACCTACCTCCACAGTGACCAAAGCTGCAACGTCAGGCTGGAAGGACTCCACAATCTGATTGTCCCTGACAGGTGTTATGCTGAAAAAACCACAACCATCCTCTGCTACTCCACACAAAGCAACTGAAGGTTTCTGGGCTCTAAGGAGAGGGCACTGATTAGTAAAGTGCTCCTCCAAGCAGATCGTGCACTTCCTCTTGACATTGCGCTTCCTTTTCTTGCCTTGCTCATCCATGACAGCCTTGCTAGCATCTTGGACGCGGCCCTGATTTGCGCCACCATCCGCAGCCGCAAGGGTAGTGCCTCCTTGACGTGCGTCAACTCGGGCGACCCTCCTAGTAACCAGTCGGGGAGGGCCGCCCGCACCACCAGCAGCTCCTCTCCCAGCCGGCGGAGGACCACCATCACCAGCAGCGCCTCGCCCGGCCGGCAGAGGACCACCCGCAGCACCACCTCTCCCGGCCGGCGGTCCACCCGCAGCAGCATGTCCGTGGGCGGCACCACGGCCTTCCGGTAGGGCACCAGCAGCGCCATGGGCAGCACCCCTGCCCCCGGGCGGTGGTTGATGAGCAGCATGGCCATGCGCCGGTGGTGGACCTCCACGGCCACCACGTACGCGGTCGCGATCCCGCCCGTCATGGTGACCACGGGCGTAGCCATCGCCCCGGCGATCCGGAGCCTCGCGTCCATGACCGTGGTGTTGATCGTTGCCACGGTATGGAACTCCCCTTCTTCCTCTTGCACCTCCACCGCCACCTCCCCCCGCCATGAGGACCTCACGGTATGACCTCGGAGCGGCGGCGACGTCGAGGATGTTCGGCCTCACAAGGCGGCGGCGCGGTCCGTGAACCGAAGGAGGCCGCGTCGTAGGAGAAGCCGAACCCAATCGTGAGGCCGATCCCGATTGATTTGCTCGCGGATGGACAGGTAGCGATCCGCTCGTGCGCGTCGTGGTCGAAGCAGACTCGGCCGATTCCCGTCCTGGCGTAGCGATAGGGTAGCCTCGACCCTGGCTCGTGTTGGACGGTCTGTCCTGGGCCGTATTGCCTATGGGCCCGAACTTTGTTTCGACAGAAATTTGAGGACGCGAAGAAATCGGATCACGTGGATCACGGATCAGGCGGCGACGACGGCCAGCCTTCTCCAGCGCCGGGAAGATGAAGTCCCCGAGAGACGGCGCCGGCGTGATCCTTGGTGGAGGAATTGGACCTCGCCACACCGACTTGCATGGCGCGGGGCAAGGTCTCGCTGGTGGTCGCACCGGCGCCTCCTGTGATCTCGATGAAGCGATCGGAGTAGGCACCAGCGCCGTGTGCCCAGTCCGGCAGGCTTCTTCTCCTACAACTCCTAAATCCTCGTAATCTGAGTCGGAGTCGTCGTCGTCGGAGTCGTCGCCGGAGTTCCAGAATCGTCCCGAAGGGGCATGGTCAGAAGATGTATAGCTCGAGCCCAGGTTCATCTTGAGTCTTGCTCCCGGTCTGCGTGTGCTTGCAGGTTCCACGAGCTGTCGCACTTCGACGACACCAAGCGGAGCTGCCGCCTGCGCCTGGCGGGGCACAACGAGCGGCGCCGGAGGAACCCGGCGGACGCGCACGACCAGAACGGCGGCCGCCGGGGCGACCCGGCCCTTTAGTAGGGTATCCTTCTGTTTCTCATGTACTCTCTCGACCGATAGGATATGCGGCTGATCAATAATCAACCCGTACGTCAAAGGGATTAGCCTCCCCTCCTTCACTCATCAAGAGATGGACGATTGATGATAATATTTTTCTTATTGTAGACATCTATGTACTAGTATCCACATTTTCTTTTTCATCTGTTGGTTGCTCATCCATGCCCTACATTGGCATTTTGCAAACCCATTTGGAAAGTATCTTGCAATTGTAGACACTGGCGGTGGCGGACCCAAGGCCCGGCGAGCCTGGGCAGCCGCCCGGGCTCTGATGCCGCCGTATACACAGAAAGTTGATCAATCTGCACCGTACAAGAAGATTAGGGACACATAAATCTGCAGGCATCTAGAGTTTTGCCCGGGCTCAGCTCAGTCGCTGGGTCTGCTACTGATTGTAGCCATTTTCTCTATTTTTTTTCTAGGCTTACTACTTATTTATTTACTTTGTTCAATACAGTTCTGCTTCCTTGCAACCCTAACACTCTTTTGCCCGGTTTGGATACTTGAACAAGGTTACCTTGAATATCTACAATTGACATTTGAAAACCTGACTCCGCCAAACTTTTGGCGGCATTAAGTAGGTTTATTCTCTCATATATATGACCATTACTTACAGAAGTGTGTGTATATATATATATATATAAGACTTTAAAAGGAATTCCTATGTTTCATGGGATCACGACACGACCAAGAAAGTGCCGAGGTTCCAATAAGAAAACAGCTGGTTTTTGGATGGTATAACTTGTAGATGCTGCACCTTTTGTGTGATAATTGTGCGTTGACGTTGCAACAGTAGTAGTAGAAGGATGGATCGATGGAAGTGGCCCTCGCCGAACATTGTACACAGCAAAGTGGCTCCCTACCAAATCCCTTGTCCCCACGTGATGATTGCAGGGATCAATTCAGGGCCTCTCAAACTCAAGGCTCCATTATCTATCATCCTCTATTGCATTTCAAGTTAACAGCGAAATGCAAAGTGAAATCCTAGGTTCACATTTTAATTTAAACCCATTTATTCATTTGTTATCCTCCCTATATTCAGAAGTGTTGGAGCTTTAGGTTTTATCATTACTCAAACTTCTCCAATTTCAACTAATTTTATAGTTAAAATATATTAGAATCATTCTAAGTTAAGTTATCTTAAGTTTGATTAACTTTATATGAAAGGATACTAAAATTTATGACACCAAACAAGTACATTCTTATTAAAAAAATATTTTGTGATGTATCTAGTGATACTAACTCAATATTATAAATATTGATGCTAGCTCTTTTTAACAAACTTAGTCAACCTTAAATTAGTTTGACTTGGGACAACTACAAAAGTTATTTTAATTTGCGACAAGTTATACTATATAAGATTATTTTATAGTGCATCAGTTTAATATAATTTAATATTATTTGTACGAGGTCGGGCAGACGGGAGCCGAATGTTGCCCCCCTAGCGGACGCCCCCGTGCCGCCGCAGCCGGCGGCTACCCCAGCCCCGGCGCCCGTGCCCACCTTCCCCATCTCCTCCCCCTCTCCCGCCCCAGCCCTCCCCTTCGCCCCACCTACCTGGCCTCCTCCGCCGCGCGGTGGGAATTATCCGCGCGTGGCCGCCGCCCGTGCCTCGTCGCCACCGGCCGCCGACCCTCCCCCTTCGCCGGAGGGTCCGGATCCGGCCGTCGCGCCCCCATCGCACCTGGATCCGGCGATCTGGCTCCCGTCCCCGCCGCCTGGAGCACCCCCGCGCCATGGCCCCGCCGTGTCGTCACCGGTGCCACCGGCGCCGTCGGTCCCCCCCGGCCTGGAGCTCCTCCGCGCCGCCTGGAGCTGCCTCGCCGGTAGAGCCCCTAGCTCCCATGGCTTGCTCCCCCCGCCTGCAGCTGTGCTGGCGCTAGCTGCCGCAATGGGCATCGCGGCCATGCGCGTCTCAGCAGCTAGGCCAGGACCCGAGGTTCTGGTGCTCCATGCGCCTGCTCCTGCCTCGAAGTGCTCCAGCGGCCTTGATGAGGCTGCACCTGAGACGGAGGGGCCGAGATCTTCCACGCCTTCGTCTTCCCCCACCTCCCATCGTGCTGCCGGCGCTTCGCTGGAGACTGGCGCTACCGTGGCGGTGCTCTCTGGTCAGTCGTGCTCACGCGCCACCGACGCCGTGGTCCAGGATGGGATTGCCACCTGCGCACCGACGTCGACCAAGGCCGCCGCTTCCCTGAGCCTTGAGGTCAGGGTCACCTCGGCTCGGGTGGAGGCAACGGTCCTAGGCCCTTTCGCGTCGTCGCTGGTGGACATTGCCGTCATCGAGGACATCTCAGAGGAGGTGGGTGAGGACTGGGACGTAGGCCAGGAGGTGGGGGCCACCGACCTCGGCTTCGACGCCTTCCTCGTCAATCCGTCTACCCTAGCGCTGTTGGCAGTCCTTATCGCCGATTTTATACCGCCAATATTAATCCAAAAAGGGATAAACTAAATACTTCTATATACATATACTTTACTATTGATCGAATTCCACTTGTACTGGAAGAATCATCACTATGCAGGAAATAAACCAAGCACAGGGAATATTTACAACAAAAGGCACCTTTCGGGAAAGCGTATTTACCAAACCAGGGAAAGATAGCCCAACCGAAGCACATATAGGCCAAACCCACGATGACACGGCAGTCCAGGTCCAACATTGTTGGGGGTTGCCCACAGTGTGGACACCCCCTCCTTTCGGTTGGCAACCTTCAGAACCGTCCTACCGTCAATCGGTGCCACGCTATGGATCTCAGGACCAAAGGTTGTTTCGGTGATCCAATAACCGGATAAGAAGGCAGGCAACACAAGGCACCGGGCATTGTGGACGCCGGGCTATCGGCTCCTAATCGGCCTGGTTTCGGCATCCATTCGGTTTGTATGAAACTCACCCTTGTGATCAGATGCAGGTGTTGGTCCAACCGAATGAGCCTCGAAGAAGTCCGGTCCCGACGACAAGATGACATCGGTGGGGCCTAGCCGGTCGGCCGTGGGGAAGCAGAGGGCATCACGGAGAAGGATGACGGACATGACCCCGGCCACTGGCATATTCTGGGGATTTGTGGTAGGTAGCAAGGGCAAAATGGCCATGTAAAAGTCTACGGTGATGTATAAATAGTACCCCAATGGGTAGTAATGAGAAGGAGAGGATTTTTCCCAGAAAGTCCAGTGTCTTGTTCTTCCGTTCATCCGGCGTGTCACATCCGATCGTGTTCGGCAATCGGGGGTGGCTAGCGGAGTGATTTTCGTGCGAGCCAACATTGGCGCCCACCGTGCCGAAGATAAAGGATCAACCGAAGAAGCAGGCGATGCGCACTATGAATGATATTCTCAACGAAACCGCAACATCGAAGAGTAACGCTCCAGCAGGTGGTGCCGCGGGCACATCAGAAAACCCGACTGGTAACGCCGCACCCGGCGCCGAGCATGCGGTTCTACCGAACCCGGCTCCTCCCCCTCAGCAGCAGCACCAACCAGTCACTGGCGCCGGATCTCAAGCCAAAATTGAGGTGGAGGCGGATGAGGAGGTGCTAGTGCTTGAGGACTCACCTGAGGCAAGAGACGAAGCGGTTGCGCAGCACGCGGCACTGCTGAAAAGGCTGGATGATTATCAGGACGATATCTTGGCTCTCGAGCAGGAGAGGCAACGCCTGACGAATCAGATCATAGCTAGGAACTGGGTGGCCACAGCCCAAGAAGCCATCCGGCGGGCGGAAGCTGCAAAAGTTCACCTGGAAAGAGAGCTGGAGGAAATGCGAGCGGCACCCAGGGTGCAACAACCGCTGCAGCCCAACCGTTAGCCAGAGGCACTGCAACTGGTAATAGATCCTACTACAATCGATACTCTGTCACCATTTTCGGTAGAGTTACAGACAAGCCCATGGCCGCCCGGATACAAGCCAAGGCTACCAAAATTCGATGGCAAGTCTAACCCCAGAAGATTCATTGCAAGCTACAAGGCAGCGGTGCACTCGGCTGGCGGCGATGCGGTCACCCTGGCAAAGTCCTTCATCATGGCAGTATACGATGTGGCTCACGAATGGTACATATCGCCTCAGCCGCTGTCAATCACGTCGTGGGATCAAATCAAAGCCGAACTCGTAAGCACCTTCCAAGGTTTTCAAACCAAAAAGAAAACCACAAGGGACCTGCTTAAGGTTCATTAGCCGGATGACGAACCTCTGTCCAAGTACTTGGAAAGACTCATTAAGCTCAGGGTGTAGACACCGAACATAGCCGATGAGGTCTTTGTAGCGGTCTCTATAGAGGGATTAAAGATGGGAACCTGCGGTGAGCAATTGTCTAGAGACCCCCCGGCTACCGTCAATGAGTTGTTCATTGAGATGCGCAAATTTGCAAGGCCAAAAGAAGACAAAGAATGTCGAAAAGCAGTAAGGAACAGTTTCAAGCAGAACACTCCCAGGCAGACCCAATTGGCGGGGCCAAAATTCAACAGTCAGCCCCCTTTCGTCAACAGCGTGCAAGATGATTCAGCCCAATCGACGCCCGGGTTCGCGCAGGAAAGTCAGGCACGACCGTCGACCCAGAACACCAGGGGTGGAAGACCACCGCGGGGAGGCCGCGGAAGAGGGCGCGGATGGGGGCATAGAGTCCCTTATTGTTTTGTTTGTGGTGAAAACGCTAGGCACGTGTCGCGCGACTGCCGATATGGCCAGATGGCAAAAGAGTAGAAAGAGAGAGATGAAGCTGCAAGTGCAACCCAATCTAGCAAACACGTGTTTCACAATACCTCTCATGGCCCGTCTGCAAGCCAGAATCTGACTTTTTAGCAATTTCAGAATCAGGAGCCCCAATCAACTTCAGCAACCTAGTACTATTAGAATCCGTACGCCTGGTAGCTGCCGCCAACTAACTATTACCATCACTTCAGCCAGAGCCAGGCGCACGCTCATTCAGCCGCGGTTTAGCAGGTGCAGCAGCTGCAATCGCAAGCAAAGCAAGAGCAAACGCAGGATGTCTAGATCGGTAACCCCATCCTCCAATCGAAAGGAAACATCTGATCACGGGGGGATCCAACCTTGAGCACTCCAGTAAGAGGGCCAGGAAGGATTACGAAAGGAGGGTGCTTACCGTCTCACCAAGGGTACTGCTAAACAGACCATCCTATTCCATTGTTCCAATATCCTTTGACGAAAGTGACTTCCAAGTTTGGGATTATTCGCATTCAGATGCGTTTGTTGTCACAGTCCATGTTGCCAGTTACACCTTGCACAATGTGCTGTTGGACAATGGCAGTTCAGCCAACATCCTATTTACCAAGGCATTCGACAAGATGCAGCTTGATCGTCGCAATCTAGAGCCCGCAGGGAATGCCTTATTCGGGTTCGGAGGAAACAAAATCGACGCCTTGGGGAAAAAAGGATTACGGTTACCTTCAGCGAGGGCACAAAGGTGCGCAGCGAGGAAATTGTGTTCGACGTTGTTGATATTGGTTACCCCTATATAGCCATCTTCGACCGAGGCATCATCAGCAAGTTTGACGCCGTCATTCGGCAAAGCTATCTATGTATGAAGATACCTTCGCCTTTTGGGGTAATTTCGGTACACGGAGATCAGCAAGCAGCCAGGCGCATCGAGGGCAAGCCGATCCCAGGTATAGCATGGTCAATGAGGTGGCAGTGGACAAGAAAAGTGGGAAGGCAGATTCGAAAAGTGAGTCGGATGACGACACCGAACCCGGCAAAGCCAAGGAGCCGAGGGCTTCAGCAGCCGAAGACTACGTAGGGTACCTCTTTGTGAAGATAGACCTGACAGGCGCGTGCATTTGGGGGCAAGCCTAACCGAAGCAGAAAGCAAGGAGTTGCTCCGATTCCTGTCAAAGAACGAGGACGTATTTGCTTGGTCAACCAGGGACCTTTAGGGAGTTAGTAGGCAGTGGGCGCAGCACAATCTTAATGTGTCGAAGACAGCCAAACCCAGAAAACAAAAGCTGAGAAAAATGTTAGATGAAAGGGCACAGGCAGCAGCTGCCGAAGTGCAAAGGCTTTTGGACGTGGATGTAATCAGACCGGTCCAGTACCCAGAATGGCTAGCCAATGTGGTCATGGTCAAGAAGAAGAGCAGAAAGTGGAGAATGTGTGTTGAACAAACATTGTCTGAAGGACCAATATCCACTGCCGAGAATTGACAAGTTAGTCAATATTAGCGCTAGTTGCGAAATGATGAGCCTGGTGGATTGTTTCTCTGTTTATCACCAAATTCGGCTAAACCCCGAAGATGAGGAGAAAACGAGTTTCATAACGCCCGGCGGCACATTCTGTTACAAAAGGATGCCGGAAGGGCTCCGAAATGCAGGCCCAACCATCTCAAGAATGACAGATGAAGTCTTCAGGGAACAAAAAAGGAAGAAGAATCTGGTCGCCTATGTCGACGATATCGTTGTCAAGAGCGATATCAAGGGCACCCATATAGAGGACCTCAAGGAGACTTTCGCCAACCTAAGGGCGGCGGCCTTAGGCTTAATCCAGACAAGTGCATCTTCGATGTTCGCAAGGGTAAGCTATTGGGTTGCCTAGTATCAGCAAGAGGCATAGAAGCAAACCCAGAAAAGATAGCAGCAATCACCAATATGGTGCCCCCAACAAACCGAAAGCAAGTGCAGAGGTTAATGGCAGGGTAGCAGCGCTCAACCGATTCATATCATGATCTACCAAAAAAAGGTCTTCCTTTCTTTCAGGTACTCAAGACAGTAGACAAATTCGAATGGGGATCGAAGCAACAGTCCGCATTCGATAGCCTAAAGACCTATCTTACTAAGCTATCTACAGAGGCTAGCTTGCTGTTGTATTTAGCAGCATCACCGGTAGCCGTCAGTGCGGTATTAGTAGAAGAAAAAGAGCATCAGGGGAAAACGATGCAGTTCCCGATATACTTCGTCTCTGAGGCACTCGCGGGTCCCAAGCTAAACTATTCAGAACTAGAGAAAATAACCTATGCGGTGATCATGGATTCTCGCAAACTCAAGCATTACTTCCAAGAGCATGATGTCATAGTGTTGTCAGCCCAGCCATTGGAATCACTGTTTCGCAACAGCGAAGCAATAAGCCGGATAGGCAAGTGGGCAGCCAAATTAAATGCATACCAAATCACATTTCAGCATAGATCCACCATCAAGTCGCAAGTTATAGCAGACTTCATAGCTGATTGGACGCCAGCCGCTGACGATACCACCCATCGCGTTCAGCCACCAATCTGGACGGTTCATTGTGATGAGCTTGGTGCTCAGCAGGAGCCGAAATATCTGCAATCCTTACACCGCCTTCGGGGCCAAAAATTAGATATGTGGCTAGACTTTTGTTCCTCACAACAAATAACACAGCCGAATATGAAGCAGTGTTATTGGGACTGCAAAAGCTAAGGGCCCTAGGGGTTCACAGATGTGTCATCAAGTCTGACTCACAGGTCATTGTCCGTCATGTTGAAAAGGAATATTCAGCAAAAGAATCAGAATTGACCAAGTATCTGGCAGCTGTCCGCCAAATAGAGAAATATTTTGAGGGTTTCACTTTGAAGCACATCCCAAGAGCAGAAAACGCAGAGGCAGATGAGCTAGCAAAAATAGCAGCGCAGGGTTCGCCCTTCCATCTGATGTATTCTTTCAGTCGTTATCCATCAAGGCAATCAAAGATGAAGAGGACAAGCCTCTACCTGTGCACATCATCGCTAGCGAGGACTGGCGAGCACCGATAATGGCTTTTCTGAATGGCACTTATGAGCTGAAAGACAAACATGATTTGCAGCGAATGCAGTTAAGAGCAAGGCCATATTCTATCATTTGTGGTGAACTGTACAAAGAAGGGGTTGTGGCCCCGCTGCTCAAATGTATCGGCAGAGAACAAGGCAAGCAGCTATTGAACGAGATATATTTGAGAATGTGCGGCATCACAGAGCTATGCGGCAAGGTTTCTACTGGCCTTACGCAGCCAAAGATGCCAAGCACATTGTCAAAACTTGCAGAGCATGTCAGATGTTCTCCAAGAAGCAAAACGCTCTGGTGAACCGAACATCATCAGTCATGCCAACATGGCCTTTGCAAAGATGGGGCATGGACATAGTTGGTCCTTTACCCCAAGCGCCCGGAAACTTGAAGTATGCAGCGGTTGCGCTAGAATATTTCACCAAGTGGGTAGAAGCAAAGGCACTAGCCAAGATCACTTCGGGAAATCTGGTCAGTTTCGTCTAGCAGAAAATCGTATGTCAGTTCGGGGTCCCGTCATACATCAACAATGGCAAACAATTCAACTCAACACAATTCTAGCAGTTTTGCGCCGAGTTGGGCATCAAGTTAGCATTCACTTCAGTATATCATCCTAAATCAAACGGAGTAGTCGAAAGGGCTAACGGTGAAATCTTCCAAGCTGTATCCAAGCTGCTCGAGGGTTGCAAAAAAGGAAAATGGTCCAGCGAAATGACAACAGCTGTATGGGGCCACAACATATCCAACACAAGGTCTACAGGGTTCACGCCTTTTCGCCTGCTATTCAGTGAAGCCATAATGCCAGAAGAGCTCAAATTCGGCTCATTCAGAACCGAAATAGTAGCAACAACCCCCATCCAGCGATACGTCGAGTTGGAAGCTGCGGAACTGCGTAAATGCTAGGTCGCAGAGAATTTTGACCGATATCATCAAGAAACAAGAGCATGGAGAGACAAAATGGTACTCCACAAGAATACCAATCTTGGCGACATGGTGCTAATTCGTCACGCTAACAAGCAGGGGAAGCTGCAATCGCAATGGTACAGGCCTTTCGTCGTCTCAAAGGTAATCAAGCCAGGAGTCTTCAAGCTCACCAATGAAGGAGCCGAAACAACGCATACTTGGAACTCCGACAACTTGCAGCGATTCTACCCTTGAGCCGATTTGCCCCAAGAGGGCTTGTAATTTGCATTTCGTTTTTGCATTCAAAGCCACTTGTAATTTTCATTTTCATTTCTTTTTCCTCACTGGGGAAACCCGAAAACGGGTGTGAGGTTTTTTTAATGAGGCACTCTATTGTAACTGTTAAACATCATTTAAGTTTTCATTTTCCCCTTACACCTATCGTTTGTGGTCGAAAGCTAGGGTCCCATTCGGGACGTCCTTGCATATTCGATAGCCAATAGCATTTCGGTAAATGTTGCAAGCAACCTCAAGCCCAGTGGCTTAATAAAACAAGAGTCCAAAAAGGGACTAAGCTGCAAGCCCAGAGGCTACAGCATTTCGGATCCGAAAAAGGGGATCGGGCCGAATCGCCCACAAATGCGTCCCAAAAAAGAGGGACCAAAAGCAACAGCCCAATGACTGCCCAGCATGATGCATTATGTGCAGAGGTACGATCTGATGCATCAAAAGCGCAGCAAACAGCGCATTATCTACAACAATCAAGGTTATATACCATCAAATAGTACAAAGGTATGACAATGTTGCGTCTGCCAAATCAGGGTAATCAATGAGAAACGATCACGTCCGTATCCAAAATAAAGGCGCAGCACCCTTCAAAACCACTATATAGAAATGCGAGGCATCAGGAAAGGACATTTGGGGGTGCAGTGAGCGAGAGCCACATACAGGGCACCATCTTGAGGAGTCAACAAGTATTTGGTTAGCGAGTGGGAATAAGCATCGAGAGCACTGAATGCAACAAGTGCACGCGTTGCACCAGTGCGCAATTACCTCAAGCATTCGGGTAGAAAAGTTACACAACCTAGCGCTAGTCAGGCGGTTGACAACTGCATGAGCGAGGGAAAAAGCTAGCCCAAGACCCAAGCTTGTCGATTCGCTGTGCTTGCTTGCAGACCACTCACACGTGTTCGTGCCACCCGATGTAGTTTCTCAGCAATAAACGGCTGAGGGACTGCATCCACCTCAGCATTCCCATACTCCTTCGAAATCGGTCGCGCAGCAGATGATTGACAGGCCACATCTCCCTCGGCATTCCTATGCTCCTTCGAGGTCGAACGTGCAATAGTTGACAAAAGGGCCGCATTTGCTCCGGCATTCTCAAGCCCTTCCGACCTTGGATGTGCAAGACAAGCAAACAGCAGCTCAGGCACCAGGTCACCATGTAGTTGTACCTGTCTACTTCGCCATTTCCGCCGACCATTTCGCGTGGCAAAAATGTAAAATACGGGCTACGGCCGAAATCATGTAATCTGGCAAACAAGTGAATGGCAAACAGTGCAAAACGAAAAGATATAGGTCGGAGTGCTTATTAGAATAGCTTATTCGGTTTTAATCAAGCCGAGGGGCTATCGTCGAATAAGCGCCCCTCAACTATAAAAAGTTGGGGGGATGGCGTTTTTCAAAATAGCCTATTCCGTTTTAATCAAGCCGAGGGGCTATCGCCGAATAAGCGCCCCTTGACTATAAAAAGTTGGGGGACGGTGTTTTTCAAAATAGCCTATTCAGTTTTAATCAAGCCGAGAGGCTATCGCCGAATAAGCGCCTCTCGACTATAAAAAGTTGGGGGCGGTGTTTTTCTAAATAGCCCATTCGGTTTTAATCAAGCCAAGGGGCAGTCACCGAGTAAGTGCCTTTTGACTCTAAAAAGCTGGGGGGACGGCATTTTTCAAAATGGCCTATTCGGTTTTAATCAAGCCAAGGGGCTATAGCCGAATAAGTGCCCCTTGACTCTAAAAAGTTGGGGGGACGGCGTTTTTCAAAATGGCATATTCGATTTTAAATCAAGCCGAGGGGCTATAGCCGAATACGCGCCCCTCGACTTTAAAAGTTGGGGGCGGCGTTTTTCAAGATAGCCTACCTGGTTTCACACATCAAGCGACACAACACCGAAAGCATCTGTGAATATCGCACGTGTGTCACGCTCGTATCAAATGAAACGTACCAAGTATAATTACAAGGAAAAGTAATGCCAAGGCTCCCGATCCCAATCGATCACGTCAAAGACGAAACCACCATGCGCCGCCTTTAAGTCCTTGAAGTCCCATGGATACCGGGGAAGCCCTAGCTTCTAAAAACGCGATCTAATTGGTACTTAATAAAGCCTGACAGACTAGAACCCAGATGACGATACCAAGTATTGCCCCGAATGATAAAGCCCCCGCAATCGATGGTAAGCGGATACACATCGTAAATGCCTTGTGCAGACTCCGTCGAAGAAACCTTGTTGGTATTTATTAAGTGCAAATAGAATATGAAGAATTCCGCAAGCGCACAGAAAATACTATTGTAGCATTTTACCAGAAGTATCCAGGTATCGTTATTTATATTTTACCACAGGGAAGCATGGGTTAAAGAATTTGATAATTCACCATCATATATCTACTAACTTAGTAAACAAACTAGACTAGAGTAGCAGTAAAAGATAGAATAGGATATATAAACGATAGCGGACACATGAGAATTCTATAGTAAATGAGAAGGGATAATTTTTAGGAAAATGTTGGCATAGATTCTATTTATTATATTTTAAGAGGATTGAGGTTGCACTCTAGCATGGCTCAAGGCAAGAGTAACCTGTAGCAAAAGACAAGTGAGTGAATAAATTTTTATACTTACGATTCTTCCATGAGTGTCAGTCGCATGAGCAATCCAGCGCCAGTCGCATGAGCAAGGACTTGGCCTCATCATCAGTAGCATGTCAAGTCCTGTAACCAGTCATGAGACTGCGCGCTAATGGCCAGAACTTCTTCTTGATGACCGCGGTGGGACAGGGCATCTGCGGCTCCATTCTCAACACCATGGCGATAAACGATCTGGTAGCGAAAACCGAGTAGCTTTGTGAAGAGCTTTTGCTGCCATGGCGTATGCAACCACTGGTTGTTGAGATGGATGAGACTGCGTTGATCAGTATGGATCACAAACTCATTCTGTAGCAGGTAGTGTCTCCAGTGATCGACCGCCATAACGAGAGCCAGATACTCCTCGTATGCAGATAGGCCTTGATTCCGCGAACCCAGGGCCTTGCTGACGAAGGCCAAAGGGTGGCCATTTTGTGTCAAAACTACACCAACACCATAGCCTAATGCATCAATCTCAATATGGAAGGGCAAGGAGAAATCCAGAATAGCCAACACTGGAGCAAAGCATAAGGCAAACTTAGAGCAGCAAAAGCGGACTCATGAATAGAAGTCCAGATGAATAAGGAATCCTTCTTGAGCAACTCTGTCAACGGCTTCGCAATGACAACAAAATGGCGCACGAACTTTCTTTAGTACCCAGCGAGACCCAGAAAGCCTCGCAATTCCTTGACTGATTTGGGCACTGGCCACTCTACCACAGCACGAACCTTAGCAGGTCTTGGGCACTGGCCACTCTACCACAGCACGAACCTTAGCAGGTTCTGTAAAAGACCTGACTCACTGATCACATGACCGAGGTAAGAGATAGAGCGCTGCACAAATGTGCACTTGGACAGCTTGAGTTTCCAGGAATCATCTTGCAGCCATTTGAACACAGTAGACAAGTGAGCCACATGCTCCTCATAACTGTGGTTGTAAACCAAGATGTCATCGAAGAAGACAATGACAAACTTTCGCAGTCCTGGAGCCAATGCCTCATAAGTGAGCCTTGGAAAGTACCAGGAGCCCCCGTGAGTCCAAAGGCCATGACACAAAATTCATATTGACCTAGATGTGTTTGAAAAGTTGTCTTGTATCCTTCTTCGGACTGCAACAAGATCTGGTGGAAACCTGAGCGAAGATCGAGAGTAGAGAACCAAGTGGCTTGGGCCAGCTCATCCATGAGTTGATCAAAGACAGGGACAGGAAACTTGGACTTAGCAGTCAGCGCGTTGAGTTGTCTGAAATCCACGCAGAAACAAAATGAACTGTCCTTCTTGCGCACCATCAGGACTGGGGACGTGAACGGACTGGAACTAGGCTGAATGATACCTTGTTGCAGCATTTCATTGACTTGGTGCTCAATCTCGTCTTTCAAGCCCGGAGGGTAACGGTAAGGGCGAATGAATACTGGTTCCGCGCCTGGGATCAGAGGAATGTGATGATTGCAAGCCCGAGACAGCAGAAGAGAAGTCGGGGACTCTAACAACCCAGAGAACTCAGATATCGGAGACTGAATTTCTAGCGGCAGAGCCACTTCTGCTGAAATCTGATGACCAACGTCTCCAACACTACAAATCTGCAAGTAGAGGTGAGAGGGAGCATCCTCCTGAACACCCTAAAGAACCACTGAAGATCCCAAGTGCGGGAGACAGATCCACTTGTGACACCAATCCACCCACATGGGGCTATGCGACTCCAGCCAATCCATAACGATAATGGCATCATAAGCTTGTAACTGCAGGATGCGAAAATCAGTGACAAAGGAACAATCACCCACTGACCATTGTAGTTATTGGAGTAATCCTGGGCTGGACAAATGAGTGCCACCTGCAACCTGTACCTAACTGGGAGCAGGAACTGTGGAGACTCCAGTCAAAGACGACGCAACAGACTCACTAATGAAAGAAGCAGTACTACGAAATCAATCAAGATGACCGCAGGACGGTCCTGAATGAGTCCTTGTAGGCATATAGCTCGTCGTGCACTCTTGCCCTGAACTGCAGCTTTAGAAATTGCCAGAAACACCTGAGAATCAGCTTCAGTAGGCGGTTCTTCATCATTAGATACCGAGTCCCAGAGCGGGGCCACGGCCAGCAACACCTCCGGTGGACAGGTATGGTCTCTGCTCCACTTGCCTGCGCACTTGAAGCAGAGTCCCTGCGCTCGGCGAGAAGCTTTGACTGCGGCCAATGTGGCCGCTGAAGAAGGTGTTGCAGCAGGGGGGCGTCGTGCCTGGGGGTGGCAGAGCCTTGTCAGGCTGTGGCAGTGGCAGGGCTCCCCGAGTCGATGCCGCCTGCTTGGACGAGGACGAAGACCAATCACCAGCGCGTGGGAAGCGCGACACCGGGCACATCTCCTCTTGCAACAAGGCAAGCTTGGCGGCAGTATCGACAGTTTGAGGGTGATGTAATGCAATTGCAGCTTTAATATCAGGGCGTAATCCATCCATGAAATGTTGGGTCATTGAGATTTCATCAGGTTGATGTGTATAGGCCTTTAGCTGATCATTGAGCTCGGTGAATCGGTTAAGATACTCTTGAACAGAGGATGTCATGCGGATGTGGAAACTTTGACGGATGAGGGACTCGCGGCGATCGCGGTCGAATCGATCATGCATCAAGGCACAGAATGTGGCCCATGACAGAGTGGGGATCAAGTGTTCGATGGACTGGCACCACAGGGAAGCAGCACCATGGAAGTGCATTTCAGAAATCTCGACCCACAATGACTCCAGAACCGAATTCATGCGAAAATACTTCTCGGCCCGAGTTTTCCAGCAGTGCGGATTGTCCCCGTCGAACCGAGGAAACTCAAGCTTAGGAATGCGGCCCGAAGTAGGATGTGACGAGTGGGAAACATGGCGGTCAGGATCAGGCGGAGGGCATGGTGGTGGTGGGTAAGAGATGAAGGTTGGATGGGTGTACTAGCGAGCTGGTGGTGGGTGGTATGGCGGAGATTGGAAGGGTATGGTGGAGTTGGTGACGGTAGACAGATCGGGCGGCAGAAGCGGTGGTGGCTGACGAGAGTACGAAGCAATCGGAGGAGGATGAGGATGGTACAAAGGAGATGCATGAACGACAGATGAAACGGGAGGTTGACACATACCATTGGCCAGGTCGAGGATCCAGGTCGTGACGAGACCGGATCCCGGAGCCCGTGTAGTCGATTCGACGCGGTGCCCAACCACGGGCATGTCGGTGGGGCGCATCAGCTGCTGCTCAATCGCCTGTGTTGAGGAACCAGCGAACGCGATGCGGTGAGGAGTTGCGTCGAACACCTCCGGGGCGCGCTCGGGCACCAAGGCGCGGACGGAGCGACGAACCTCGTAGAGCATGTCATCGACTCCTGGGCGCCACGCCTCCAGCGAAGCCATGCGGTCGACGGCGTCGTCTGGCACCCAGCTTGAACGGAGCGCCTCGAGGTTGTCCAGGCGCTAGCTGAACTCCGCGTCACGGTCGGCGTAGCTAGCCTCGATCCGATCGAGGCACCGGCAGTCGCCGAGCGTCTTCGGATCCACCGGCGCCGCTTCGATGTTGGCGAGGCGGTGGGTGACGTCGTCGATGGTGGCGCGGTTCGCCTCGAACGCGGTGATGTGCGCATCGGAGGTGGCTGCCCGCTCGTTGATGCCGCGCTCGAAATCGTCGAACCGGCGGTGGTGGTCGGCGAACTGCTGGATCTGCTCATCGAATCGCCCGCTCAACCTGTCGAGCTTGTCGAAGAGGAGCTAGAAATTGGGATCCATGGCACCCCGAGATCGCTGGAGGCGAGTGTAGTGGGGAGGATGATCTAGGATCGATAAGTCTGATATCAATTGTGAGGAGAATTGGTAGCAGAGAGGGAAAGGGGATGAACTCGCAGAGGAATGATTAATTGTAAACTGGTTCAATTACAATTACAATTCCATGCCTTCACTCTCTTTCCTTTCCTCCCTTATACTACTTGCTACTCGAATTTTTTTATTAATAAATTTATTTTTTTAAAAAATTACAAAACTAGTCTCCGTTTTCAAAAAATTGCAGTATTAGGCCACCAGTCGCCCGTTGGAAGGACGAAGAAGGGCCTTGTCGCCCGACTGGCGGGCTAACTGGGCCATGTCGCCCGACCAGCGGGCGACTCGGCTGGGCACGTGGCATGGCGGGTCCCACGTCGCCCGGCCGATGGGCGACATGGCCCATGTCGCCCGACCAGTGGGCGACTTCACCGTGCACGTGCCATGGCGGGCCCCACGTCGCCCGGCCGATGGGCGACATGGCCCATGTCGCCCGGCCAGTGGGCGACTGGGCCCATGTCGCCCGGCCAGTGGGCGACTGGGCCCACGTCGCCCGTCCAGTGGGCGACTTGGCCGCCGCTATATATAACGCGGCCGGCCGCTGCCGGCTGGGAGGACAGAACAGAAGGAAAGGAGAGGAGAGGAGAGGAGAGGAGAGGAGAAGAGAAGAGAAGAGAAGAAGAAGAAGAAGAAGAAGAAGAAGGAGAAGAGAGGAAGAGGAAAATTTTCGGTAAGTAAAAAAATAATTTTATATATAATTATTTAATATGTGTTATATTAATTGTTAGATAATATTATATTTCTGTTAAGCGATT
>CM041643.1:29636353-29701025 GCA_023333625.1 Bothriochloa decipiens | reverse complement strand
GACAGCCGGATGTCGTCCCTCGACCTTCACACGTGACACACAGGCCTGACGGACCGACGGCGCCACTACCTCCGCGGCCTACGTACCAAACAGGTGAGTAAGTTATATTTTCTTCGTATGTAGTAATGCTAACTTGTTCGTTACTTATAAGTTTCATTATTCAGGTCCACCTACGTACTCTGCCGGTTGGCGTCCGGAGTTCGATATCATTGGATCATCTTCGCAGCCTGCTCACATGCCTACAGGTATGATATAGTGGTGAAATTTAATTATATTATCTAATACTGCTTTATTCGTAACATTACATTCACTCTGCATGGTCAGGTATGCACTTTGACGGTTCGCGGCATCAGTTCGATTTCGGAGGTTCCTCTTCACACGCTGTACCCATGGTTCCAGGTATGACCTACTTTTAAGAGTTCGACACGTTATATATTAGTTTTACCATCAGCGTTATCATAACGTTGGTTTTATATGTTTAGGGACGACCCGTTACGACTACGAGGGATCGGACATCTCTGAGCACGCTGACACTTTTCGTCAGCGATCCCCGACACCCTTCGACCTTGAGAGTTACCTACAGCAGGAGCCGGCGGACGTACTTGCGTCATCGCAGCTACGTGAAGCACCACCACAGACACAGCCCTCACAGGACGAGTACGCGACACCACCTGCTGCTGGAGGCCGTCCTGCACGTGTTACAGTTCCTCCTTCGCCGCTTACTTACTCAGCCAGCCATGTGCGAGCGGGCCGCAGAGCACCAAAGCCTGGCACGATTAGGGGTGTTGCACCTAAGCGTGGACGATATTAGTTTTGTATGATTTGCCGCCGATGTTGTTTTCTATGATATTGTACTGATACTATTTTAGTTTTTAGAACTTAATTAATGTTTCACTGTTGTATTTTTTCATCTATTAAGCTTGGGCGAGCACACGACAACGGCGTTTTCGCACGCCAATTGCATGACTGCGTATTATTTTTGCTATTTCTCCGACTTCGATATTTTTTCTGAAATTTCCGAATAAATAAATAATATTTAAAAAAATCGAAATTTTTCCTGAAATTTCCAAATAAATAAATATTATTTAAGAAATCCAAAAAACCAGGTCGCCATTTGGCCGGGCGACCTGGGCCTGGTCGCCCTTTGGCCGGGCGAACAAGGCCTGGTCGCCCTTCCAACGGGCGAACTGGGCCTGGTCGCCCTTCCAACGGGCGAACTGGACCTGGTCGCCCTTTGGCCGGGCGACCTGGGCCTGGTCGCCCTTTGGCCGGGCGACCTGGGCGTGGTCACCCTTTGGCCGGGCGAACTAGGCCTGGTCGCCCTTCCAACGGGCGACTGGTCGCCCATTCCTGTAATTTTTTGGAAACGTAGACTAATTTTGTATTTTTTTTAAAAAAAAATTTATTAATAAAAAAAATTCCTTGCTACTCCATCCTGAACCGAAGACCCTTGGGTTGGGCTTGCTTGCTCGCTTGGGCCGGGAGCCATCGACTGCTGCAGGAGATAGGTCGGGGTCGTCGTTCGTCACAGATGGGTTAGGGTCGTCGTTCGTCAGCTGGGCCGGGAGGCGACGGGTGCTGACAATTCAGAACAGCCATATGAACAGTACCGTCGGAGGGCCATGATCTGATTCCATAAAAACGTGTCATAGCACATGCATGTGCATGATCGGATGGTGAGACGGGACCGTGCAACCTCCTGATGATGACAAAATGAAGCTACGGATCTACGGCTCTTGTCCTCGATCATCTTTTCAGGCTTCGGGGTGTACGTACAGGGGAGGTGTCACTGTATCAGCACTGTTAGCAGTGTGCATCGAGGCATGTGTGAATTTAAGATGTAAATCATAGTAAGTCATAAGATGAGAGCTACGACGTACCGGCTTCTTTCTAACACTAATTGTTAGCCATCGCTTCTTTCTTTCTAACACTAATTGCATAAACAGAATTAATGTGTACGGCCTGTCCTAGTTTACCTATTCTGGGCCGCTTCAATCAGCGCTAGTGTTTGTTTCGGGCCAACATCGAGCTATGCTGTTTTTATTTCATATTTAGACCCAACTAACCTAACACTTCAAATAGCCTAACACTATTTTTTATTTCTGAATATTTCGTTCTATATATGTCTTTAATTTTATATTTATTTGTTCCTCTTTTCCTATTTTTTTACTCCTAAAAAGAATTTTATTCTTCTAAACCTGGAATGTTGTTCTCCTAGCCAGAATATTATTCTCTTGAACTATATATGCTATTTTAATTTTTATCCTTTTATTTTTTTAAAATGTGTTTATTTATTGTTTTTTATTCCCACTCATGGAACAAAGTATTATTCCAAGATAAGGATACTGATCTTTCTTCATTTTTTTTTGTTTTCTATATACTTTGTTGTTCCATTTTATTTTATTTTTACTCTTGGTCAAGAAACTCATGGTCTATAATATCATTCATCTAAACAATACATATTATTTTGCTCAATTAGGAATATTATTCTCTTGAACCTAGAATAGTATCTCTCCTTGAATTGGTATGTTTTCTTTTGAACTATAATATTGCTGCATAAACCTCAAATATCATTATCCTTATCTTAGAATTATTCTCCTAAACCTAAAATATATTCCCATGAAGCTAGAATATTATTCTAATGAAGCCAAGACATTACTCTTCTAAACTAGAATATTATTATTATTATTAATTAGAATATTGTTCTTATAAACTAGAACATCCTTCTAATAGGCTACAACATTTAACTTGTAGAAGAAAACCTTTCTCTAAACCTAAAACATTGTTCTAATTAATAAACAAAAGTGTTCTACCTTCATGAGAAACAGATGCTCTTCTACAAAATATCTAGATATACTGAAGTAGTGAAGTGGGGATCTTGCTTCAAAACATTTATTGTAAGAAACACACAATCAGAATTCAATTTAGATGCTTGCTTCATAAACTAATTTTTTTAAGTTTCAAAATCTTTGTGCATGAGGTGATGTCATATTAAGCAGCGTTTGGTCTCATAGCGAGGTAAGGATGAGGCGGGATAATTGTCACAAGAACCGACACAAAATATATCTCTATCGTGTTAGACACACAATAGTCCTAGAAAACGAAGGGACTAACTCATTCTACTTGTTTCTCTTCTCTCTTGTCTTCTCCTTTTCATACTGTCTCCTTCATTGCAGTGTGGATTCCGCCACTCCTAGATCTATCATTGTATAGGTGGGTTTGCGGCAAGACAAGCGGACATTAATTACAAAGGATGAACTCGAGCTCGATAGTTGATACCCTCTTTGAGATAGTTGCCATCCATGTCCATGCCAAAGTTCCTCACTAACCTCCACGCTTCGACCAATAGTGAGCTCGAACTCAGCATCCTCTGCTTCATTTTCTTCCTTCTTCATCACTTCTACCAGCAAAACAAGGATGCAAAACAAAGGATGTTGGCTTAGCTTGTGTTGCATAAATCCGAATGCACTCTAAGGCTCTAGTTTATGCAACCTATGTATTTCTGTTATTAGTGCTATTAAGAACAATTTTGTTATTGACTAGAAAAAAAAACCCCATGCTACAAACTTCTCTTTTTCTCACGAGACCCAGTTACAAACTACTCATAACATTTTATCTTTGTTTGAAAAAAAAAATCTTGGTCCTCTTAACAATGGTTTTTATTTTAACATTTTTCCTCCTTGGGAATTTTTGAATTGCTTATTGCATTATTTGTTTCCTTGGAAAAAAATTATTTGGTTCAGAATAACTTATATTGTCTTCTTTAGGAATATTTTTCACGCTCGTAAAATTCTCTTTTTGAACATTTCGGTCTGGAGCTGAAATCATTTACTTAACCTAGAACATATTTATCCTAAGCTGTAAAAACTGGGCTGTGGGAGATAAATCCAAACTGGGCTCGGAGCCTGCGACATCTTTGGGCTGCTAAGCCGAATGTTAGCAACGGGCCGGCAGCGGAGTAGTCGGCCGGAAGTAGATCTATATTGTGCAGCATGCTGCGTAGGAGGCCTACGTGAAAAGCAGAGCTGAGCAGGACGCGCGTTTAAAAAATAAAAACCGCGCCATATATTCATATAGAATGAACATAATAAATAAAAAAATATGAACTATTAAAAACAGAGGAGGCAATGGGAGCGATTTTATGTCTTACAAAATAAATTGGAATTTTTTCGCTAATAATATTTTGAACTGGGCCCCGTTTCTTCAAACACACGGGCAGGTATATGCGTGTGAATGGGACTTTGAAGGAGTTAATCACTTTATTTACAATAGCTTAAAATGCGGGGCATATTTTGAATGCTTGAATACGTTATATTCAAGAAGACGAGAGCAAGTCTAGCTACCCTATAAATTTGATTAAATTTATGCGAACAAGTATAAATATTGGTGGTATGAAATAATTGTTGTTAGATTCTTCTTAGAATAAATGTAATTATAATTTAATATTAATATATTTTTATAAATTGGATTAAGCAATGGTATGCATATTCTTCTCAGAATATGTCCGAGCCCACAATGCTATACTGCACTAATAATATTTTTAATACTCCACAGATTATGCTGCATGGTAGTGGCCGTAATCTGTGGAATGGATCCGGCCGGTGGGTGTCCGGCGATTTCTACTGAATTATTCTCCCTCCGATACAAAGAACGCAGCAGAGTGGAACAGAATGTGGCATATCGTATCGTATCATCATCATAAATATCGGTGACGCTGAGCAGCCTGCGATGCAGTTTGCATGCATGCGCACGTGGGATTGGAAACAAACAGCAGGTGATCGTGTTCGTATCGTATCGGATCGGAGACCAAACCAGCGGATGAGCTTCGCGTTCACGCGGGGAAGCTAATTAAACTGATTTTGAGAATATAGGAACCTCCCGTCAGTGAAGAAGTTACGCTGCTGGTTGCATTCTGCTGCATTGCAATTTGCACTGCGTGCTGTCCTGCTGTGCTGGGGCGTGGAATGTGGACTGAACGAATGACCGACCGACCGACCAACGTGATTGATCATGGAATCGCAGTCTCAGCCTCATCAGGTAGTCAGGTGCGGTCGATGTGGCCAACAAACCAAGAAGTCCATTTCATTTGACAAGCAAGGGAGTTATGCCTGGATGCAGAAGCACTGGAACGAGACGGTGGTGGTGGCGGCGGTGCGATGCGGCCCGGCCGGCAGGGGCATCCATTCCGGTGGACTCAAGAGTGCCGGCGTGCGTTCGTGGAATAATCACGTACTCCACTGCACTGTATTCGCGGTTATAACTGCAGAAGCGACGAACAAGTATAGTTTTTTAAATGGGCCAGGCCCGATGGGCCGACACGGACACGGCCCTAAAAAGCACGACACTAGCCCGGCCTGACCCGTCGACCACCGTGCCCGTGCCTGGCACGGCCCGGTCCCGTGCCCATGCCTAGGCCACGCATTCGGCCCTTGGGCCAGCACGGGCACGACACGATTAATAGGCCGGCACGGTGAAGGCCCAATAAATCTAGATCGTCAGATTGATTTGCTGTATTCTTAACCATTGGATTGCCTTGCAGCACTTGACCTAGATATAAAAGCTCACTTCCTCCTCCTTTTCTCTCATTCTTCCTCCTCCCGGCCGTCATTCTATCTCACTCTTCCGCCCGGCCTCCCGTAGCCCGTCCTTCCGTGACTCCCGAGTCCCGTCCTCTTCTGTCCCAAACTCCCGTGACTCCCAACAAGGACAGGCGCTCCCCAGTCCTCAACTCGTCTTCGCCCCAAGGTCACTCCTTCCCCCACTCATCTTCTCCTCAAGGCGTGCCTACGACGGTGGCGACGCCAGGCAGAGCTACGGCGGCGCAATGGCATTCGAGCGGCTGCTGTGACGACGCATGGGCGCAGCGATGCATCGGCCACGTGCGTCAGATGCGGCGGCGGCGCGACGGTGTCCGCGTGGCTACTTCAAGGACGCAGGGACGCAGCGATGCTGCGGCGGGCCAGCACGAGGCACGCCGGGCTGCCGTGCTCGAAGGCACGACACGGCACGGCTAACCGGCCATAGGGCTGTGCCTGGGCCGAGAATTTGGCACGGCGGCACTATCTAACACGGCATAGCGTGCCGGCGTGCCGAGTAGTGCCGTGCCTCGCTGTGCCCGTACCCGTGCGGTCCGGACGGCCCGGTTGGAAAACTATACGAACAAGAGATGGCGCACGTGTGAGCACTGAACAGAGGCTCCGGGCCGAGAAAGCGGCCGGCTCGATCGTGAGTCGGTCGTCGTGACTCAACTCGTGGCCGACGGCCGAGGCCGACGACGCGCCGGATCTGTCTCAAGTCGGCAGAGAAAACAAACGAAAAGCGATCTGGATGAGTCGATCGTCGAGCACTCGAGCTCGACAACCCCCCACCTGCTCTCCCAGTCCCATCACGAATTGCGGCCGCCGCAATTGCCATCTACGACAGGCGGCGACCGGCGGGTGGACGCGTCTCCGGCCGTGTCAAGGTGGCCGATATTTTGCACGCTGACGCCGCCTCTGGCTACAGTATGACCGATGTGTCGTGTATTGTCGTGGAGCAAACCGTCGTGCGTTTCCGAGTCAACCGGACTCCGGCGGTGGGGCAGACGGGTGGTGCAGGGGTGCGATGCTGACTCTCCCCTCCTCCCTTTCTAGGTAGATACAGAGAGGTACTTGCACAAGTGCAGATGGGTGAAATTTTTGTTTTAGGAACATTTTTTACAAATAGCTCCTGTCGAGATATTTTTTAAGAATTAACCGTTTTTCGGTGTATTAGGACACGACGCCGAGATATGAGGTTCGGCGCTATGTCAGATAACGCCGAACTTTTGCCACGTTAACGCGGACTCCGGTCGCAGTTACCACAAAAACGTTGAGCCCACGTACCTCGCTGTGTTACTCAACGCAAGCCGTAGACCTCAGCGTGGCTCAACTCGACTCTAAGGTCTCGGCACTCAACGCCTATAACAGTACAACACTACGTGCAGCAGTCTCAGGTACCAGTCGCAGTGACAAGTGCAGACGTGCAGCAGAACAGAAGTACAGCAACACCCACTATGTGCGGGCCCACCTAGGGAATGCCTCCGGCCTCTCCTCGCTCCTCTGACCCAGTGTGCAAGCGTAGCCAGGACCAGGAATAAAAAATAAGCCCCATCAGCAGGAAATAAGCACCGACCATGTAGGCTGCAGCAAACGAATTTTTAGCACCACAGCTACCCGTACATAGTGGACCTACTCGAAATAAAATACTTCCCAGGATAGCTACTTCCTTCTCTGTTTGCCCGGGCAAAAAGCCAAAAAAATGTTTTTTATTGAATGGGAAGTGATGCTTCTTGTCCTCTTGATGCAACCGCTCCGGAATCTTTCGTTTCACGCATCACTCTTGGCACCGGCTCACAGTTTAGTGTGCACCTTGGCACCGGCTGTGACAGTGTAGTATGCAGTAGTGCTTCAAGTGAAAAGAGAGAAAGTTAGCACCACACCAGGACCAGGAGCACACTGCGGAAGGCTACTCCACTCACGTAATTCTACCCTACTTTTATTTGTATATTTATTTATTTATTTATTTATTTATTTTCTTAAGTAATTATGCAAATACATCTTTCAAATGTTTTTCTAAGCAACACTCTTTATCCTTTTTTATTTATTTCCTTTTGCTAACTAAGTTAAAAATTTTAAAATTTTTAATACTTATCTAGTATCATAGATTGGGAGCATGTTAGATGCTGGGAATCCTAATTGGAATTATGTCAAGAACTATATACAAAAGAATAGGAAAAAAGGCTCGAATAGAAAAATGGAATCAGAGATAGAATTCTTCGTGACATGACGAAAATTTTTCCTTTTTGAATTATTTTTTAGTATATGAAGAAAAAAGAAAAAAAGATAGTCATGCTTCGCTGACCTATCGCGTGGTAAAGAGAAGAAAGTACCAAAGAATTGTAACAGAGCAGATATTTGGGAAAAGTAGAAATCTCTTGACTACACTGAAAAGTGACATATTATCTTTAGGATAGAGGGGAGCGAGCGCACAAGTGAGGTACGATATGTGTTAAAATGAAAACAAGAAAATATGTAAGGGTAAACAAAAAATAAAGTAGGGTATTAAAAACAGTAAAGTGTTTTTTGTTTCCATGAACATTAAATTGTTTTCAAGTAGTAGGATGAAGTGGAAAATTAAATAAATTTTGGTATTGTCCAAAAAAAGGTACAAGTAGTAAATAAAAAATAATTAATTAAAAAGACAATGGGTGCAATACTAGGAAAGAAAGAACACAACAATAGCATTGGTGGACAAAGACAAAACAAGTTAAAGGAAATAAAATCAAGAAATGGGTACAATAAAGGTGTTTTAGGTAGATAGAAACAATAATTACGAAAAATTTATAATGGATAAAATAAATGTAAAAAATAATGATATACTTACTTCATCATTGATGAGAAATATAAAAAACAAATATTAGTAAAAAAATGAAGAAAGTGGAAAAAGAAAAATAAAAAATACTCAATAAAAAGATCGGCCAAGGAAGTGTGTGAAACAGTGAGGAGGTGCACCCGCACACAGTGGGTACTGCTGTGCGTCCGCGCTGTGCTGCTGTACTACTCGTACTGCTAGATGTGTTGCTGTACTGCTACTGCACGTCTGAGACTGCTGCTGTTGTACTGTTGTGGGCGTTGAGTGCCTAGACCTCGGCGTCGAGTTATGCCACGCTGAGGTCTATGGCTTGGCGTTGAGTAACACATCGTCGAGGTACGTGGGGCCCAACGCCTTCGTGGCAATTGCGTCCAGAGTCCGCTCTGATGTGGCAAAAGTTCGGCGTCGTCTGACACAGCGCCGAGCCTCATACCTCGGCGTCGTATCCTAATACGCCGAAAAAAATTTATTTTTGGAAAATGTTTCGACAGGGTCTCGTCTATAAGTAAAAAATATTTTAAAAAGGACCAAAATAAAAAATTTCATGGCAGAAGCAGCACCAGCGCATGCATTGCAGGAATCTCACTGAATCCGGGACGGTGATGGAAACGGATCTTTCAGTCCGTGTCGCACTCAACTCGGCAACTCCAGCCAGCACACGACCACGGACCGGATGCCGGCGCCGGCCGCGGGTACAGTCCCAGGACCTTCCATTACCATACCAGGTGCCCCTGCTGCTTTCAGCTGCATGCTGCTAACTAATCCATCGCACCGCACCTTGTCGTCTATTATCTCCCGGATAAAAAGCAGGCAGCACCATTCATGGCCTCCGACGTCCGATCCTCATCACGTGGCCCTTCCCCGCTCATTCTCATCTGCCATTAATTATAATATCGAGCCCTTTTTCCGGTCTCGGTATATCTGAGAATGTTCAACAAAAGTACACCCAACTTTTTATCTAATCTAGTAAGCAAGGCTATTTCTTTACTGCTTTCTTTTTTATATCATCTGTCAATCTACCTATCTATCCACTTCAACTTTGCTGCAAGCATGCATGTTTAATCTGCCGTCTCTTCTAGTACGTACGTACTACAGTACCTTGCTGCAAATAAACTGCTAGCAATAGCAAGCACGCCGCCGGAAAGCAAAGCACCTCCACCTCGAAACAATGCGATGTGTGCAGTGGATCACTGTGTGCTTTGCTGCTCACCCCGGCCCAGCGAGGCAGCGAGTGCTGTGCTCTGCTCTGCTGTGGTGGTTTCCACTTTTCACCTCTTCACCTCTGCTGTGATGGCCAACTACGCCGCTGAGCAACTATAGACAGTACACATTTGAACAAGTCCCATCATTTTTTTACTTTAGCCCTCATTTAGATTGCCAAATTTTTTTACTTTCTTTATAAAATTAATTTTTAGACTCATACATAAAACATTAAATATAGATAAAAAATAATTAATTATATAGTTTAGTTTAAAATCATGAGATAAATCTTTTAAGTCTAGTTAGTTTATGATTAAATAATATTTGTCAAATAAAATAAAAAAATTACTATTTATCAGTTTGAAAGTTTTTCATAATCTAAACAAGGCTATAGTTACTTTGAGTATTGGAATCATATTTCGGTCCTCGCGGTGGCCTTTTATATATCCAGCTAGTCATATCGATCGATCAGAAGGTGGTTGTTATCTCACCTGTAACCATTGATTTCAGGTTTCAGCCTAGTCACTGAATAGTTTGAACATCGATTGCATGCGGTTCGATTTGATTGCAGTCAGCTTCGGCAACCACTGCCCATATTTTTACAACAAAGTTCTATTTCATGGCCATGCTTTAGTTGCTTGTTATTTCAAACCACGGAGTTTTGCTCAACTGTACATATGGTTGGGATTTTTAGCATCTTTGTTAAATATTTAGGGGTTGCTCCACAAATAACTAACTCATCATTGGTCTTTTCGTTTAAAAAATATTCTTCACATCTATTTGATATAATTTGATATTGTGAGAGCAAGCATATGCCAAAAGGATTCGAATTGCTTCCAATCTAAAACTTTAATACAGATGTAAACAATCATATATGTTAAGCACATTTCAAAATGCAACAACTATGTTCACGAGCTTGCTGCTCCCAGTCCCATCTACTCGTGTGCTTCTTCAAATTTAGATCACCTTCTATTCAATTCTTTAATATGTAGTTTTCTATCATCTATCTCATTCCCATATCTTCACTCCAATTTCTCCCCCTTTATCATTTAATTACCACAAAGGTTGGCAATGATTGAGATAATGCCTGGAATCCTGGGGGTACATATACTACAGTTTGATGGAGATGACCACCTACATGTATAGATGAGGACCATTCGAAATCTTCATAGATTGTTTCTACGAGCTTCCTTCTCTTTGACTTGAACTAGTTGAATTGCTTAATAAAGCTTGAAGCTCGGTTTAGATTTCCTGACGTCCACTCTATCAAATCCAAAACATAAATTGTTTGTTTTGCACAAACATGTCCAATTTTGATTAGGTTCATTAAAAAATATACCCAACATTTGCTATGGTTTTGCATGTGGGGGCCGTGCTGGAGGCCAAGGCCTGGGACATATATACACCATACTCTGTTTGGATAAAGATCGACGACGACAGAGATGTTGCGGTTGCTTTCGCAGTGCCACGATGCCCGCGCGTGGCGCAGGACCAGTCTTGCTTGCTAGCTGGACTGATCTGAGACACATGACACACCGTGGTGCCGAGAAATGGTGGATGAAAAGAGTCTCTCCATCTATTCATCAGATGTTTGGATTGAGAAGAGATAAGACTGCAGGCTCGCACTCGCACTCGCTTTCGCCAAGCCATTTCCTCCGCCGTCCACCATCAGCTTCACTTTTGCTGCCCGGCCCGCCCCTCAAATTAAAGGTTGTCCCACGCATTGCATTGCGTCCACGATCATATCATACAGAGATATGGCAAATGCCTAGTAAGTATGTTTTTAAAAGACAAATTGTGCTATTCTTTAGTTACTCAAGATATACATCTTGATATCTAGATAGGTTTCACAGTAGTTGAGTGAGAGCTAAAATAGAAGACTGCATGTAGTGGTCTAATCGATCCTAGTAGGAGTTCGTAGTAGATGCCAGATCCATCACAATTTGCTTTTTGTACGGCGGGCGTGCACATCCTGTGCAGCTCATGTTATCCCTGCTACTTTTACAATATTTTTCTATATATATAGCTCGTTGCTAAATAAGATAATTACTTTGAGTAGTGCTCAAGACAATCATTTGGTCATATATACTCCGATACTCACACAAGCTCTACAGTAGTTTGAGGGCATATCGAACTTTAACCAATTTATTCCTTTTGTTGTAAATACGAAGATGCTAACTAGCTATTTTATGTGGAAGAAAGATGCACAGCTGTAGATTAAATCCTTAATGACTTACTATACTTACTGAATTGGACTAACCTGTCAACGAACCTCTTTCAGCACTAGCCGACCAAATACGTGGAGAATGATTTACACTTCGTTGGTGACCCATCGCTCTTGGATGTTCCCATGACACATCTCACTACACCGACATCTTGACCAAAGAATTGTCGACGTCCATCTTTACGGAGTATAGATCCAATCAATGTCCGCGGTGCTTCTAGTTCACAACTAGGATGTTTTAGATCGATTGTAAACGTGCCCACCATACCTATATGTAATACATCACACATTTTCCCAATTCTATTACTTTACGCTTTCCACTATGTATCTAGCTAGACATGGTGTATATATTTAAGTACCAAATAAAAATTATGTATCTGGAAACGTTAAAAACCTTATATTTTAGGACGAAAAGAGTATTATACTTATTACGAATTGGACTAATGTAGCCAGGACCTTATTTTCCTCATTTAATTAATTGGACTAAGATCCAGTAGCGAGCCTAGATCCTAAACCATGCACCCCTGCAAGTTGAGGCCCAATAATATGGCAATAGTCACAACTCACCACAACAATCTAGGAGCTGATTGTTCTGCTCAGCTATTTAAATGATTGAGAACTGACCATGGATCAGATGGTTAGGTTTTTTGTAGCGTTATGCTTTAAGTGGCAAGTAATATTTTTATCGATAATAAGACACTAGTGGTGACTTCGAGAATCTTCACATCTCCGAAGAGCGGTCCTTTAGAGATGCTTATAGGTATAGGGTTTGCGCACGTGTATTCATAGGAGTAAATGTACATACATTTATTGTGTACGTGTGTCAAAAAAACTATTCAAATGATTGATGTAGATGCAAAGCTGTAACCGTACCACCATGGAACAAATACAGGACATTCAGTAAAGGTCATGGGGCCGGTCCGGGGTAATCTTCGCCAAATAAAGCTCCTTTTCCAGTTTCTAACAGAGATACATGCTGCTGTGTAATACCCGATTTTAAGAATAAAATTAGATACACATCATTTATGAGTCTCTGAAGATAAATCTCATAAATAGCTACAATTATTAAAGGACAGTATCAGTAAACAATGCTTGTTATACAATATACATAGTAAAAGAGAGTTATACCCTTAAATAGCTATCAACAAAGACACTCCGATCCCCAGGTGTAGACTCCACTCCACTGGATCCAACTAACTGGTTGACAATAAGCCTAAACTTTCTCCTGAGATGTGGGGGGATAACAAAAGTGAGTCCATATCAAACTCCGCAAATATAGCATAGGTAGTCTAAATCCATAACCACATAATCAAGTGAGATTGAATAATGAATTGCACATAAACAAAATTAAATGAACATACAAGGACTGTCCTGTCCGTGGGCATGGACGATATATCGATTAAAACTCTGCGCAAAGGTGTACACTTTCACTGTGAATCATGTTCTACAGTGGAGCGGGTTAATTACTCCAAAGTCACCGTAAAACATATAAAGCCACCCATAGGTTCCTCTAACCTATTAGAGACACGTAAACATCAGATGTAGAAACCCCCCTTCCAATACGACACATTCCTTCCCGGCTATACTCATAAGGACAAATGCTATCCTATACCCAACTCGCATACCGCTAACCAGCTAGAAAAGGTCCCATGAGCAACTAGAGCCAGAGCCATATAGCCTTCCCAGTTGTACGGTAAATCCATGATAAATCACTTACGGATAAATTCTCAAGTTGCTAAAAAGTTATTTTATTGTTTGTTGCTTAAACAATAATTAAGCCACATAGATCATAGTCATGGAAGAAAAACCCAAACTATACTTGCCTTAGTTATCAACTCTTGTTGGTCCTGCTGATCTTCAAAGAACTCCTTCTTGATCACAAACTTCTAGATCACCAATTTATTATAGATCACCAACGCAAAGCTCACCGACTGGACATGATTATAGAATACCACACAAGCATCCGAGCAATCGTACATGAAGCAAACAAATGAATTCTATTAGAATAGTATACCACTAGAAACAAAGTAGAATGAAAAGTTTATAAAACTATTCTACTCGTTGCTACGATCACACAAACGTCAAATTCACCGAAAACGAAATTATAACGGCGACGATATGAATTTTTAAAGATTTTCCTATAGACTAATAATGCATTAAATATGAACTCGAAATATAAAGTCTACAAACTATACTAACAGTAATATCACTGCATAGCTTACGAAAATATGAATGTAACGAAACTTGAATGGAGTTAAATGGAGTTAAAATGAGCATTTCACAAGCATTTGAAAGCAGTGGCAAAACTATAAATAATTGAAACTTTTATTGAAATAAAACAAATCCAGAACCTTAAAATCCAACTCGGCCAAGGACCTCAACAACAACAACAACAACAACAACATAGCCTTTTGTCCGAGGCAAGTTGGGGTAGGCTAGAGATGAAACTCAAAAGAGACCAGAAAACAAAGGACACATAGAGGGTACAAGAAAAAAGGATTATGGTTCAGGCATGTTAATTGCTAGTCTCCAAGCGCTCCTATCCATAGCTAAATCCTTAGAAATATTTCACTCCTTAAGGTCTTTCTTAACTGACTCATTCCAAGTCAGTTTAGGTCGACCTCTGTTGTTCTTTACATTATCAACCCGCTTTACAACCCCACTACGCACCGGCACTTCAGGTGGCCTCCGTTGGACATGGCCAAACCATCTCAACCGGTGTTGAATCAATTTCTCCTCAATTGGTGCCACCCCAACCCTATCCCGAATATCGTCGTTCCGGACTCTATCCCTCCTTATGTGCCCACAACACCATCACAACATACACGTCTCTGCTACACTCAATTGCTGGATATGTCGCCTTTTTGTAGGCCAATATTCAGCACTGTATAGCATCATCGGACGAATCGCTGTCCTATAAAACTTACCTTTTAACTTCTGAGGCACCTTTTTGTCATAGAGGACGCCTGAAGCTTGACGCCATTTCAACCAACCGGCTGAAATTCTATGCCTAACATCTTCATCGATGTCGCCATCCTTTTGTAGCATCGATCCTAAATACCAAAAAGTATCCTTCTTGGCCACCACTTGCCTATCGAGACTAACATCTCCCTCCTCATTTCTAGTCGCGCTGAAGTCGCACCTTATGTACTCGGTCTTTGTCCTACTAAGTCTAAACCCTTTTGACTCTAACGTGTGCCTCCATAGTTCTAACTTCCTATTAACCCCTGTCCTTGTCTCATCAACTAGCACCACATCATCAGCAAAGAGCATACACCAAGGGATATCACCTTGTATGTCCCTTGTGACCTCATCCATCACCAAAGCAAATAAATAAGGGCTCAATGCTGACCCTTGATGTAGCCCTATTTTAATTGGAATATCACTGGTGTCGCCATCACAAGTTCAGACACACGTCACCACATCCCTGTACATATCCTTGATGAGGGTGATGTACTTAGTTGGGACTTTATGGTTTTCCGAGGCCCACCACATTCCATTTCTCGATACTTTATCATATGCCTTCTTGAGGTCAATAAAGACCATGTGCAAGTCCTTCTTCTGCTCCCTATATCTCTCCATCAACTGTCGTAATAAGAAAATCGCCTCCATGGTCGACCTACCAGGCATAAACCCAAATTGGTTTTGGGTCACACTTGTCACTCTTCTTAGGCGATGCTTGATAACCCTCTTCCAGAGCTACAATTAAACGGAAGTGCAGGGGCTCTTTAACAAAAATGCCCGCGAAGGGGTATCGGCCGATTGGATCCGTCCGATCCGGATTGGACGGCCACGATTAGGCCGTGGAGAACCACGGCGGCGTTTTCGACCGGGAACAGAGCTCCGGCGCGGCGGAGCCATGGCCGGCAGCGAGGAGTTCACCGGTGGGACCTAGAACCGGCGATTCCGGCCACCAGAAGACATGGGACCGGTACCGTTCGAAAGAGGAGAGCGAGGCGAGCTCACCTAGGAAGAAGATGGAGGCGGAGATGACCCGAGGAGGACGGTCGGCTGAAGAAGGCGGACGGCTCCAACCTGTGTACAGCAACGGCAAGGGACGAGCGCGATTAAGTCAAATTAAAAGTACCAACATACTCGCGAGGTCAAGGCGGAGCTTCGGGTGCAGCTTACTGCGACGAACGAGCAACGACGACGGCGAATTTCAAGCCGTGGCGGAACCCGTCAATGGCGGCTAGGGTTTCGCAGCACTGCTGCTCGAACAAGGCAAGGCGGCGCTTGCTAGGGCTGCGGAAAAGAGCAACACGGGTGTGGTGCGATGGCTTTATAGCCCAAAGGCGTGGCGTGTACGCAGATGCGCAAGGACGGCATCCAGTGCGCCGCCCGTTCAGCTGGAGGAAGGAGAAGGGTCGCGGGCCCTAGCTGTCAGTCAGAGAGAGGGAAGGAGCGGCTGCTAGCGCCGCTGTGGCCGGCGTGGGCCGTGGCCATTCAGCCCAACAAGGAGGAGCACGGCTGGTTTGGTCAAGGGACCGGAGAAGCGGGCCGGCGGTAGGACTTGGGCCACGGCGAGTTGGACCAGCAGGCCAAAAATGACAGAGGTGAAGATCCTTTTTCTTTTTATAAACTGATTTTTTTCTGAATCAATTTTCAAATGGTTTTTGAAATCCATTTCACTTTTGAACAAAATCACACATGACAATAAATATAGTGCAGCAGCATGAGTGCATCAGCATGTTTCTAACCCTATGTATATTTTAATTTCACAAAAACATTATTTAGGCTAAATTATATGCTCACAAAAAGGACATAAATAAATCAGTTTTGCTATTTTAAAAACATGTAAATTTTGGGGTGTTACGTACTGGCAAGTGGCCAAAGATGATATTCTTACATACTCTTGAACCGTTAAGAAAATATTCTTGCCATGAGTACGTTTTTATACGATTTCCATGCACGGATAGGATACAAAAGAAGTTCGGAAGATTTGGGCCACATGATTAATCGGCGACCTAGCTAGTTGTGTGCATGCCAATGCACGGATCGGATACAAAAGAAGTTCCGGAGGATTTTAGGCTTTATTTTAATCAGAAAATCAATCAAAACCATAATCTATGGCCCAAAATCATGGCCTTCCGTAACATGAGTCCACCACGATCTATCTGATCGTGACTTCCCTCCCTTCCAGGCCGAAGCGGAGAGGCTGCCGTCCGGCCATTCCAGTTTTCTCGTAACCATTCCAGGTTCCACCTTTGTTACCTGGAGGCTGGACAGACTTGCTGTTCCTGGCCCTAGCTCCTAGCTGACGCCGTTATTCCTCGTTCGAGACTTATCAGACTATATCAAAGACGAAGATTGCCTGGAAAATTTCGTGTGCCACCCCTATTCTATTTAGTTAATCTTCCGTGCATTATTTTTGTACATATAAATGATCTAGGCTAATTGTTCCAACTTGCAAGTCGTGTTTTCTTCAAATCAGATTACAAAGTATCGGGACATCAAAAGCGTATGAATCTTGGTCTATATATGTTGTTGTAATTTGTGATACAAGTAACATATTGACTGATATTTGCCATTAGTTTCTTTTTTTATATTAGATATTAGGCCTCCAATAAGTATTTTGAACTGGACCTCATATTTCTCCGAGACGCCGCTGGACAACGAATTCATGAAGCCGAACTGACACTCCTGTAGTAGCTAAGCTTTCTGCCGTCTTTCCAGTTTTGGAAATCTGGTGTTGTGTGGTCCATTCCAACAAACCATGCATCTATACAATTGGCATCAAATCTGCTACACGTATACATATAGGCCCTATGTATAGTTCATTTTTGTAGATCTATGGATCTCATAGCTAGGAATGTTCTAGCACCGCTACATTGTTTAGAAGGCATGCTACGGCGATATAGGGAAAATTTGTTTCTGATTAAGATTTATTTGTGAATATTTATATAATACTTATTATGAGACTCATATATAGTTGATATGCCTAGTTAGTCCAAATTTTTCCCGACCGACAGACAGTTCATTACGGCACATTTCTTTTCTGATAAACTATAGATTGAAGATGATTCTCTTAAATGAATACTGACTAGCTAGCAGGAAAAGGAAAATCACAAATGAAACTAAAGTACTCCTGCCCAAGAAAATAAACTTGTCACACTCTGGCAATTCTAAGAAAAAAGTGCCTCAATAAATTTATTGACTTAGGTGCCCTAACTGTAGTAGTGATCCCATGTATTGTTTGTCACAAAAGCTTCCATAGTTACCGTGCATGCATGCCAAGCTATCAAATGTCAAAGTAAACAATTCACATGATTACATACGTGCATGACTATATGGAACTAATGTTGGGTAGATTTTTAGTGTATCTAACGATGCTAATTTTTTTTTTGTTGTTGTTGTTGTTATTGTTATTATTATTATTATTATTATTATTATTATTATAAATGTGGTAAATATTAAAATACTTTGACTTAAATCAACTAAAAAATCTCTTATATTTGAGATAAAGGGAGTATGTTTTGCGACAGAGGCAGTACAAATAATAATCAGGAAATGTATAGCTCGGGTTTATGTTTTCTTCTTGATGATATGCCATATATATTTTTAGCACGGACACGATTCATTCCTAATGATGGGGAAATATATAATATGAGCTCAAGAATATATTCCGTCGCAGTTTCCCTCTAATTGTCTCTATAAGGGCACATATCTCTGCGAACACTTAGCACCAATTAATCATGTGGATTTAGGTTAGGTGTAGACTGGCTGCTTAATTTACAGCTTTTTTTGAGGGGCTCGTGGGGGAAAACCCCCCACCTATTTTTTCATATAAGGAAAAAGGTCTATTACATTGGCACGAGTTGTGCAAGAAAAAAGGGGAGAGCTTTCAAAGCTCAAAAACAAAACCTGTATAACTTAAGCTATATTCTCTAACCACAGTTTTAAGGCGTCAACACGACACTGTTTGGCTTTGATGCAAATCAAGCCAATTTGATCCTTGAAATGTACACTCCAAGAGTTGACGTTGCATGGTTTGGCATCAAAGATCAATCCATTTCTAGAGCACCAGATAGACCAGCAGGCAGCTATGAAGATTTCTCTGAAGATAGAATTCCCAAAATTTGTTCTAGCTTCAATCACCATGTCCAGGGGGTCAAGAAAGGTCCCAGTTAATACTGATGTGGTTCCAACATGCCTGACTGAATTGACATTCAAAAAATAGGTGCATTACTATTTCTTCAGTGGTGGAGTTGCAAATGGCACAAGCATAGCTAGGCAGGTGCATGTGTTTTCTTCTCAAAGCATTTCTGGTGTTTAACCTATCTTTTAGTAAGAGCCAAATGAAGAACTAGTGTTTTCCTAGATTGTCACCATTCCGTAGCTAGGATAACAATGGGGAAGCAATTGAGTACCTTGAAGCAGCTTGTAGGCTTTCTTTGAGATGTAGACTGAGGAGGAGTTCCAACTATATACCCAACTGTCATTTTCTTCATGTTCCCAGTTCACTATTGATATAAGGTTTTGCAGCTCATAAAGTTCATCCAAAGCTTGGGAAGACAAGGGGAGGGAAAAATTGGCATTGTCATCATTTGCCAAAAAATACTAGATGGAGCAGGTTTTCTTTTTTCGCAAAGGAATAGAGTCTGGGCTTAAAGTTCATCCAAAGCTCATCACTTGTGTTCTTGTGCTTTGTATTGCCACTATATTTATATTTGTGGTTACTCTAGGGTTTGGTCCTGATCTACTTGCTCGTGCACTTTTGACTTGATTCAAGTGGTGGAATAGGTTACTCTACCCTAGGAACATCAGTAAATTGCTCGGCCAATTTTCGTTGGGTAGATTTTGAACTATTGTCTCGCGTACCAGACAGAGCAGCAATGCTGCTCACAAAGCAGCACTGCCACACTTGAGCAGCACTGTTGTGATCAGAGCAGCACTGCTGCACTGGAATTTAATCTCAGTTCAAGTTGAGTTTTGCAGGATTGTCACTTGATATCTCTAGTACATCATCACCAAGTTTGGACTTCATTGGACTCACAACCATAGGGAGAAAGTGCTGGCCTCAAAGTAAGGAAGTGCTGCCTTCACTGTTAATTTTAGATTGAGCTAAAACTTTGTAGGCCTATTCATCTCCCTCTAGGCCTCCTAGGTGACATCAAGATCCTTTCAACTTGGCGATGGCAAGGTCCTCATTGTGCATGGAGTAGCACCCTATCACATACACCTCTTGTCGGAAAGCAGGACGATTGGGCAGATCGGCAAGCCCGAAGCCTGGTGGAATGTGGGGAAGTGGATCAATGGCGAAGTTGGCCATCGTGGACTCCAAGGACGGGGGCCTTGTGGTTTGCACTGTAGCAGATGGCAACGATGGCGAAGGAGAAGAAGAGCTGGATTGATTAGGTGCCTTCATATTAATATCAACATACCCTGGCTTTCCAACTTCCGCACTGGATTTGGGCCGAAACATGCGGCGAGAAGTTGCCTTTCTTAAACAAACTGAAGATATGTGTCCGTAGTTCTAGCAGATATGGCATCTGACTGCAGAAAGGCACTGGGCTCTAGAGTTCCTATGGACCAAACAACGGTTGCACTGAAGCAAGAGATTAGGCCCAACCACTGCTTTCTCAGGAGCTTCTTTCAGACTACTACGGCCCGCAACATTTTCAAATTTCAAATTTGAAAGGGGAACGGAATTAGCGCCCGTAAGGGGGGAACCCATGAACTCGTCGATTTTCTTGCTGGTTCTTGAATCTGTTGATCCGGGTGAAGGTTCCGAGATCTAGATCTTCTGGAATCAGATGCTGAGGGAAAGGGTCTGAAGTCTCAATGCGAGATAGGCTTACAGGACTAATCATAGTAGTTATTTGGGTAATTGACACAAACAAAGACCCTTCTCCTAGATGGTTGGGCAGGAGCCCGAGCTGCATCAGCATAGCTTTTCTTGGAGGGATTTGATTTGGACCGGGAAACAGTAGTCCGAGAATCAGCTTCCTCTTTAAGCCAAAGATCATACTGTCTTTCCTAGTTCGGACCACTAGTGCCCCCAAAGGAAGAAAAAGTTTTTAAACAATTTGCAAGAAAATCTTTTGGATTTGTAAACCATAAGGCCAACAGATTTGCAAGAGACAGAGAAACTAAACATCCATCCCGAGAGAAATTTAACATTGAAATCCAAGGCTCTGCCACCAAGGCAAGATTGCAGGATCAAAGCAATGGAATCCTCATTGAGACGAATGGTCGATCTACCAAAGCTAGCCACAAGTCTGAAGGATGACGAGGAAGAGGAGACGGGTGCACTGACCGAAGTGTTGAAGTGCTGGAGGACTATCCTCGAGAAGTCGACCCCCGGATCCAAGTTGTGATCTGAGAGGCCGGCCATGCTGAAGACTAACGGAGATCAGGTGGAGGAGGCATGGTCGCCGGTGGCGGCGGACCTGAGGGAGGGAGCGGGGAGGGACGACGAGTCTCTCATCTCTCTACCTACTTGTTAGTGTATGCGGATTTGCCAATCACGAGAGGCAATGAAAAGGAGAAAGGAGTGAACATGTACGGACAGAAAAATTATATTATGCCAGCCACATACTCCCTCCGTTCCTTTTTAAGTGTCATTGTGGGATGCGTGCCACAAGTTTGACTCGATTTGTAGGAAATACATGCAACATTTGTATCTCTAAATAAATTTATTAAAAAAACTAGATTCAAAGATTTTTCCAATGATATGAATTATGATACTAATCAATAATACTTATTATTTATAAAAATTACCGGCATTTCCTTCTCGGGAAGCGAAGCGACACTTATTTAGGGACGAAGGGAGTAGGTGCTATGGATTATATAGGAGGATCTACCTATCCAATAGCAAATAGAGAAGAAGTTTGCCAAAAGTTATTGGAAATGTTTCTTTCTATATTTCTAAAAGGGGTGAAAATAAACTTTGATATTCTAAACGTCCATCTCCTAAAATCAATTTGTGGAGGTAGACATTAAAATGTAAATCTTTATAAATAGTTGCATCAAAAAATAATTTATAACTTTTCATATGAACTCGGATGGAGAGAAACTTTATATCAAAATTATAGATCTCGACGGGAATCTATAACTTTTTACTTAAAAGTTCTGAATTGAAATTATATATGGTCCCAAAAATATTGTTGTACTCTCACATATTTTAAAATTAAATTATTAAACAATCTAGAATATTGACATGTCTATATGAAAGTTATAGTTCATAATACAATATATAATTTTGTAGTTGAAATTTTTTTTGTTTGTAGTCGTTTGGTGCCCTAAATATGTTCTAAGTTTATATATTTTGAAATTTAGAATTTAGTAGAATTCCTAAATGGTTTTGAATGTTCACAAAGTTATTAATACCAAATTTGTAGTGGCCGACTCAAGCTACATGTTTGCTATTGATAAGTTTTTTATTTAAAGCCATTTAAGTCTCAAATATTTATTATTTTTGCATATTTTGAGATTTTTTTGAATTCTTTAAATAATCTCGGATGGAGATAATCCTATACAATGTTAGTGCTTAATAAGATTTAAAATTTATAGTTAAAAGTTTTTTCATTTATGTCATTTGGTAGCCAAAATATCTAAAATAGGATTATGAAATGTTGATGTAGAAAAAACTATATTATATGTAAACATAAATGAGTGAGTAGTGTAGTGGTAGAAGGAGGCAGTGGCGAACGTGAGGTCACAAGTTTAATCCCTAGAGGTTGCTTTTGGTTTTTAGGTTTTTTTGTGACCATTAAAGGAAGAGAGAGAGCCCCCTTCCCCCTTGCCCATGGATTCGGTATAGGAAGAGGAAATCTTCCTGTCTACCCCTTTAAGTCATGAGTTCACATACAAGTCCCCAAATCTATTTAGCCATTGGGTCTTTTTACATGGAGGTGTGTGGCGCGGACACCAGTACGTCTCCCCAACAACATTAATAGAGGCCGATGTAACGGAGGACTCATTGTGTGGAGGTGGACGTACAGTTTGCTGCACTAGCAAGATTTGTCCCCATTGTGTGACACCTTATCAATTATCATAAAATAATTGTTAGGTTGAGTCACGGTACGTCTTTTGATAGTTGCATAACTTAACTTCTAACCATTATTGTTCAATAATATCAAACTAAAATCCACTAGAAAAAACAAAGAAACACTAGAAGTCCTCACGAAAAAAAAGCAAAGCATCCATCAATTGACTTCGTAGACTAATGGCAATAGCTATCATATATTTTAACTTCTAAATTACCCATCTTTTTAATTATATGAAGTAAAAAAACTAAGAATCCAAAAATGCATATAGCTACCCTCCTCTGACACAAATAATTTAAAATAATTTAATGTTGCATAGCCCTAATAAATGATAAGTAAAATCATACTCTAAATTGGCCACAAATGTTGTTATGATCTAAAATAACCCATAAACTTACATCTAAATTACTCATTGTAACATTATTAAACTAATATGAAATAACCATTAATTTGCAAAGCATGAAATTGCTACCATCTTGAAAACTCAGAGCAACTCCTACGCATGCTTAGACTATCCACTCACGCCACTATTAAGGTATAAAAACCAAATCAAAGTGTTTATATGTAATTCTTGTTATCATTTATCTTGTGAAAGTTGTTTCCTTAAATATTAACTCAAAGAATATGTCTATAAAAGTTTCTGTGGTTTAGCAATAATGAAAAATACTTTCCTAATGACTCATGTACTATCAATACTCCATGAAGAAAAGAATGACATGCAGTACAAGTGTTACCACCACCTCCACATCTAGCAATACGTACAAGTCATGTGTATCCTGACAAGGAACGTTGTCATGCTTGTAAGAGATGTACGTCTACATGCTACATGCACATACCATGAGGAGATATTGGATGTTTCCAATGCAACTTAAGAGGACCTGATTCATAAGTCAAGAAAGGGTTGTTGCCAATCATTGATAATATCGTTTGATATAAACCTCAAGTTGGTTGGTATATTATTGTGATTTTTTACGTTGGTTGGTATAGCGTTATAGCGACCAATCATCGATCAATCACTAAAACAAGTTATAGTGACTCTTTTGTAGTCGCTATAGAATATTGGTTGTGGTATAATGCTGGTTGAGGTAATTACTTTGCTGATGCCTATTTGGAGAATTTGGAGTGTTGGGAACGATGCCATACATGGAGGATCTCAATTATTGATAATTAATTCTTAAAAGACGAAGAATCTAGTATATCGTAAATTGTGGTTAATGATGGTGGAGCTTAAGCTAGGACAAAAAGAAGCCCTCAGTTTTGAAACTTCTTGTGAAATCGCTTGATCTATGTCAACATATTTTTCAGAATGGAGAGGTGCCAATATAAGCTATCTTTACATATTGAGATAGTTTGAGATTTTAAAAAAATGGGCTTTGACCAACTGCAATGGACTTATGTTCAGAGGTGTAGTAGGCAGCATATATATAGAACTTTACTAAAAGGTGGGCCGTTTGTTTGAATGAAATAATTGGCCTATGCACGGGGTACGATATATATAAGATATGGTTTTGGCAAGGTTTTCTGAAAGTTAATTTGTAACGGATCTCGGAACTGAAACACAGCAGAAACCAAAGAAAACTAAAAGGATACGTACGAGATGAGCTCACCAGAAAGCACAAAGACGACATGGTTCTATATGATGAAGGTTAGCAATGTCGTCATCACGGTACGGTGTCCAAATAGTGAGGGAGAGGAGGCGCATGCAACGTAGGCAGATATCTAGCATGTTCCATAGAAGACATGGTTCTAGCTTAGCAATGTCGTCATAACAGGTAGTAGTAGCTAGCATGTTCCATAGATAGACGGATGGATGGATTAGACATGATCGGTCGAAGTAACGATAAGGATTCTTATACGCCGCATGTCGAGATTAATTCCTGGTCCTCTGGAGGAGAGGAATCGTCAGAGATGACCGGCGGCTAGGCTCCGATTCCGATCCATGGGTTGCCCGTCGTTGCTGTTGCCGTTGCCGGCACAGGCAGCGTGTGGATGCGTGTCAACGAGAGTTTCCGATGTCCGATCGATCAAAAGGAAGACGAAGAAACGAGCGCTGTCGTAGTAGCTAGCTAGCTATAGCCGCGCCATGCTGATTGAGACTGACCGATGGATGGAACGTCATAACTGTGCTCTGAATGCGTAGATTATTCTAGCTACCAACGAGACCTAAATATACCTCTGCTACGTAACTGTGTGAACAACGACCATCATATCGGTGCCCAATAATTTGTGTACCACCACACATGCCAACGTTCCACACGTAACATGATGAGGCATCACACACACATGCATATATGGACTATTATTCTCTCTCTAGCTATATGTAGCTCTCCATCATGGCACGTGAACGTGACGCACTCCCGTTCGTTGGTGTGCCCTAGCCGGTTAGGTAGTAGATGCTCAGCAATTCAGCAGTGACCAGGACGAATGGACAACGGCGGCCACTGCAATATGTAGGAGTATAATACTTCATGCATCATCGAGGCATGGTCGCCGCAGCTTGGCGTGTACGTCGTCCGTTTACTCATCTTCCTTGTCCTTGAGGTTGTAGATAGATTATTCCATCGCCGGCCGGCCATCTTTTTATTAGCTGCGCGCATATGCTAGCTCTATAGCTAATAGCTAGCTACAGAGTGCTGATGACGCGCGCGCGCAACGACCGATCATCCACGCCGCTACACATGAGCACATCACCACCTAATAATCGTGGTCGCCATGCATGTGTGTTTGGATCGATGCACGCGCATATCATCCATGCTGCTGCTGCATGGCAATGGCACATGCATGTGATCGCCGAACGAGAGATGCTGGCTAGGCTTCCATCATCCAAAAGCTAGACTGTTCCGTATGCATTGCGAGCTACTCCTAGTAGGTGACGAGGAAGTCGTCGTTGAGGTAAAGTTCGAGGAGCATACCCACGAACACACACGCACGTGGCATCTCAAGGCAAGTTGCTATGGTGGCTATTGGGGATTGAGAGAAGAGAGTTGCGGGAGCAACAGCGATGAGCGAGCTATATTACCCGTGGCACTACAGTACCTGTGAGTACTGTTCATGCGTGGCAGTAGCTAGGTTTAGGGGCGCTGGGAATGCCGGCCGCGGGGCTCTGCCCACGGCCGGCGAGAGAAGAGATTTTCTTCTAATCTCTTGCTTGATTAGATTGATACATCTCCTCTCCTATATAGGGATGTTAACTTGACTCCTGAGCAAGCGAATAATTAACCCTAACAGGCTAAGGCCCATTAGTCCCTTGACTCTCCTAACACTACACCCCACCTGGACATGCAGCTCGTCCTCGAGCTGCAACTTAACGATGAAACTGACAATGACTCTGCTAGACACAAACATAACACCTAGAAGTGGTCGCAACAGCGACCAGCGGAGACGTCCTCGTGGCGGCCGGTGGCGAAATGCGTTGGCGCTAGGCAATGCATCCCTGCCAGTGACAAGGAAGGGAGTGGCTCCCCTACCGCCGCTGCAGCAAAGTTGGAGGTCGCTGCCTAGCAGAAAACGGCATGCTCGCCGCTCCTGGGCGCAACTGCGAGCCGAATATCCCCAATGCAGCGGACTTGGAGGAATTGCAACTACATATTGCGCATCATCCGCACCCGTCGGTGTGCAAGGAGGCCACGCGCCGCAGCCTGCAGCCGCACCACAGCCGACACTTGGTGGATAAGATTTGGCTGCGGTGTGATGTCCTTTGGGTGCCGGCCCTTTGCGCAGCGAAGCGCAACTTGAAGAAGCTGCAGCTGCAGATCACGTATCTCCCGCACTCGTCGACGCGCAAGGAGGCCACGTGCTGCAGCCTGCAGCCGCACCGCAGCCGACATCCGAATCTGCTGGACGCCGGTACCCCTATGGAAGATCCTATCGGTGAATGGGTGCTGGAGGCTTGACCCACCGGGAAGTACGACAGCACCGGTGGTGGGTGTTGCAGCGATCGTCGCCGTGCTCAGTAGCGGCGGTTGCTGCTGCCAGATGGCCAGAAAGGACTGTATGGCAGCCAATGATCTGGTCACGTCCTGGACTCCAGTGTGATCGGAGAGGACGCATCGGGCGCCGAAGGCAGCGGCACAGGCTGCTGCGCAGGCAGGGGCGCCACGGTGACCGTGGCGGTGGTGAACACCGGCGGCGCTGCGGAGAACAGGGGTGGCACAGCCCAGGGATGTGCGCCAAGCGACGTGGGGATGGGCAAGGCGACGTAAGCCATGGACGGCGGCGGAAAGGTAGAGGTGGACAACCAGGTCAACATCGAACCAGGAAGCTGGATACCAGATGTTATGGTGGCTGTTGGAGATTGAGAGAAGAGAGTTGCGGGAGCAACAGCGATGAGTGAGCTATAGTACCCGCGGCACTATAGTACCCGCGAGTACAGTTCATGCGTGGCGGCGGCTAGGTTTAATTAGGGGCGCTGGGAACGTTGGCCGTAGGGCTCTGCCCACGGCCGGCAAGATAGAAGGGATTTTCTTCTAATCTCTTGCTTGATTAGATTGATACATCTTCTCTCCTTATATAGAGAGTTTAACTTAACTCCTAAACAAACGACTAATTAACCCTAACAGGCTAAGGCCCATTAGTCCTTTGACTCTCCTAACACAAGTTATGTTGCATATGCACGAATAATAATCTTTCAGAGGCCCAGAAATACAAACCGGTCTGGACAATTATATATGCCGCCAGATTCCCTGATCCAACAAGCCTCGACACGTACGCATGCACACAACCAGACACTTACACTCAGAAACGTGATCTCGAAAGCATCATGCTAAAGTTGCTGAGAGCATCTTCGGCGATACCATGATCACCTTTTATTATCTGAACAGAAATTGTCTAAACAGACGATTCATAATTTCTTTTTTTTCAGTGCTTTTAATACTTTCATTTAGGTATTTAGCTTAAGAGTAAGGTCCCGAATCTCGGTTAGAGATCTATTTATTTGACTTATAATATATAGTTTTAAGAGTTTTGGAGCCTCAAAAGCTACCATTCCAACTTTTGGCTTCTGTCTTAGCCTTTTTCTATTAACTTTTATAACAAATTTTAGCTTCTCAAACAATGCCAAAACAACTCTACAATGTGGAGCTCTTTCATGTTGTTGTTACAGAGAATCCTACGTAGGATCCATCATAGAAAGTAGGAGAGAATCTATCTGTTGTGAGAGAAAGCACGTTTTAAGAAGTCCCTTACGTGAAGCTTTTTACTTTTGGCACAAAACCACTCCTGAAACCGGTAGAGAAGAAGTTGTGCCAAACGTAACCAGCGGATCGAATCTACTAGAGATGTTTTCTTAAGGGTCCGAATCTACGCACATTACAATATAAGCGAATTTTATATATACTGCTTGTTGTAATTATATGTTCCAAGTTAATATATCCGGTCCGTGGCTTTGTGCGAGCTAGCTAGGTGGCTGCTCCACAGCCAGTGCAGTCTGTGCAGAACCTGGCTTGAAATTAGGCCCCGAGTGACTTGCAGTTGCAGGGCTTAACTATCGCCCTGTTAGGTGAAAAGAACCCAGAGATTATTGAGGGCCCCATGTGAGTCGCTGAAGTTAACGACGAGAAGAGAGATTGCTTTGTGCTCGCCGAATCTTATGCGCTAGCTGCGTATCTCGTCTCCCGGTGATTCCGATCTCTATGGTTGTTCCCTCCACAGAGTACCAAAAACAGCGTGCAGCAGGAGAGCTAAAAACAACAAAAAGGTTACGCACTAAAAAAAATGTATGCCTAATTACACTGACCAGACAGTGAGCTAATAGTCTAGTGTATATGTGTGCTAAAGAACATGCTAACTCGATCTATCCGACGTTGGGGTACACGTATAGGTAGCTGGTCAATGCAAGCAAGTTTAAATTTGATTTATGTTTTTTTCTTGTGTCACGGCAAGAGGCGGCATGAGCAGCCAACTACAGTATCACTCTAAACACAGGATCTTGTGGACAAGGTGCCGCGATCATCGTGGAGAGACAAGTACCGAGGTACACGATTATACTTGACAAACAGCGCCTACGCTAGCACTGATGTACGTAAGGTCGCATCATAATATTACTAATTAAACGCTTTAACAGAGGCACCATGTTAGATCTCTCCAGACGCGCTAGAAAAAAGATAAATTCTAAAAAGTCTCATAATAATCAGAAACATCTGGCCGTCAACCTAATAAGGTTTCATCATTACTAGCAATACTAACCATCCGATCAATCAATTTGATTATACTATTACTAATTAAAGGCTTTAACAGAGGCACCACGTTACATCTCACCAGACGCGCTAGAAAAAAGATAAATTCTAGAAAATCTCACAATAATCAGAAACATCTGGCCGTCACCTAATAAGGTTTCATCATTACTAGCAGTACTAACCATCCGATCAATCAATTTGATTTCAGAAAAATTACCCACCACTGTCATTATGAGAATCAAATTAAACTCATCTTATTATTACTAATTAGAGGCTTCAATGGAGGCACCACATTAACTTTCACCAAACGTGCTAGGGAAAAAGATAAATTTTAGAAAATCTCACAATAATCAGAAACATCTGGCCGTCACTCTAATAAGGTTTCATCATTACTGGCAATACTAACCATCGGATCAATCAATTTGATTTTAGAAAAAATACCCACCACTGCCATTATGAGAATTAAATTAAATCTTACTATTACTAATTAGAGACTTCAATGGAGGCACCATATTAACTTTCACCAAACGTGCTAGGAAAAAAGATAAATTCTACAAAATCTCACAATAATCAGAAACATCTGGCTGTTAATCTAATAAGGTTTCATTATTACTAGCAATACTAACCATCGGATCAATCAATTTGATTTCAGAAAAAATACCCACCACTGACATTATAAGAATTAAATTAAACTCCATAAATAATCGTTTACCAAAATTCCGGTGTTTTTATGTTTGTTTTCCGGGAGCGCATCTAATCTAACCGAGCGCATCATGCTCTCTTTCGCGTGACTTCTAGATGACGAGATCGACGTATTATTAGGTGCTGGCGGCAAGACCATCAATCGGTGGCTCAGCACATGAAAATTTCGCGAGTGGATTAGTCTTGCTGCCAGAGTTTGTGGATCGATATCTCTGCAGGCGACGCCGGCGCGCACCTGGCATGGTCTATGGTTTGTATCTATTTGTAGTATAGGGGTGGACAGGCATCGTCTGTACGAGGCCTATGATAAGCATGAGGCTGTCCATTGCAATTGACAGGTGCAAATTAAGATGCAATCTGCTGTTTGTACCTGCGTTGGAAGTACACACCACCGTGCCCTCTTGATAATCATCTGCCAAATGAAATCTCATGGGTGGTGGCAAGGCCTGTTACTGCAAGGTGCCAGTACTCATCAAGCCATCAAGATACGTAATGGATCCATGTATCTCTATGTATAAACAATGTATAAGTATTCAATTTTTATAAATTTTTGGTCAAAAAAAAGGCCGTACCTATGAGAAGGGCATGTTCGGATGACAACTGAATTTTAATAATTTAGGTTATTACTATATATGGGATTATGAATAACAGTTAGAGGGTTTGGGTCAATTTATTTTGATGATAGTTTGTTCAAGTGAGGAATTCCTATCTTATCCTTTATAATTTTACAAGTTGAACAATCGGTTGAGGTGGAAGTTGGACAGTCGGCTGGGGCCTGGGGGACAAGATGAAATTTTAACACCTATAATAATCCTCTAGAAGCTGGTCTCACCTGGATTGCAGGATTATGGTAATCAAGAGTTTTTAATATAATAATTCATCGTATAATCAATTCTATCAATTCTATCTGGATCAAAATTTGATTATATAATCTAATAATTTTTAATCGGGGGTATCCAAATGGGGCCTTATTCATAAGTTGCTATAATTACTTAGAATTAGACAACCTAGGACAAAAGTGTTGTCCGATTCACCGCTAACCAATAGTCTAAAGCAAAATGTTGAAACCAAGATGTGGTAGGGCATCTAAGAGTTTCCTATCCAAACTATTAAAGTCAAATTATTTTGATCGGCATGAAGAAGGCATGGTCGCTGAATTGAGATTGTTAGTTCCATTAACTTTGTTCATTTTGATTGTTCTTTTAAGAGTCATGTTTGTAATGCCGCCGCACATGCTTCGGCTGTTCTAGGGAATGCCTGTAACGAAGGGGAAGAGATTATTAGCAACTCTTTCCCTTTAGCTATCAATGTATCTATGAATGCTGATTCTTCAGCAAGCCAGTAATGAAAATCTCAGAATTCAAAAAATATATATAAAATCTATGCGATAAAGAAACACACCAACAGTTTATCTATCCAACATCCTATATTTAGTAGTAAACTAATTAATCCTCTCGCTCCCCTGAATTTATGTTGTCATATTATACACAATATATGTTATCTGAGATATATAGGGAGAACTAGGACAAGAATTAAGGTAAATTTTTGTTAGGAATAGTCCCATACGATGAGAATACGAAGAATTAAGTTTAGGAGCTAAGGGCTCTTGAATATAAGGAGGTCCAAGTCTAGATTATTCATAGTTGGATAATCTAGATTTTTATTAGCAAGCGTCCTATATGATGAGGATACGAAGGATTAAGTTTATGAGCTAAGGGCTCTTGAATACAATTAAGGAGATCAAAGTTCGAGTAGTTTGGGTACCTCTAGATTATTTTGGTGGATTATTGTTGATTAAGTTGAGAAATACACATGATCTTCAAATTTTAGGTCTCTCATAGATTATAGGATTATTGCCATATGGTGTTTTAATAATCCATTCATAATTTGGTCATTTGGATCACAATTAGATTAATTTAGCTAATTATTATTACAATGGATCCAAATAGAGATTATACTTTTTATTAATGGCTTCAAATTACATCAACATTATAATTCGATCACTTTATCAAATTCTACAAAACATATATTCTCTCCATCCCAATCGTAAATTGTTCCGACTCTTCTATCTAGGTGCGTAACAAAAGCTATGTAGCTAGAATAGCCAAAATGACTTACATTTTGGAATGACAGGTTCTATCTAGGTGCATAACAAAAGCTATATACTTAGAATAGACAGAATGACTTACATTTTGCAACGGAGACGGTAGTTATTATTGTGTTATTTTGTCTCCGTGATTATAAATGGTCATGACATGAGGTGGGGCCACCAGATGTTTTATTTTAAAAACTGGTAACAAATAGCATGTTACAAAATTGCCATTTAAAAATATCAAAAAAATCCGGTACTTATGCAAAGCTACAAAGCTTTCCTTGACTACGTTTATGGCCTTGTTTAGATCACCGCCGATTCGGTGGTCTGCACAGTGCGCAGCGCACTGTAGCATTTTGTTTGTATTTGGTAAAAATTCAAATTTTAACTAATTAGGCTTAAAATATTGGTCTCACAAAGTACAACAAAACTGTATAATTAGTTTTTGATTTTATCTACATTTAATACTCCATGCATGTGCCAGCATTTTGATATGACGAAGAATAGAAATTCTGTATAGTGAATTCGGTGGCAAATTCGGAGAACTAAACAAGGCCTATGACTCTGTGAGCTGCTACAATGAAAAACTGGACAAATCAAGCGTGACAAATAATGTTTCTACTACGGACCTCCATGCTTCAGCACATTCATCGAGATGCAAGTCAACATTAAAGCTTTCCATGCATTTAGATCTATATATGCCCGCCTTGATTCGTATTGTTTTGTAGAATGCTAATCTAGCTGCATGCCTTTTCTTATGATTATAATACGCTTTTGAATAAACAATAACAATATAGTAAACCTAATAATCACATGATTTTGTGAGCACTCTCTAGGAACATATTTACATGTGTGTAATTATTTTTTCTAAATAAAAACTGCACCTAACCTTTAGTAGAGCGGAGTTCAAGGTCTTAGTAACTGAACGGCTCAGTTTATATATAGTGCAATAGTCACAACATTCTAAATTATTGTCTATGCCCAAAATGTTATCGAAACTTTATTTGTCCATGATACGTTATTATATAAAGAATTTATTTTCTTTACATAAAAAATAATGAAAAAATAATATATCACTAGCCCGTGCATGTGCAAAAAATAATTTATATATCACTAGTATATACAAAAGAAAATAGAAAAGTACCTGTGTATGGACGGCACGTGTCGTCGTCGCCGACAAAGGTCTCACATTGGCCAATGAAACCGTGTGCGTGCATGCCACCGCTGTGTCGCATACAAACTCCAAGCCTTGTCCTAATTTTGTACGTGTCGTCGCTGCTACGAGCCTACGTACATTCGTTTGCGTCCATGGAATCGGCCGACGGCCGGTCTCTCTCTCCCCGCGCGTTCTGTTTGGCCGGCTTGGACGATGTGCGCTGTACGCTGCCGGCCGCCGGCCGGTGCATCGACACGACACGGCCTGTGTGCGAGTGGACAGGTGTAATAGCAGGGTCGCACCAGGCTACTCCAGTCCCCGCTAGGAGTGCACCAATAGAAGAGCAGCAGGACAGATCCGATCAGAGCGGTGTCGGCGCGCTCGTTTCGGTGTCGTGCGTGGCGCTCGATCGGCACATGATCCATCGTGCCAACGCTGTTGCAAGTGTCGCCAACAAGACATGCATAGTCCTGCTAGCCCGGGGACCGCCTGGTGGTGTACGTGGACGACGCAATGCATGGCAGCATCGCGGGCTGTGCGCTGCATCCATGCATATGGGCGACAAGCCGGGCCGGGCACATACTATACTGCGGCAAGTACCAACAACAACTCAATGACAATGAGCACGGCCGGTCGACCGTCGACGGCGCAGCTCAATGTCCCCGCGCGCGGAGGACGGAGACAGACAGGCTAGGAGACAAGCAGTGTCGACCGGGCACGCAGCAGAGATCTGCATCGTCGCGCAGGCACGCGAGAGCGGACACGCGAAGAAGGGGCTGGTGGCAGCGGCAGCACCGCAGCATGCGATGCGGCATGCGTGTCAGCGGTAGCGGACACGGCGTGTCGTGTACTCGTGTCCGCGCGCGCGCCCACAGGAGTGCCGCCACGACCAGACAAACGATGGGAGTGGGAGGGAGGGCCGTCGTCTCGTCACGAGATCGCGGGGCCTGGCCGCGCGCGTGGGGCGGGGTGGCACGGCGCACACGCGTCCGCGTCCCGGGGGCCGGGGCAGCCTCGCGCTCGCGGTGTCGCACGCCGGATGGCCCGCGCCGCGCGGCCGCTAGCTAGGTAGCTAGCTAGCTACGGAACACCCCGGCCACTGCCCCGATTCGCTGTACCTGCCGTCTGCGTGCGCGCGCCCATGGGACGGGCCGTTGCCCAAGCCTCGCGCGCGGCCGAGGAAGGTAACCAGCGAGAATGACTGCTGGCCTGCTGTGTCGCACGCACCGTCCGACTGACCGTAACAGGCGGCCGGAAAACGCAGGCAGGCACATGGCCGGCTGGCCTGGCCACCGCCGCCGGCCGTGACGGTACAAGCGTCGGCCGGAGTAATGGTCGTTGTACGATGGAACCAGAAGCGATAGCCAGGGGCCTCTCGGCGACCCGGAAGCCGGGACGGGATCGACGGCAGGTCGCGTTCACGGTCCCAGGCCCCGTGGCGTGCCGGGTCCCATTCCACCCAAGGACGCCGATCTGGGCCCCGCCGGAGGCTCCACGCCCAGAGATTCGCGTCGCCCTGTGCCTCTAGGGAGCCTTGGAGCACCCCAACGACTATAAATAGCGGCCGCCCTTCCGGCGTTCTCCACACACCCACTCCTACTCTCCTCGCGCCTTCTTCCACCTCTGTTCTCCCAGGCTTCCACCTCTGCTCTCCCAGGCCTCTGCAGCTGCAGGCACCGAGAGAGCGAACAGAGTCGCTCGCTTCGCTATCCAGTTCCCACCACAAGGCTTCATTCTTTCAATTCGATCGGATCAAGTAGCGCCAGCGGCTTGCTTGCTTGATCAGTTGGGACGATGACGAAGCAGGGCGTGGTGATGCCGGTCCCTGAGGCGGCCGTGGCGGTGCCGCCGCCCAACTCGGCACCGCTGTTCCAGTACCCGCCGCCGCGGGCTGCGCCGGGCGTCGCCGTGCGCAGCAAGAAGTACCTGCAGATGGGCAGCGCCGGCGCCGGCGCCGGGCGCATCGCAGGCGGATGGGTGGAGTCCATGCGCGCGTCCTCGCCCACGCACGCCAGGGCGGCCGCCGCACTCGCTGCGGGCGTCGATGAGGAGCGGTACGCCGCGTGGATGGTGCGTGAGCGTCCCCGGCCCCTAGGCCCCCTACCTGCATTACTTAGTCCTCTGTTGGGGACTTGGCGTACTGAAATGGGATCCTCTGTTTCAGGTGAAGCACCCTTCGGCGCTGGGCATGTTCGAGAAGGTGGTGGCGGCGTCCAAGGGCAAGCAGATCGTCGTGTTCCTCGACTACGACGGCACGTTGTCCCCCATCGTCGACGACCCCGACGCCGCATACATGTCCGACACGGTAAACATAGCATACTGCACGTGTTCCCTGCCGGAGACTGACCAAACTCCCCTGCTGCTTCATGCACCTGGATGCCTCTGATCACCGCTTTCTGTGTTTCTCCGGCCTGGCAGATGCGGCGGGCGGTGCGGAGCGTCGCCAAGCGCTTCCCGACGGCAATCGTGAGCGGGCGGTGCCGCGACAAGGTATGAGCAATAAATGCATGCTTGCCATGGATCGATCGTCGATGTCGATCACAGTCAGGACACTCAACGCAGTCCCTGGATGAAACTCACCACTGATGATGCCGTGCAGGTGTTCGATTTCGTGAAGCTGGCTGAGCTGTACTACGCCGGCAGCCACGGCATGGACATCAAGGGCCCAGCCAAAGTGTCCCGGCACACCAAGGCCGCCAAGGTACGCATCCATCAAACCAACCTTTGGTCTTACCACATCCGTCTCCGCCCACCCGAAAGGGGGAAGATACTTATCTTGCTCTGTCCTCTGTGTGGCTCACAGGCCAAAGGCGTTCTGTTTCAGCCGGCCAGCCAGTTCTTGCCCATGATAGAGCAGGTAACACTGATCGATGCTTGGCTGCCTGAATTCTTTTCGATTCTTCTCTGCAACTGCAATGCTCAATTTCGTTTCGTTTTTGGTGTGTCTGTCATTGGATCATCAGGTGCACGATTCTCTGGTGGAAAAGACCAAGTGCATACCTGGAGCCAAGGTGGAGAACAACAAGTTTTGTGTGTCTGTCCACTTCAGATGCGTCGATGAGAAGGTACTGCTAGTGGAGTGGGCCACACTCTCCCTCTCCTTTTTCTCTTCATTCACATATTTATACACTACTATGTATAAAGAATTTAATCCTGCATTTTTTTTGTGTCAAACAACTGAGGCCTGAGGTTGAGAGTAATTGTGTATTAACCTTTTTTCCTTCTGTTTTACCATCTTCGATCAGAGCTGGAGCACATTGGCTGACCTGGTGAAGTCGGTGCTGAGTGACTACCCGAAGCTGAAGCTGACGCAGGGTCGCATGGTGTTCGAGGTCCGCCCCACCATCAAGTGGGACAAGGGCAAGGCCCTGGAGTTCCTCCTCGAGTCCCTGGGCTTCGCCGACTGCACCGACGTGCTCCCCGTGTACATCGGCGACGACCGCACCGATGAGGACGCCTTCAAGGTGCTCCGCAAGCGCGGCCAGGGCATGGGCATCCTCGTGTCCAAGCACCCCAAGGACACCGCCGCTTCGTTCTCGCTGCAGGACCCCGCCGAGGCAAGTGCCGTCGCCGTCTCCGTCTCATTCCTTCCCGGGGGCCACTCCGCCGCAGTCCGTCCGCTTCAATTCTGCCGCCACTTGCCCGCCGTGACGCGCTGACGCTGACATCTCTATATATTCCTCTTCGTGACGTGCAGGTGATGGAGTTCCTGCTGCGGCTTGTCGAGTGGGAGCGCCTCTCCAAGGCCCCCCGCCCTAAGTGGTGACGACGATGATCCGGCGGCGATCACCATCGAGGAGATTACTTACCGGAGGGATTAATAATTAGTATATACTGTAAGTTACTAGCAGTAAATTATATCTACTACGGGTGATCGATTAATTAGAGGACCAAGAGGGCTCTAAAAAGGAGAAGGCCTTTTGCTTTCTTGGCCCCGGGCCCTTTTGGCTGCGGCTGCTGCACAGCATGGATGTACATGCTGCTGTGTAGTGCATGTACTTACCATTTGTTTAGAACAGCCGAAGCTTCATTTGTACTTACTCCATACCAATTAACTAGGCAACTTATTTTAGAACAGCCGGAGCTTCATTTGAACTTGTCATACTTTTGAGACTGATTGTAGGCACTAGAGTGGTAGGTATGCTTGTGATTGGGATTTCTAAGGAGTTAATCAGTTACAATTCCCGATGAAAATAGATCGGATACAGACGGATACCGTTGATATCATATTTGTTTTCATATTTATGTCGAAGTCGGAGACGGATAGCTATTGGATACAATTATGGATATAGATTGCCACAGATACGAATACGAATAAATATATATCGAATACGGGATAAGTCGGACACGGATGGTGTCGGTTACGTATATTTCTCTAAATACTGAAGGAATTGTATTTGTATCCGTAATCCGCTTAAGGTATTCGGATTCGTATCCAAAATCCGCGGAATTGATCGGATGTCCGGCAAACAAGTCCGTATCAGTATTTGAGGCCTTCGGACGAACGACGATCTGTTTTCATCCAGACTTGCAATAGTATGGGCCAATTCTTTTTCAAAAGGACAGCAAAATGTTTGACACGATTTCTATTAGACGAAGAAAGAAAAAAGTCAAGTACCAGCCTAGTTTTTTAATGAAAACTAGACCAAAAATATCATACAACTGAGAAGAGTGGCCCACTCATCATGTACACTGCTACTACTCACATCACCACTTTGCAACTTGGTCAAAACGACCCAACTAAACAACCAATTTAAAAAAAACACTCTAACTTGGTCGAGCTGATCCTACTACCTACACAAACAGATCAATTTACAATGAAATACAAATCCAAGACGACCTGCCGGGCAAAACTAAGCATCACAACAGAGCTATCAAAACCTAGCATGCCTCCAAGAAAGGCACGATGCTGAAAGCGCCACCAAGCTAGCCCACCAGGAAAAGGTTTTCACCTGCAATTTCCAGCACGGAAGGAGAAGAGGTAGTGAAGGACACCTTCAAGGAGGGAAACGACATCCATAAACGTCATCATCCAAACTTTCACCTGACCTCAAGAAATCTCCACACCATTGCCGTTGAGGACCCAAACCTACCAAGAAGGCAGGAACTGGGCAACATTTTGAATGCTAAATTTTAAGGAACTGGGCAACATGAGAAAATGGAACGCTACATACAGCTCTTCTTTGATCTCTTCTGGTCTCCAACGACTTTGTTTTGGACCAGAGCAGCACCATTGAGCCTTTGTTGTAGTAGCAGGAGCTCCCATTAATCCTTGTTACCGAGGACGTCGAGGAAGGGGTTGTGGTCATTTGGTGGACGAGCTCTCTGTAAGTGTCGGGCTGCGTGGAGACGTACGTACTCCATTGCTTTGGTGCGAAACCATTGCTAGCTCCCCTAGCCACCACAGTCAAGGCACCCCTCCTCTCCTCTACCCTATTGTCTAGCTTCAGGACGTGCACCTACGCCATCTTGTCACACGCGTGCTCAAGCGGCCACACAACCTAGCTAGAAAGCATGCCAACGCCCAACGTGGTGAGCTTGCATCACGGTTGCCCCACGGGCTGGCGCGAAACCGTGTGCATTCGGGGGCATGGATACAGGGGCGATCACGACGGCGGCCATGGGCAAGGCGCACGGGCGCACATAGTCAGGCCCGGAGGTGGTCTGAGTAGCGTGGGCGGTACGCTAGCGTGCTAGCAACTGCAAGGCACGATGGTGCTTGCGCCATATATCTACATGGGAGTTGCTAGCGCTAGGACGTCCAATGGACATAAAATCCATCGGACGCCCTCCCGCTTGCCTGCAACGAACGACCCCTAAGCGTAACCCCGCCCCCGACGCGTCCAGACACCTGCCCGCCCTACCTACAATGCACGTTCTATCCTCCCCACTTGTTCCGCCTCTCCACACCGCCTCCATCCAGGGCTTGCGTTCTGTGTCCCTGCCCCAGGACCCACACCCACGCTTGTGTGCGTGTCTAGTGTGAAGGGAAAGGGGAAAAAGGTTGCCACACCGGGGCCAAGGAGCAGTCATCTGTGGACGCCGCGCGTACCAGGGTTGGGGGAAAAGGCAGAGCAAGTACACGTTTGGCATGGAAGACAGAATGGATTATTGCAGTATCTCACATGATTATTTAACATCCACGGGGCCATGTTACAACATCCCAAAACGACAGCTACAACATCGGAAAAACATGTTGTAGTTAGCAGTTGCAACATAAAAAGGAACATATTGTAACATCTCAAATCTACAGTTGCGACATCGAAAAAATATAATGCAACATCTTAAAAATTGACTATTGCAATATCCAGGAAACACATGCTGAAATATCTCAAATCGACAGTTACAACATCAGAAAAACACATGTTGCAACATTGATTGTTCGAAAAACATTCATAGAACACATATTGCAACATCTCAAGACGGCAACTGCAACATCCAGAAAATTGAGGTTGCAACATCCTCAAAAACGACTGTAGCCATGAGATAAGGGGGAAAGAAAGGAGGCACATGGGTTGGGGTGCCGTCGGGGGTGCAGATCGAGCCGCCTCCATGGATGGGATGTGATGATGGGCCGCCGTCGCCGCTGGATCTGCGTCGAGCTCCATGGATGCACCACAAGGTGGCTAGTGCTCAATGGATCCACCATGGGATGCGCAGTAGCAACAACAGCACCGTCGACGTCACCATGGGAAGGCCACCATGGCTGCCATCGAGGATGGTGAGGCGCACCAGGGTGGAGGAGGCACGCCGTACTTTAGCTCTGCCGGTGGAGTGAGGGTGCATAGCAGCTGCAGGTGCTTCGTCGAGGTCACCACATAAAGGCTACAATGGCTGTCGTCGAGGTTGGGGAGGCACGCTGGGCTCGAGCTCCGTTGGATGGAGCAAGGGCACGCCGCAACACCAACAACACCGTAACACCAAAACTACCATATCATATAGAATGAAATGAAATTTGGATGAAACCCTATTCCTCTATGTAAAGTTTCATTATAGACTTTCATAGACATTTAATTACATGACTAGAGTTCGTAACTATGTCACAAGAGAGTGTTATCTTGATGACACTCATTTCTTCTGTCTTCTCAAATACACTGTCATCTAACTAAAAATGTCTATCTGATAACCTATCAAATAAAACTCGTATAAAACTCCTCAAAGACTGGCCTAAGAATATTTTTTTCATTTATACATAATTTAATTCTTATGTACCAGTACTAGGATAGAAGCAATACTGCACAGATTATGCTTGGATGGATCTGGCCGGTGCGGTGTCCCGCGATTTCTACCGAATTCTTCCTCCGATACAAAGAACGCAGCAGAGTGGAACGGAATGTGGCATATCGTATCATCATCATAAATATCGCTGACGCAGAGTGGCCTGCGTTGCGGTTGCATGCATGCATGCGCTCGTGGGATTTGGCATTGGCCAACTTTTACGATCGTGAGCACTATAGCGTTTTTATTTGTATTTGGTAATTATTATCTAATCATATACTAACTGGGTTTAAAAGATTCGTTTTATGATTTATAACTAAATTATACAATTAGTTTTTTTACCTACGTTTAATGCTTGATACAAGCGGCTAAAGATTAATGTGACAGAGAGTAAAAAAACTTTGAAAGTTTAAAGACATCTAAATAAGGCCTACGGATGATCTTATTCTTATCATATCGTATCGGAGACCAGCGAACGACTTCGCGTGTTCACACGGGCGTAGACCGAGGAATATAGGAACCTCCCTTCAGTGAAGTTATGCTGGTGGTTGCATTCTGCTGCATTGCATAATTTGCGTTGCACTACATTGCATGCTGTCCTGTGCTGTGATGTGGAATGTGGACTGACCGACCAGCATGGTTGATGGAATCGCAGCAACGCAGCCAGAGGTGCGGTCGATCTGGAGAACCCAGACTTCCATTTCATTTGACGTCTTGACGAGGGAGTATGCTGGATGCCTGGATGCAGAAGCAGTGGAGAGGGTGGTGGTGGGGGCGGTGCGATGCGGCCCGGCGGGGGCATCCATTCCGGCGGCACACGTGCCCGGACTCCACTCAAGAGTGTCGGCGTGCGTGCAGTATAGTACTGCAGGAATACGCAACTGCAGGCTGAAAGCAACGGAGAAGAAGAGATCGCGCACGTGCATGTGCGGCTCGTCGATCGAGACTCGTGGCCGAGGACGCGTCGGATCGGAGGGAGCTCAAGTCGGCCGAGAAAAAGAAACCAAAAGCGGTGTGGACGCGGAGTGCTTCGCCATCGTCGAGCGCAACAACCCGCCACCTGATCCAGTCCCATCAACCAACCTATTTGCGGCTCGTGGCGGTGTGTTGCGGCAGCAGCAATTTCCATCGAAGTCGACGGCCGGCAGCCGGAGCCCGGCGGCAGGTGGTGGGTGGACGCGTCTCCGGCGCCTGCAGGATGGCCGATATTTTGCACGTGGACGCCGCCTCTGGCTTCAGTGTTACCGGAGTACGTGTCGTGTCTCGTCGCGTAGCTAACCGTCGTGCGTTTCCGAGTCAACCGGCCCCAGGGCTGCCTGCAGCGCACGGTGAGGCAGACGCAGTGCGATGCTGGCGCCCTCCTCCGATCCACCCTTTCCAGGTAGCTGCGAAAGTGAAGTGCAGTCGTGCAGATGCAGCGCCAGCGCTGGAATCTCACTGAATCCGGGATGTTTGATGGAAACGGATCGATCAGTAAGTACTACGTCCATGTCCATGTCCATGCCCACACTCAACTGCAGCGACGATTGACCGGGACACCGGACCCCGGCGCCGGCCGCGGTACAGTCCACAGTCGCAAAGTTCCCGGTACGCATGATACGAGGAACGCGGTACGTGGAACGTGGATCGGTAATTTCAAGTTTCCTGTACATAAGGGGTAAGGGGGTATATTTCTTCGGAACGATTGGTTCGAAGAGTGGAACATGATCCTTAGTAATTGGGACGATGTACCCGGATCGTATCCATGGACCATAACACCTTTTTCATACTATATAAAATATAAAATTATGACAGATCTAATGAAAGAAGAAGAAATACACCATTTGATTGGGCCAGATTGGATGGAGGCCCATGTATATCAATTTTGAGTCCAGCTGATTGCCTGATTCCGTCGATGAAGACGACGCCGCCGCCGCCAGTGCCAGACGAGGTCATGCCCGACGCCCAGACCTCAGGCCCCGTGACCTGCCACACGACCCATGAACGCTCCAGCGCCACGCCCGCAGACGCTGCCGCCTCGCCGGTTGGCCATGGCCGCCGGAAGCCGGCGTTAAAGCCATGGAAATCGTAAGCTTTATATATTTCTGCTTTCGAGCCTTGGAAGCTGCCAGTTCTCGTCCTCGATGATCCAAGTTGTGTTGGAACGTGGTCCCAGGCACGTTCCGTCGTCCGTACCGCGGCGTTCCCGTTCCGCGTTTGGAACAAAAGTTCCGGGGACACGGAACACACCTCCGTCCCGCGTTCCGTGTGACTGTGGTACAGTCCCAGGACCTTCTATGTATTAGGACAGGTATATTGCTACACGTAAGCAGTTTTATAGGCCGTCTCATGCATTGTCACTTAGAATTTTTGATGATGTGAAGGAAAGAGAGAGGTGAGAGAGAACGAGGTCGTTGTTTCGCGAAATAATCACCTCATGAACTAAAATTTAGGTCTATGAGACAACTATTTTACCATTGTATGAGTTATTATTGTCATACACCTCATAATCCTATTTTTACTCTCTAGGAATTGCGAGTTACTATGAGACAACTTAAAAAAAACAACCATTATATATATAATTTATTAAATCATCTTAAATAACATAATATCTATGAGACTAGCCATGAGACCACATCAATATACCTGCCCTTACCAGGTGCTGCCCCTGCTGCTTTCAGCTGCTGCGAAACTAATCCATTGCACCGCACCTTATCGTCTCTTATCTCCCGGATAAAAAAGCACCCAGCACCACCATCGCCTTCGATGTCCGAATCCTCATCACGTGGCCCTAGCTGCCCTCTCTCGCTTTCATCTGCTACTAACATCCATCGTCCCTGCCGCTTTTAATTTTTCTGGTCTTGGTAGATCTCAGGGTGTTCAAAAGTACACCACCCAACTTTTTATCTAATCTAGTAGGAACTAGGAAGGCTATTTCTTTACTACTTTTTTTTATCATCTGTCAATCTATCTATCTATCTATCAACTTCAACTTTGCGGCAAGCATGCATGTTTCATTTGCAGCACCTTCTAGTACGTACGAACCTTTGCGGCAAACAAACTGCTGGCAAGCACGCCGCCGGAAAGCAAAGCAGCTCTCTCCTCCATCTGGAACACTGTGCACTTTGCTGCTGACCCCGGCCGAGCGAGTGCTCTCCTGTGCTGTGGTGGTTTCCACTTTTCATGTCTTCGCATCGTACTACCTACACGTCCTGACCCCAACGCAGGCTCAGCGGTTGCTATTGCTAGTTATATCGATCGTAAGGTGGTGTTATCTCACCCTGAACAAATTGTTTTAGTTTTGCATTCAATTTTGATTAGGTTCACTAAAAAATATACCCAACATTTGCAATACAAATCTATGGTTTTGCATGTGGGGGCTGTGCTGGGGGCCAAGGCCACCATACGCTGTTTGGATAAAGATCCACGACGACGACAGAGATGCTGAGGTTGCTTTTGCAGTGCCACGGTGCCCGTGCGTGGCGCAGGACCAGTCTTCTTGCTAGCTGGACGACTGATCTGAGACGCATGATGACACCTGATGAGAAAATGGTGGAGGAAAAGAGTCTCTCCATCTATTCAGATGTTTGGGTCGATCGACTCGACTGCATCCATGCAGAGATAAGCCTGCAGGCTCGCGCACTCGCAGGCTAGCCCACCAAGCCCATGCATTGCCATTTTCCCTCCGCCGTCCACCACCTCCATTTTGCTGCCCGGCCGGTCCTACAGATAAAGGTGCCCACATTGCATTGCTTCCACGAAAGTAAGTATTTTTTTATGAAAGATCGTAATCTTCTTTAGTTGCCTAAAATATATCTTGGCATCTAGATTGGTTTCACACAATATAGTTGAGTGAGAGATAAAATAGAAGACTGCATGTAGTGCTCTAATCCTAGTAGGGTGGAGTTCGTAGTAGATGCCAGATCCATCTCAATTTGCTTTATGTAAGGCGGCGTGCACATCCTATGCACACCTTATGTTATCCCTGCTACTTTTACATGTTTTTCTATGTGGTTTGTTGCTAAATAAGATAACTTACTTTGAGTAGTGCTCTAGGAAATCATTTGGTCATATATACTCCGATACTCACACAAGCTCTACAGTAGTTTGAGGGGCACATCGAACTTTAATCCGTTTATTCTTTTTGTTGCAAATGCTCATTATTTTTCATTATCAGAGCAAGATGCTAATATAACTAGCTATTTGATGTGGAAGAAAGATGCATTTCCGGTTACACTTTGGAATTAACAATGTTCTTTTTTTGGGATACCTCTGTACCAAGTGACAAGCACAGCTGAAAATTAAATCCTGGTTACTAACTATACTTACTGAGTTGGAGTAATAACCTGTCAGACAACCCCTTCCAGCACTAGCCGACCAAATACGTGGAGACGGATTTACACTTCGTTCGTAACCGCGTCACTCTTGGATGTTCCCACAACATCTCGACGTCCTTCTTTGTGGAGTTTAGATTAAGTCTTAATGTTGATAGTACTTCTAATTCCGACTTGGGAGTGTTAGATTGTAAATGTATCCCGATCCATGGGCCTGCTAGTGCCATCCCTGGCTCTTCACCATGCCTATATGTAATACATCACACACATTTCCCAACTCTATTACTATACGCTTTCAACTATGTATTTTTTTGAGCAACTCCCTATTTAATTAATTGGACTAATTCCAGTAGTGAGCCTGGATACATATCTCATTCTTCCCTCCAAGTTGAGGCCCAATAATACGCCAATAGTCATAACTGACCACAACAACTGTTGGAGAACAACTTTGACACACAAACATTCATTCCAAACTTTGGAGATAAACTTTTCATTACAAACATTTGAGATACTAACATGTCTAGCGAAGATAACATAGACACTTCCCTGTAACTATTTTCAACTTCGCTTGTGCATTTTCGTATGTTTCAGGTTGATTAACGAAGATGACTTCGCCGCACTCTAGGTGCTTAGCGAAGATGATGTGGCGGCTTCGCGTAAGATTCAACAAGGCGACCTGTGAAGTCATAAATTTGGTCAGAAGCCCAAAGTTGTTTAAGGAGTCAAGAAGACAGTAGCGAAGTAAGCTGTGCTACTTCGCTAATATATGTTTAGTTGGTTATATAGGTATTGTTGTGATCTATTTTGTAAAGTTTTTGTGAATAGCGAAGCCAGGGGTCTATAAATACCCCCTGGGGTGTGAACTTTTAGCTAGAATGAAATACAGTTGCAATTTGTATATTGTTTTCACCTCATAGTTCACTTCTGTGATCCCTCCACCCCAACATCTGGCGCCGTCTGTTTGTGTGATCAAAGAGACTCACGACCACCAAAATGGGAAGACCCAGTAAAAGGACAGTTCCGGCTGACAACAACGCCGTACAAGACTCAATTATAGAAGATGCAACAGAAACTGAAACCAGACGTGTTCAAGAAGAAGAAGAAACTTAGAACAAAGAAAGAAGACTCAAGGAACTCGAAGATCAACTCGCCGTCAAGAAAAAACAACTAGAAGAAGCAAGAGCAAAGACAAGGGAAAAGTCCCTGAAGCAAAAAAATCACAGAAGCAGAAGCCGAAATAAGAAAGCTCAACGAAGAGATAGAAAATGAAAGCGAAGTCACGATCCAAGTCCCAAATTCAGCAAGTAAAAATAACAGCAGCAAAGAGAACCAAAGTTAAATAGCAACAATTGACACAGAGTCGCCTCTGTCAATCGATATTTAGCTAGCGAAGTGGCCAGCAGGATTCAAATTCAACATCATCCCAACTTACAATGGCATGTCCGACCCAAGACAATTTCTCATGAGCTTCGAAGCAGCAGTTGCATCAAGCGAGGGAGATGCGAACACCTTAGCGAAGTCGCTCATCATGGCAGCAAGAGGACCAGCACAACATTGGTACTCTTCGCTAAAGCCAAGGTCAATCAAATCATGAAAACAACTTCGCACAACTCTGCTCTTAGATTTTCAAGGCTTACAAAGAGTTGAGCTCACAAGCGATGATCTTTTCAACATCAAGCAGTAACCAAAGGAACCACTGAGCCAGTATTACAAAAGATTTATACAAGCAAAAGCTCAAATACCAAATATACCAGAAGAAGTTGTCATCATTGCAACAATCAAAGGACTACGGGCAGGCCAACTTTCTTCCCACTTCAAAAGGAAAGACCAACCACAGTGGAAAAGTTATATGAAGAAATGAGAAAGTACTGTGAGTCCGACAAAGACTACAGAAAAAGAATAGAAGAAGAAAACGAAGAAAGAAACATGCCAAGATCAAATAACATTTTTTAACACTCAAGAATGACAAATGCTGTGCGAAGACTATTTCAGAGGATAAATCACATCAACAACACAAGAGAAGCCGCCAGTCAAGGCCCAAGCTCAAGCAATCAAATAAATTTTCAAAACAACAGAAGTCACAAGGAAAACTTCCAGCAAAGGGCAAACTACCACAATCAAGGTAGAAATTTTGAAAGAAAGATATTGAGGCCTGAGGAAATGTATTGCATCATACATGGCAAAGGGGCTGGTCATACGTCTAAAATGTGCCCAAGAGTAAAGAAAAGCATTGAAGAAATACAAGAAGAAAATAGGGCAACTTCGTAGTTAAAAGTTGTCAATCATCTAGCTCCCCAAGGGACAAATTACATGTCAATAACTTATCCTCAGCACATGTTGCCACCACCTCTGCCAATCTACAATTGCCAGCCACTAGCAATGTGCTCGCAAACCAATGGGGCCAAAGTCGACAGCAAAGTTTTCATCACGAAAATTCAGTGGCAAACAGTAGTCATCAAATTCAACACACCAATAATACCCCCGAAGCATAAACAAACAATGGGAATGCAATCATTTCAAGCAAAGGTAGAATTATGACAATCTTCGGAGGAAACAACATGGAGCTTGACACAAGAAACGAAGAAGAAACTATTTCAGAAGAGTAAACTCCATCGCAATCGAAGGCCCATTCAAGAAAACAAGATGGTCCCACCTACCAATCACATTTTCAGAACAAGATCTCAAATTGAAAGATTACCCTCACATGGATGCAATGGTAATCGAAGCAAACATTGAAGGATGGGCAGTCTCAAAGATTCTAGTAGATGGCGGTAGATCCGTCGACATCATATTCACATCAACTATAAATGCAATGAAAATTGACAGGAAAACTTTGGGGAGAGCTGAACATCCACTAGTTGGCTTCGGCGGAAAGAAAATAAACTCCATCGGTAGAATTATCTTGCCAGTTTCATTTGGAACAGTGAACAACACAAGAACAGAGCAAATAGCATTCGATGTAGTTGAAATGCACAGCCAGTACAACGCAATCTTCAGAAGAGGGAGTTTAAATGCCTTCGAAGCAATAGTAAGCTACCCATACCTAAGCATGAAAATGCCAGCAATCAATGGCATCATAACCATCTTCGGTGATCAAACAGAGGCAAGAAACATAGAAAGAGATGCAAGCCCAGCTTTTAAAATATCCATGTCATACAAGAAGAAGAAGAAGAGGACGAACTCGAAACTAAAAATGCAGAGACTCAAGAAAAGGCAAAGTCCTGCGAAGACACAAAGAAAGTACCACTCGACCCAATGGTGCCAGAAAGACAAGTTATCATCGGCACAAACTTAACAAAAGAAGAAGGAAAAATAATCCAAGTCCTACGAAGTAACAAGGACATATTTGCTTGGCCCGCGCAAGACCTCAGAGGAGTAAGCAGAGATTTCATAGAACACAAGTTAAACATTGATCCAAACTTCAGGCCCAAAAAGCAAAAACTCAGAAAGTTGTTGGAAGACAGAACACAAGCTGCAAAAGCCGAAGTCCAAAGATTATTAGATGCAAAAGTCATAAGAGAAGTTCAATTCATAACTTGGCTTGCAAACATAGTCATAGTGCAAAAGAAAAACAAAAAGTGGAGAATGTGTATAGACTTCACAGATCTCAACAAAGCATGCCCAAAAGACAACTTTCCATTACCAAGAATAGACACTTTGGTAGATCAGGCAACAGAAAGTGAAATGCTCAGTTTCCTCTACTGCTATTCAGGCTACCGTCAAATTTGGATGAAACAAGAAGATGAAGAGTACACAAGTTTCATTACACCATTTGGAACTTACTGTTTGCAAAGAATGGCCGAGGGGCTTCGCAATGCAGGAACAACCTTCATCAGAATGACATCCACAGTCCTCAAAGATCAAATACCAAGAAACTTGCTTGCGTATATCGATGATTTGGTAGTCAAGAGAAAAAAAAGAGAAGAACATGTCTAAGACTTACAAGAAACTTTTTCAAACCTCAGAAAATAAAATCTAAAGTTGAACCCAAAAAATGCACATTTGGAGTTCAAACAGGTAAAATTCTGGGATGTATCGTATCTGCAAAAGGCATTGATCCAAACCCAGAGAAGGTGAAGGAAATACTAAATATGCAAGTGCCAAGAAACATCAAGGACATTCAGAAATTAACAGGAAGATTAGCTTCACTGAACAGATTCATATCTAAATCAGCTGAGCGAAGCTTGCCAATATTTCAAGCATTAAAGGGAAAAAAGAAAAAATTCAGCTGGGGTCAAGCACAGCAAGAAGCCTTCAAAGAAATAAAGAAGCATCTATCCAACCCCACAACTTTGGCAATGCCCGATCCAACAGCAGACTTACTGTTATATGTATCGGCAAATGAAAGAACAGTCAGTGCAGTTTTGACACAAGAAGAAGAAAATAAGCAGCCAACAAGGCAAATTCCAGTATACTTCGCATCCGAAGCCTTGTCAGGATAAAAAAATTTCTACTCAGAAATAGAGAAGATTGCATACACAGTACTTATGGCATCAAGAAAGTTAAAACATTACTTCCAAGCAAACAAAATAAAGTACTAACAAATCAACCCCTCAAAGAAGTATTACAAGGCTGTAAGTCCTCTGGAAGATTGAGAAAATGGGCAGCAGAATTGTCTCAATACTTCATCAAATTTGAGAAGAGAACAACGATCAAATCTCAAGTACTGGCCGACTTCGTAGCAAACTGGACACCATCAAAATACAATCAAGAAAAAATGGAGCAGCCAAAATGGATAATCTATTGTGATGGTGCTTGGGGCTTCACTGGCACCGGAGCAGCAGCAATCATAACTTCACCTTCCGGAGTCAAGCTCAAATATGCGGCAAGACTAGACTTTCAATGCACAAATAACATTGCAGAATATGAGGCAGTACTATTAGGACTTCGCAAGGCTAGGGCAATGGGAATTCAAAAGTTAATAATCAAAATAGACTCTCAAGTTGTGGCTGGGCACATAGAGAAAAACTATAAAGCAAGAAACCTAGAGCTAACAAAGTACCTCCAACTATTGAGAGATCAAGAAAAACACTTCGCCGGATTCACAGTGAAGAATATCTCAAGAAATGATAACACAGATGCAAACGAAATTGCAAAAGCCACTGCCCAAAAGTTAGAGCTACCACAGAAGTATTCTTCTGAACTATTACCGAAGCTTCAACAAAGGCAAAAGTTGAACAACCAAAAGAAGTACATATCATCGAAAGCGAAGACTGGAGGGCTCCAATCATGGCATTCCTCAAGGGATTTTACGAGCCAGAAAATGAAGTTGATGAAATAAGAATGAAGTAAAAGACCAGAAGTTACAAAATCATCAATAAAGAACTATACAAGGAAGGAATTTGCCAGCCACTCCTAAAGTGTATCTCAAGAGAAGATGGAAAAAACCTCCTGAAAGAAATACATGAGGGAATCTGTGGATGCCACGCTGGGGCTAGATCAATAGCTGGGAAAGCTTTCAGACAAGGGGTTTTCTGGCCAACCGCTCAAAGTGACAGCAAAGAAATAATTCAGACCTGTCACAATTGCCAAATGGCAAGAGCAAAGTCAATGCACCAGGAACAAACTTACAACCAATTGAACCAACTTGGCCACTCGCAAGATGGGGCATCGACATAATTAGAAAATTACCCCCGGCTTAAGGCAACTACCAATATGCAATAGTAGCAGTTGAATATTTCACCAAGTGGATTGAGGCAAAACCAATGACAAACATGTCTTCTCATACAATGAAAAAATTCCTATGGATTATATGCAGATTTGGAGTTCCAAGACACATCACAGTAGATAATGGAACCCAATTTGATAGCGAAGACTTCAGAGAATACTGCCACTCAATGGGAATCAAACTCTGTTTCGCATCCGTAAGGCACCCATAGTCCAACGGAATAGTAGAGAGAGCAAATGGGATAATTTGCACAGGAATATCAAAATGCTTAACATATCTAAAAAAGGAAAATGGATAGATGAATTACTAAGAGTCATCTGGTCTCACAACACATCGAAGCCAAGGCCAACAGATTTTTCTCCATTCAAGTTACTATACGAAGATGAAGCAATGATCCCTGAAGAAATAAAGTATGAGGGACCAAGAACAAACATCCAAATGTTCACAGAAGAGGATCAAGCAACAAACAAAGATTTACTCGAAGAAGAAAGAAATGAAGCACTTGACAATATCAAGAAGTACCAACTTAAAACACAGAAGTGGTACAACAAAAAAGTCAAGCCAAGAGAGTTAGCACCAGGAGATTTTGTCCTCAAAAGAAAAAGAGATGAAGACATAGTGGGAAAATTCCAATAAAAGTGGGAAGGGCCTTTCATCATCACAAGAACAAACAAAGAAGGTGCATATCATCTAGTAAATCTGAAAGGTAAAGAACTCAGTCAACCTTGGAATATAGAAGCACTCCGCAAGTATTATCCATAAGCAAGATTGCAAGATTAGTTTACTTTTCAACAAAAGTAGAAGTAGAAATTCTCTTTACAAGCAAGTTTACATTCCTGAAAGCATAACTGAGCTGCACTCTTTTTCCACTCTGGGGAAACCCTTCACAGGGTGAGTGGTTTTTTTTTAACGAGGCAGTCTCTTTGTAAATCTCATGAAATATAAATGAGAAAGTAGTTTCCCCAAAGATATGTTTCTACATTGCACAACTAAAAATACAAAATGTCGAAGAGTATATCCAACATATACTTTCATATCGGCACAAATTTTGCAAAACTAAGTTTGCATCAATATTTTATTAAATCTAAAAAATGCTAACTTATCCAATTCAAAATTTGCTAGGGCAAGTTTTTTGACTTTATTTTACTAAGGTGAAAGTGTTTTCAGCTTTTAAGCGAAGCGTACGTGTCCACTTCGAACGAAAAAGAAGGGACGGCGTTTCAAAATTTGCTAAGGCAAATTTTTTGACTTTATTTCACTAAGGTGAAAGTGTTTTCAACTTCTAAGCGAAGCGTACGCGTCCACTTCGAACGAAAAAGAAGGGACGGTGTTTCAAAATTTGCTAAGACAAATTTTTCAACTTTATTTCACTAAGGTAAAAGTGTTTTCAGCTTCTAAGCAAAGCGTATGCATCCACTTCAAACGAAAAAGAAGGGACGGCGTTTCAAAATTTGCTAAGGCAAATTTTTTGACTTTATTTCACTAAGGTGAAAGTGTTTTCAGCTTCTAAGCGAAGCCTACGCGTCCACTTCGAATGAAAAAGAAGGGGTGGCGTTTCAAAATTTGCTAAGGCAAATTTGTCGACTTTATTTCACTAAGGTGAAAGTGTTTTCAGCTTCTAAGCGAAGCATACGCGTCCACTTCGAACGAAAAAAGGGACGGCGTTTCAAAATTTGCTAAGGCAAATTTTTTAACTTTATTTCACTAAGGTAAAAGTGTTTTCAGCTTTTAAACGAAGCATAACCATCTACTTCGAACGAAAAAGATGGGATGGTGCTTAAAAATTTGCTAGGCAAATTTTTCGACTTTATTTTACTAAGGTGAAAGTGTTTTTAGCTTTTAAGCGAAGCGTACGCGTCCACTTCGAACGAAAAAGAAGGGAGGGCGTTTCAAAATTTGCTAAGGCAAATTTTCAACTTTATTTCGCTAAGGTGAAAGTGTTTTTAGCTTCTAAGCGAAGCGTATGCGTCCACTTCGAATGAAAAAAAGGGACGGCGTTTCAAAATTTGCTAAGGCAAATTTTTCGACTTTATTTCACTAAGGTGAAAGTGTTTTCAGCTTTTAAGCGAAGCGTACGCGTCGACTTCGAACGAAAAAGAAGGGAGGGTGTTTCAAAATTTGCTAAGTCAAATTTTTCAACTTTATTTCACCAAGGTGAAAGTGTTTTCAGCTTCTAAGCGAAGCGTACGCGTCCACTTCGAACGAAAAAGAAGGGACGGTGTTTCAAAATTTTCTAAGACAAATTTTTTGACTTTATTTCACTAAGGTGAAAGTGTTTTCAGCTTCTAAGCGAAGCGTACGCGTCCACTTCGAACGAAAAAGAAGGGAGGGTGTTTCAAAATTTACTAAGGCAAATTTTTTGACTTTATGTCACTAAGGTGAAAGTGTTTTTAGCTTCTAAGCGAAGCGTACGCGTCCACTTCGAACGAAAAAGAAGGGATGGTGTTTTAAAATTCGCTAAGTCAAATTTTTCGACTCTATTTCACCAAGGTGAAAATGTTTCAAGCTTCTAAGCAAAGCGTACGCGCCCTCTTCACGAGAAAAGAAGGGGACGGCGTTTCAAAATTTGCTAAATTTTTTGAACCAGTTACCTAAAACATAAATATTTCTAGTTCCTAAAACGAAACACAAACAACCAAAGACAAGATTTCCAAAAAAATAATGACAATAAAAGTAAAATTGTTTATTCAATACTCATTCACACAAGCGAAGGTAAATTCACAAACTTCGTAATACAACAAGATGTTTACAATACAACTTATCCAATTACAAAAATGTGTGTTTACAAAATCAATCATCTTGAGAACTAACTACTTCGGCAACATCACAAAGTATGTCGCTCATAACTTCGCTAATAATTCCGTCCGCTTCACGGCGTAAATAGTCCTCAAAAACATTTGCCGGTGAAGTACTTGACTCAGATGACTATAAGAAGAAGAGGTTAGAAAACAAAAGTTCAACCACAAAAAGTTAAACGTTACACGTCAAATTTTTACCTGTGCAAAGTTCATGAAATCAAAAACTCGACAATTGAGAGGCCTGATACTACGGTATCATTTATTCACATCTATAAAAAATTTGTAAGATAGAATCACCAAAAAAGTTCAAGTTTAAAATAACGAGAGCAAAACTTACGATCAAGAAAATCATCGACATCACAACCATCATACTTCGCACGAAAATCATAGAACTCGCTAGGCTCAAAAACGAAGTTATCTTTACACATTAGCAGCGGGATAACATCTTCGACATCCTACACAAGCTCAGCATGAGAAACCTGTGCAGGATGGACAAATAGTCAAACAACTTCCAAGTATACATTTTACAAAGACAATAACTGAGAACCACTGTATCTTAAGACCCTCTCATCTCACAAAAGAAAAAACAACTAGAGCCTAAGGATGGCTGCTACTAACATTGCTAGATCCAGCACCACCTTGACCTCTAGCATTTGCCTCCATCCTCGCAGTCTCCTCTGCCTCCTTTCGAGCAGCCTCCACCTCCTTTGCAATTTTCTAACAAACAAAAACAAAAAGTTAGACATGGAACACATTTGAAAAATAAAAACGGTTAAGAATAAAACCTACCCTCTGCAATTTTTTCCTAGCCTTATCAAAACAATGAGCCCGACCACCTGATCTCCAATATTCCTCTAGATACCTGTTGCACAATATTTGTGTAGTCTTTGTCACATTGGTAAGTTCATTCATAGAAGAAAACTTATAGTTGGCATCACAAAGTTGCGCAAACAAAGGATCTTGATTTTGTTTCATCAAATGAAACAAAGCACGAGTAGAGTAATATATCCCAATATCAACTGTGGTCTTAGTAACTCGGGACAAATCTTCGTATTGACGACAAAGCCAACTGAAGAAACTATTACGATTACCAAGCTCCCAACATTTTTCCTCAGGGCGAGCTCCAAACTTGTCATAACATTCAAAACAAAGTTCCCAAATTCTGTTACAATTGTCGAAGAAGAACTTGTCCTGCTCCTGCAATTTTTTCTCATCTTGTCGTATACCTTCCTTCAATTTTTCATTTTCAGTGACAATCTTCTTCATCTCATCCTCCTTCTTCTCAACAACAGCAAGAGCACTAATCAATCTAGTCTCTAAGTTATTATGGGCATCCACGACATCAGCTCTTTCTTTTTCTTTCCCTGCAAGTTGCTCTTTCAAATTTTGAATCTCAACCTGATAATCACGCTCGCGAAGGGCAAAGTTTTTCTCTTTTTCTTCCAACCTAGTCCGCAAACCTCTCATCAGGAGAGAACCTTTGTACATCATTGATAACTCAGCATCACAACTTTGAGCAAGGGTTTCTTGGATATTTCAAGTTCTACATCAGGGATAGTGAAGGCCTCATCTATACACTTTGCTAATTGAACCTCAGAAGTGCAAGGCATCATCCGAAGTTTATCAGCCCCAATGCTTATAAACTTGAAACAATCAAGACCTAAACTCTTCTTCTGACAAAATGATAACCTACGCTTCAGAGCGTCAGAAACTTTGCCTTCGCCAGCAGCAGGGACAATAGGCGTAGCAGGATCTTGAATATTAAATTTTCTCAAGTCAATATTTTTCTGAGGAGATGATGGTGCATGAGAAAAAATAGTCTATGCAAAAATAAAACCAAATAGTTAGCGAAAGAAAACAATTCAAGTCAAAAAGAAAACGCAAAGCCAAAACATTTACTAGTAGAGACGCGCTCACCCAAATTACACTTAACACTTTTTCCACTCTCAACATGGATAGTAGAGCTGGACAAGCGTGCCAAATGATCATCATTGATCACATCATCAAACACTTTCTCATCACTATCTTTAAGATTAAGAGAGTAAACTCTAGAGCCACCAGTTTTCTTCAACTCATTCTGAACACCAACTTCGCGAACCTCAACCGTAGTTGGGTTCTCAACTGAAGTTGTTTTCCTAGCGTCAATATTTTCTTCATGAAGGCCAATAATAGGAGCCCTAGTGTCAAGCTTTAGCGAAGTAGGATCAGAAACTTTATGAGTATCTTCGACAAAAGTTTCTCCCTCTAAATTTTCTTTCTCAGAAATAACAACATTATCCCCAGTAGACAAAGTACAACCCTGTAAATTCTGCAATCCATCACCCAGCGGAGTAAGCAAAAAAGAAGTCAAGGAATCAGTAGAAAATGTCATAACAATTTCTCTCACCTCATCCTCAACAAGAAAAATATCATCAGCCTTCTTTAAATCACCAGCATCATCATTTCTAGGGTCACCAGAACCAATAGCCACATTACCCTCTATATCTAAACTTTGCTCAAGAACAGCTTCGAGATCATCCAAATCTAGCAAACATGAAGGACTTTGATTCTTCTTCAATTTCTTAGCAATAGCCTTGCTAGGACCAGCGTTGCGCTTAGTACCTTTAGCAGTCTCCTTCTTCTGGCCTTGCTTCTTTTCATGACGATAAGCAGGAGGAGTCTGTTCACCATACTCAACTTGTGCAACTTCAAAAACTCTGTTCAAACGTTTATAATCATCACCAATAATTTCAATGATGTTATTTTTCTCACTTAGCACATATTTTCCAAGCAGATCTTCTGCCCAACTTTCAACAGACCTCACAAAGTCTTCATCAGTAGCAAAATTCCAAGGACGATGAAAATCGTTGTCCAAAAACTTGTAATTGATTCCCCGGACCTTCTTCAAGTGAAATCGTTGAATAGACCATCCTTTCTTCAATGGACAAATTTTGGCAGCAGCATATTCTTCGATAAGATCCCTCGCACATTGAAGCGAAGCAGCAGACTTGTAAACTTTCACTGCAGTTTTTGAGATCATAGAAGAAGGAAAAGATGGAGACAACTTAAACTTCTCAATCTCCATCCTAGCAGCCAATGGATATCTTTTTACCATCTTCTTAGTAACAGGATCCCTCTCTTCAACCATAGGAACCTTATGATAAAACCAGTACCTTGACCACTCACCTTTTCCCCACTTGTTTTGTGTCGCTAAAGAAATTTGAACAGCATTACGAGCTGACTTGAAACTAGAGCAAGCAAAGTACTTAGTGACCACTCGACCATCAATCATGAAATCCTTGAATTGAGTATGCATCTCAAAAAGCTCACAAAAGGCAGCAATATCAGGATTAGCCTCCTGAGATTTCACAGCCCAAAAAAACAGTGCTAGCCTAACTATACCATTTGGTGTCAAGTGATGCATCTGGATGTTGAAGGCCTTCAACACATCTTCAACAAAATCTTGACAAAGAAATCAAAGACCAGTAGCAAACAGATCCTTATAGACAATACACTCATCAGGATATGGCTTCAGATTAGTTTCTGATGGATCAGGTAATCTTGCTTGATCATGTTCCACAATTTTCAAACGGACCAGCTCATCAAGTTGACTTTTCTCAAACAAAGTCTTACCAAAAGTCAAGGTGAAACCATCTTCATCCAAAACCAAGTCTTCTACAGACGCATTAACATCTTCGAGATTGTCTTCTTCAGAATCTACAATATCATCAACCTTCGAGCTTTCTTGGGATTGAACTTGATCTTGCAAGTCCCGCACATCTATGAAAATCAAAATCAGAAACACTATTTGACAAAATCACAAAAACATAAAAGTTAAAGGAACAAACCTTGCCGAAGGTGTTACACAAACTTCGATCAAAGATCCAAGACCAGGTGAACACAACGGAAAAACATCAAGAAAAGCTATCTCTAACTTTAGGGTTCAAGAAAAATTTCGGCAGAGTTTCCCTTCTTCTGAAAACGACAGCCTCAAGAGGAGGCACGCTATTTATAGGCAAAGCTCGGTCAACCGGTCAAAATTAGCCATTGGATTCAAAATTCAAATAGGCCAACTCTAAAGTTTGGATGACGTTTGTTAGGCAAAGTTTCATATAAACTTCGCGGGATTCAGACCTTTGGAGTAGGCCTTCGCCCGCGAGGGGTTGCTATTGGGGAACAACTTTGACACACAAACATTCATTCCAAACTTTGGAGATAAACTTTTCATTACAAACATTTGAGATACTAACATGTCCAGCGAAGATAACATAGGCATTTCGCTGTAACTATTTTCAACTTCGCTTGTGCATTTTTGCATGTTTTAGGTTGACTAGCGAAGATGACTTCGCTGCACTCTAGGCGCTTAGCAAAGATGATGTGGCAGCTTTGCGTAAGATTCAACAAGGCGACCTGCGAAGTCATAAATTTGGTCAGAAGCCCAAAGTTGTTTAAGGAGTCAAGAAGACAGTAGCGAAGTAAGCTATGCTATTTCGCTGATATATGTTTAGCTGGTTATATAGGTAGTGTTGTGATCTGTTTTGTAAAGTTTCTGTGAATAGCGAAGCCGGGGGGTCTATAAATACCCCTTGGGGTGTGAATTTTTAGCCAGAACGAAATATTGTTGCAATTTGTATATTATTTTCACCTCATAGTTCACTTCTATGATCCTTCTACCCCAACAACTAACTGTTCTGCACACATATATAACGCAAATCCACATATATATCACATGTCCAACATCCACAAGTCCAACATCCAAACATCCAACAAGTCCATAATTTCAACAAGTCAAAACAACCAACAAGTTCAACAAGTCCATAAGTCCAACATCCAACAAAGGCCCTCACTCGTCCTGTGACCCATCATCCCTATGCTCATCATGGACTGAAGACCACGAAGACCATGAGGACTGGCCTGGCGGGAGTGGCGCCGACACGTACTGGTGCCCCCACCCGGAGTGTGCGTGCTAGCTTGGCGGAGGAGGGCAGCTCGCCCACGCGGAGGTCCCCTGCTGCAGAGGCCGAGGAAGACCGCCACCCGGAGGCCAGAAGTGTGGCTGAGGGGAAACAACTGGCCACCCATGGCCTGGAGAAGGGATATCTGGAGGAGTCGGGTTCGAACCCGCCGACAGTGCCTGCACAAAGGAGAAGCGATCTCATTAGTACCTACATGATGGCCGCACAAGCCAAAATAATGGACAAACATATATACTCACCGGAGTCCCCATAGGGCCAGGAGGAGGGGGTGGAGCGAACATCGAGGCGGGCACCGGAGGCATGACAGCACCAGGGATCTGAATGTTCTGAATGTAGCTGACAAAGTCCTGTCTCCAGCGCGCCATCTCCTGCCGATGGGCCTCCTCTCGGGCCGCCATCTCCCGTCGATAGGACTCCTGCGAGGCCTCCGTCGCAGCCGGCAACTCGGCCAGCTCAGACTGCAATGTTACACCCTCGATGTTTAAACAATGCAAAAGGAAAGGTACATATGTAAAACCAATTAACGACAAATGAAATTAAAGTTACCTGAACAGCCGCTAACGTGCTCGATGGCCGAGGTCATATGGGGATATCGGAGCAGGTCGTGCTAGCGAATTTACGAATCTGACGAAGGGTGGGAACGGTGGGCGGGTCGATTGCGCTGTGGGCAATCAAGTACTTGCCGTGCTGTTTCCCTCCTCCCGTCCTCATCAGGATGTCTGTATCCAGGGGCTGCTTGGAAGGATCATAGTCCGGACCATGGCGTTGGCGAGCCGCCTCGGTGTACTGGACCATCTTCTCATAGGCGTTCGTGTTGGTGTACGCCTCGGGCCCATCCACCGAGCTGAAGACGTTGTTTGGATCTGTCGCTTTGCCCTTGTAAGATAGGGCGTAGCCCTCGTACTCATTGATCATCTGCCCCTCATGCGACAGGGACTGCAAAGAAAACACAAGGATGATTACACGTAATGAGATTGAATAAATAAATAAATAAATAAATCGACAGAAGCTTACCCATGCGTCCATAAACCCTCTGAGGGAGCGGCTCCCTTGGTGGTGTGCCGGCCCTTTCCTCGCCTTGGCACGTTCACTTCTATGGCAACGCTCCTCGTACGACGTCGGCCTTCTCCACTCGTCCACAATGGCCTCCCAGCAGTCCTTATAGCTTTTGCACTATTCAGCAGGAAACTGCATGAAATGGCAGAAGATGAATCAGAATTAATGTTTCCTACTTATTTTTCATGGAAGGAATCATAAGTAATGTTTCTAATTACCTAGAGGTAAATCTCCTTATCAATGTCAGTGTCGGGGTAGTGGATCATCTTCTTGGCGTCCTCCTTCAGCCGCTTCTCGCGCTTCACGTCGGCGTAGTAGGTGATGAGGACCTGGACGTGCACCTCGTAGTACATGTCCTTGAGTCACCCCGTGGAGACCTTGTCATGCACCGCCGACGCCCGGTCCTCGTACCCCGCCTCGCACGTGAACCAGTCCTGCATACAGATATCACGTATCATTTCATTATTTCAAGAATGTCCAACTAATGCCTATTGATAAAGCGATGCAATGAAGAATCACCCAGAACTCCATCTTGATCTTGGTTGCAATGGAGACCTGGTGTGCGTCCCTGGCTTTGTAGAAGTCCGACCAATGCCAGGGTTTTGGACACATTTGGAGATATCTGGGTTTTGGACATCCAACATCGCAACTTGCTCCAAACATTCTAAAATTTTTATCGTAGCCTCCACATGCGATAACATGACACCTCGACAAGTTTCGTGATTTTCAGACTTCGTTTGGATTTTATATAATTAAAAAATACTTCTACCGCACCTGGGTGGTCCTGTTTCATGGACAAAACGTTCAAACTTTTGGATGAGTTTATGGATACGGCCTCAAAATACACTCTCCAATATGAATATCATTTTTTGAATGGCTATGTTTCATTATTTTATGCACCTGCAGTTCAAATTTGGATTATACGGAAAAATTCAAGTAAATGAAATAAATAAACAAAATATAGCAAAATATTATAAAAAGGTCCTAAATTCGAACATGTGCTTGTAAACAATATTCTTGGGCTACAAAAAAATTTTGGATTCAAAATTAAAAAAATTAAAACTTTGCCGACTGCCAAGCTAGGCAGACGGCAAAGAGTTCCTTTGCCGACTGCCTGATACGTGGCAGTCGGCAAAGATGTTTCCTTTGCCGACTGCCAGATGCGGCGTCGGCAAAGAAGGCAGGCCCCGGGCCTAGCCCAGGCCATGTGTCACTTTTGCCGACTGCTGGCGCGGCAGTCGGCAAAGAAGCTATCTTTGCCGACTGCCGGACGTCAGGGCAGTCGGCAAAGCTTATAGCGATTGATGCCATTTACGCCCGCCAAATTTTACCGACTGCCCTGGCTTTGCCGACTGTTAGTCTCTTTCCGGCAGTCGGCAAAGAAGTCTTTGCCGACAGCTTTTCTTCGCCGATTGCCGAAAGGTTGGAAGTCGGCAAAGGAATTCTTTGCCGACTGCCCTGTGTTTAGCAGTCGGCAAAGTATGAAGCAGTCGACAAAGCCACTGTTTCCCGTAGTGATGACCGGAGGTACTAATGTTACCACCGTCACATCCAGCAGTACAAGTCTCATGTGAGTTATGTGGCTATTGTGACAACGAAATTGTCATGCTTGTAAGAGATGTTCACATGCTACATGCCCACACTGTGCCATGATTGATGTTTCCAGTGCCAACTAAAGAGGACCTGACTCATAAGTCCACAAAGGCTTGTTGCCAATCATTGATCGCCATCCGTGTCTGCTTGAGGCAATTGCTACTTTGCTCTTCCCTATATGGAGAACTTGGAGTGTTGGGATCAATGCCCTACATGGTGGAGGGAGAGGATCTCGATTGATAATTTTGTAAAGATATAATCTAGTATGACACCAAACGTAAATGTAGTTAATGATGGTGGAGCTTAAGCTGGGCCAAAAGAGGGCCATGACCCTCCTCAATTTTGAAACTTCTTATGAAATCGCTTGATCTATGTCAACATATTTTTGAGAATGGAGGTGCCAACATATCTCTGATCTTTAGATATTGATAGTTTGAGATAAAATAAGGGGTTTTCACCAACTGCAATTAATCTAATGGACTTGTGTTCAGAGGTAGCAGGCAACATATATAGATAGAACTTAACTAAAAGGTGGGTTGGTTTGTTTGCATGGAACAATATGATACTTCATTTCATCTATATGTATTTATTAGATTTCGATGATATTACATTCTATATGTTATATATGCATGGTTTTGGCACGGTTTTCTGAAAGTGAATTTCGAACAGCTGGTATATCGGAGAAACACAGCAGAAACCAAAGAAAACTAAAAAGATACGTACGAGATGAGCTGACCAGAAAGCACAAAGACTACTAGACGACATGGTTCTATGATGAAGCTTAGCAATGTCGTCATATGAAGGTACGGTGTCCAATAGTGAGAGAGAGGAGGTATGCAATAGCATGTTCATAGAAGACATGGTTCTATGATGAAGCTTAGCAATGTCGTCATATCAGGTTACTACACCTGGCATGTTCCGTAGATAGACGGATGGATGGATGGATCAGACATGATCGGTCGAAGTAACGATAAGGATTCTTATACGCCGCATGCATGCTAGATTAATTCCCGGAGGAATCGTCAGACATAACCGGCCGGCGGGCAGGGTCCGATTCCGATCCATGGGTTGCCCGTTGCCCGTCGTCACTGTTGCGGTTGCCGGCAGGCAGCATATGCTTGCGTGTCAGTCAGAGTAGTCTACATTTCTACAAAAAGTCTTCGAGATGTCAGATCGATCAAAAGGAAGACGAAACGAGCGCTGTCGTAGCGTACCTAGCTAGCTATAGCCGCGCCATGCATGCTGACTGACCGATGGATGGAACGTCGTAGTGCTCTGAATGCATAGATGATACTAGCTAGCAAAACCTACTGCTAGCTACCTACTGTTAACATCCATTTATGCCCAATAATTTGTACCACAACACATGCCAACATTCCACGTAATGCGATCAGGCATCACACATATATGGAGTAGTATTCTCTCTAGCTAAATAGCTCTCCATCATCGATGGCACGTTAACGTGACGAATTCCGTTCGCTCTCGTTCGTTGAATTGGTGCCCTAGCCGGTTAGGTAGATATACTGCACGCATCATCGAGGCATATGGCCGCCGCAGCTTGGCGTACGTCGTCCGTTTACTCATCTTCCTTGATCGAGGTTTTGTAGATGTATAGTTATTCCATCGCCGGCCGGGCATATCTTTTATTAGCTGCATGCTAGCTCTATATCTAGCTAGCTAGCTAGCTAAGAGAGAGCGCTGATGACGCGCGCAACGGCAACCATCAACGCAGCTACACATCAGCACATCGCCTAATAATCGTGGTCGCCATGCATGTGTGTTTGGGTCGATGCATATTATCCATGCTGCATGGCAATGGTGGCATGCTGCATGTGAATGAGATGCTAGGCTTCCATCATCCAAAAGCTAGTGTCCCATATATTGCATATATGCAGCGAGTGCGAGCTACTCTTTCCCCTACTAGTGATGAGGCGAAGAGCCTCGGAGGTGCTACACCGGACGTGCAGTGGGAGTTGCGCTTGCCTCCTCGTCCTCTGCGTTTGTGTTGGTATGGCTATTGGTTCTTGAACAGTGCCACTGTCGTATTAGTCGATTCGATGCTCCTGCCATTTTGGTGTTTTTTTTTTTTTCTATTTTACCGTCGCCCTGCTCTCCCCTCCGCCCTGCAGTCCGCGCGTGCCCGACGGAGGAGGAAGGGGTAAGGGCGAGCGCGGCGGCGGGTCCTCGGTGGCAGACCGACCGAGGGCGCGGCAGGCCTGGACGCCTCAGCGGCTTCCCGTCGGATGGAGCGACGGAAGCGGAAGGTGGCAACCCGGTCCCCTCCAGCAACACCACCTGCATCCAGCGTGCGGGGTTCCGGCGAGGTCGGACGACATTTTCTTTTTTGCCCGTGCTCTCCTTCTGCCCTCTTGTGTGCTTTCCGTTTCTTTTTATTCATTTCGATTTCTGTGCTATCGTGATTGGTGAGTCAAAGGGCAATGCCCGATCGAAAAGGCAGAGATGGATGGAGCATGGGAAGGAGGAAGCTCAAGGTTCAAGCCAGGGGCGCACACAGCCATAGATGCGTGCCTCTTCCAAACCCTGCTGCGCGGATCTGGTGGAGGTCTGCAGCCAGACAGCTAGCCTGGCTAGCCGCCGCGCCAGATGCAGCCCCGGTGCAGCGCCGCACCTGAAGAAATTAGAGGGAGGCACCGGCAGGAAAAAGTTGGAGCAGGATTTAAGGAGATCAGCTACTTCTCCGGTCTATCAGTTGGTTTTTGTGTTTCCTTTATATTTCTCTCCATTTGCATGTGTGCTGGTTTCTAATAAAAAATGGGATTCGGTTTCATGACTTCCTAACTTCCTTACGCATGCATTGATGCCCCTTCAGTTTGGGACAACAAGAAGCTCGTTAGCAACTTCAGAGACCTTTCTCCATATCAACACTATCAAGTTGTTCATATTGCACTATCGGTAAGATGCCCTCCACATGGTACTTATCATATGCATATTAGCTTGACTCAGCAGTATATGATTTAGAATTTATTTAGTTGTTTTTTTTGTACAAACATGTGTTGTTTGGCTATGAATAGGTGTGTATACCTAAATCAGGATTCATTACATGTATTGGGCACAATATTTGTTGGTTACTGAAATATGTTTACTTTAGTGTCCATAACATGTTTTGTAAGTTAGAGTGTGAAAGGGCATCTATATGAAATGGTCATTCGGCAAATCTGTTTGTCCTGCATGTGCCTAATATTGCGAGTTAATTTATATTGGTCGTACATATTGTTGTCTCCTTATCTTTTCTTTTTCCCTTCCTGATATTGGCAGGAAGTATTAATACCTACCGTTTGCTTGGAGGTTTGCAATTTTTTTATGATGCCTTTCATTCACTACCGGAAACGCCATCTTTGCCGAGTGCCAAAATCTTTGCCGAGTGTCAAAAATAGGGCACTCGGCAAATATTTCATTGCCGAGAGTCAAGCGCTCGTCAAAGCAAAGCACTCGGCAAAAAGGCTCTTTGCCGAGAGACCAGCACTCGGCAAAGAGGTGCTCTCGGCAAACTGGGGCCTGGACAAACGGCATCCGTGGCCGTCCCCTTTGCCGAGTGCCCTGCCGTTAGACACTCGGCAAAGGAGCTACCTTTGCCGAATGCCGAGAGGGCCAGAACTCGGCAAAGGTTTTTTTTATTTTTTAATAAAATCCTTTGCCGAGTGTCACGTCGGCCAGCACTCGGCAAAGGTATTTTTTATTTATTTTAATAAAATCCTTTGTCGAGTGCCATGTCTTCCAGCACTCGGCAAAGGCCGCTTTGCCGAGTGCCCACCAGGCCTGCACTCGGCAAAGGCTTGGCACTCGGCAAAGCATAATTTTTTTTGTTTTTTCTTCCCTTTTTTTTGTGGGGCCTTGATACAGTAAATAGATCACAACTTTAAAAGTTGGGACAATTTTGACTTTTTGTGCTATATTTCTTTAATTATTTTTGTTTTTTTGAATTTTTCTGACAACTCCAAATTTAAACTACAGGTACATGAAATAATGGAATTTGGTCATTCAAAAGATGGTATTCATAATGTTCGGAGTATGTTGAGGCCATATTCAGGATCTCGCATGAAGTTACGACCATGTTGGTGTCGTAACATGACGAGTTACGTGCGGGAAAAGTGTTTTTAAATTATATAAAATCCAAACGAAGT
>CM041643.1:29607379-29635953 GCA_023333625.1 Bothriochloa decipiens | reverse complement strand
CGTCTTGGATGAGAGCGGAGCATGGAAGCTAACCTCACCTACGCATCATTGGGTGGGATTAGGACCTATCCTTCACCTATTAGATGGTAGGAACGCCTTATAGATGCAAATGTTGGTTTTATTACTCGCTTCTTTTGGCACATGACAGAGGATGGCTGACCATGAGTGGATGTACATCGGCTTCGCAAGTAAGAGCTTGGAATGGGTTAGGGGGGCTAGTGCTTTCCTGGATCATGCATTTGGCCCAGCTTCTAAAGGGTCGAGTCGGATGCCGTGTCCCTGCAGCAAGTGTAAGAACAAGAAAAAGAAACGAAAGTGTCAGGTGGGAGTAGATATTCACAATAACGGATTCGTTCCAAACTATACCCGCTAGATCCACCATGGTGAACACCATCATATTAGGGAGGAGGTGGTGAGACCCCTCCTCGAGGAGTATGATGCAGATGCCGGGATGGCAGACATGATGGTAGACTTTCACGATGCAACTTTCGTTGAAGGAATGGAGGTGGAGGAAGATCCAGAGGAAACCGCAAAGGTGTTCTACACCATGATGGAGGCAGCACAAAAGCCCCTTCATGAGAAGACAATGGTTTAGCAACTGGATGCCATTTCACGCCTAATATCATTGAAGTCGCAACTGGGCATTAGTCGAGACAGCTTCAATCTCATGTTGATAGTTGTTGGCAAACTGCTTTCGGATCCTCACACCCTACCGAAGAACACATACGAGTCATAGAGGCTCCTTCGTGCACTTAAGATGTCGTATGAGGGGATCCAAGCTTGTCCGAAGGGGTGCGTCCTGTTCAGGGGAGACAACAAGACAACAACACACTGTCCAAAGTGCAAAGCCTCTAGGTTTGTGGAGGTAGAAGACAGTGATGGCAAGAAGAAACAATCTAAGATCCCCGAGATGGTCATACGCACCTTCCTTTCCTACAGAGGCTCCAACGGCTATACATGATAGAGGAGTCCGTGAAACACATGACGTGGCACAAGAATGGCATAAGATACAGTGACAAGATGGTACACCCAGCGAACGGGGATGCATAGAAGCACTTCGATGACATGAATCCTAGCAAGGCTATAGAGGCTCAAAATGTACGCGTAGCGCTGGTAACAGATGGGTTCAACCCATTTGGAATGATGGCGGCCCCATACACTTGTTGGCCTGTGTTCATGATCCCCCTCAATCTTCCTTCCGACGTCATGTTTGAACCCAGGAATGTGTTCTTGACACTGATAATACCTGGACACCCGGGCAATAATATGGGTGTATTCATGCAGCCAGTGTGGGATGAATTGCAACATGCTTGGGAAGAGGGGGTACTGACGTACGACCGAGCTGCAAAGAGGAACTTCACAATGCATGTGTGGTACCAGTATTCAATGCATGACTTCCTAGCGTATGGCTTATTCAGCGCGTGGTCTGTTCACGGGAAGTTCCCTTGCCCAACATGCAAGGCAGATGTGATGTTCACCTGGCTGGCCAAGGGTGGCAAGTATTTTTCTTTTGACAAACATCGGCAATTCCCGCCTAAGAACCATGAATTGAGACGAGATGAAAAGCACTTCACGAAAGGTGTTCAAGTCACCGACCCCATTCCTCAGGTTAAGAGCCCTGCCGACATCCTTGCCAAGATAGAGGCTCTCCAGATTGATAAAAAGAACGGTGGTTTTATTGGATATGGTAACGACCACATGTGGACTCATATATCGGGCTTGACAAGGCTATCGTACTTCAAGGACCTTCTTCTTCCACACAACATCGATGTAATGCACACAGAAAAGAATATCACTGAGGCACTCTGGGCAACACTCATGGACATTGGTAAGAAGTCAAAGGACAATGTTAAGGCTAGACTGGACATGGAAAGGATTTGTGATAGACCAAAACTAGTGATGAAGACCCCTGCGCCAAGCAAGAAATGAAAAAGGGCCCGGCCGATTACATTCTGAAAAAGGCCAGATAGGAAGGAAGTACTGCAGTGGATCAAGACGCTACAGTTTCCTGATGGGTATGCGGCGAATCTAAGTAGGGGAGTGAACTTGGAGACTATGAAAGTCTTAGGGATGAAGAGTCATGACTTCCACATATGGATTGAGCGGATCCTTCCTGCGATGACCCGGGGATACCTCCCCGAGCCAGTATGGCGCGTCCTGGCAGAGTTGAGCTTTTTCTTCCACCAGCTTTGTGCCAAGGAGTTATCTCAGGACGTTTGTCTTGACCTGGAGAAGGCTGCACCTCTGTTGCTCTACAAGTTGGAGATGATATTTCCACCCAGCTTCTTCCTATCGATGCAGCATCTGATTTTGCACCTACCGCACGAGGCACGGTTGGGGGGCCCGTGCAAGCCCGTTGGTGCTATCCAATCGAGAGGTGTCTAAAGCTTCTTTGGAAAAAGTGTAGAAATAAAGCCAAAATTGAGGCTTTCGTGGCAGAGGCATTCATTCTGGAGGAGGTGTCGACCTTCACACAGGCGTACTATACTGAGAAACTTTCTAGCGTGCACAATCCAACCCCTCGTTATAACGCTGATGAGAACTCATCGAACCTCAGCCTTTTCCAAGGGGATCTCGGAAGAGGAAGCGCAGGTACCAACAAGAAATTGACCCATGATGAGTGGCGCACTATCATGAGCTACTTGTTGTTGAACCTTGATGAATGCATTCCTTATCAGAAGTAAGTTCTCAATGAGCTTGTTACATACGCCATCACTATCCTCCACCTATCGATCCGACCCCCTTGTCTCTTGTTTTTTCAGGGAATATATTAATGAACACTGGAGAGGCAATAGGGCTCCTACTGAGCAAGAAGAAGACCATCATTTTAGACATGGTGTGCCCGATTTCATTTCCTAGTTCTGTACAAAGGTACCATCCAAGTAACCTTGTTTTGACTTTGAGATTCCACTTTGCTCCTAGGAGTGAGTAATGTAACGATCGACCTGTCCTAACCTTGCAGGCCCAGTCGAATGCGGAAATGAGTGATGAATTGAAACAGGTGGGCAGTGGCTTCTCCTGTAGGGTCAAGTCATTCACCGTTTATGATGTTAATGGCTATCACTTTCGCATGAGAAGCTACGAGGAGAGTCGGCCCAACCTAAAAACCATGTGTTGTGGAGTTCATACGCCCGGCACAGATGAGAAGGACTATTACGGCATAGTCGAAGAGATATACGAGCTCAAATTTTTGGGTGCCAAAGCTTTTAAGCTAGTGGTATTCAAATGCCATTGGTTCGATCCTGATGTCACGAAAAAAGACCTTAAGATTGGGCAAGTCAAAATTCGACAGGATTCCAACTATAAAGGAGACAATGTCTATATTGTGGCTAACTGAGACGCCACGCAAGTTTATTACCTCCCATGGGCGTGCCAAAAAGATGAGAAGCTTGCGGGTTGGAGCCTTGTGCACTTGGTATCGCCGCGCGGTAAAGCTGTCCCAAACGATGATGATTACAACTTTGACCCAAAGATAGATGAGTTCTATCAACCTGAGGGGCTAGAAGGGAGTTTAGAGATAGACATTCTTTCGCTGATGGGCATGGAAGTAGACAACGACATTGATGAGGACGAGGGTGATGAGGTGCAGGATGCTAAGGACTTACGAATCCTTGAGCGATGGCAGATGCAGCGCGATGGAGTTCTTGAGGACGATGTAGATGATGATGACATTGGAGATGATGACGATGGAGATGATGCCCGACACTTAAGAGAGCTCAACAATATTGATAGTGATGACGACAATAGTGATGACGACTACACGCCAGCCATATCGCCGTTCGCAAAGATAATTTCTAATTCATGTAATACTATATTGTTATTATTATTACCTTGCAATTATGTTTCTTTACAAGTACTTATCATTTATTTATGCTAACTATTTTAATCTTTGTCATTGGAGGCACTCGACAAAATGCCGGGCAGAAGGCGGCAGTGGCTGCAACGAAAGGTCCGCTCATAGTACCAGATCCGCAACGAGGAGCAGGCGATCGCCGACGACGATGACGAGGAGGAGGTGTTGGTGGAGCCATCGACTAGTACGGGGGGATGCCCCCCAGCGGATGTTGCACGTCGACGAGGAGGCTGTAGTTCCAGGAGGCCCTGCAGGGGGGACGACGATGACGACCACCGGTGACAGGCGACGGCGGCGGCGGCGACGACGACGACAACGACGACGACGGGGGTGAGCCGACGATGACACCAGGTGAGACGACAACGACACCAGGCGAGACGGCTTCCTCAGGTTCGAGCAAGCCCTACCAGCGCGGGCCCTCGTCGCTCCCTGACCCACGGCCGCTCCGTTCCCGCCGCCCGGTGATTCGACCCATGGGTGAGACGTAAGTATCCATTGTTGATTTCACTACTTGTTCATATGACATGTTTAAAATCAAACTTTAGAATAACAATTGTTTTTGATGACTCGTGCAGTAGCTGGACGATTGTGAGCGAAGGGAGCGGTTCACGCCATATCAATGGCATCCAAGGCCTGCTGATTAGGGAGTACTACCCTGGCTTGGTCACCCACAAGGGTGAGGTACAGGCGCCCATGAGGTGGGAGCACTTCTCCAGCATCATGGACTCCAACGGCGAAACCCTTGCGGCGAAGATCAAGAGGGAGTTCTAGGTGAGTCTTTTCATCATACCGCATTTCTCAATACTACGCATTCGTTGGACGTTCTTAAAACAATAATGAGTTCTGTGTGAGTTCTGTGTGCAGGACTTCTTCACGTGTGAGGAGGGGAAAGAGCAGCATGTGACGCGAGTGCAGGAGGCGGTCTGCAAAGATCGTCTCAAGGACATGTACCACGAGGCGCATCTCCAGTGCGTCATCACCTACTATGCCGACGTGCTTGGCCAGGTGGTGAAGAAGTCACAAGTCAGGGAGATGCTACTCTAGAGGAAGACCAACCTCACCAAGGCACAGTACTTGTAGGTAATTAAGTAGGAAACATTTATTCTGACTTCTTCTGTGAAACATTCAATTCATTTTCTGGCATGTCAAATACTTGATGTCATGCAGATGTGTCCGGAGTGGTGCGACAAGTACCGGGACTGCTGGGCGGCCATTGTGCGTGAGTGGACCATGGACGCGGCGTACCAAAGGCGCAGAGAGAATCGGGAGCGCCGCCTACAGATGCGAGGGGCACCACACCACCAAGGAAACCGGTCCCTCCCAGTGTTCATGGAAAGATGGATATGCTTCTGTTGATCTATTAATTGTAGCACTCAATTGTCATTACTTGTAACCATGTTTGTGTTTTCCTCGCAGTCCCAGTCACATGGTGGGCAGGCCGTCAACGAGTTCACGGGGTACGCCCTTGCTCACAAGGGCAAAGCGACGGCGGCGGACAACATCTACGACCCGACGGACGGGCCAGATGCGTACACCAACGCGAGCATCCACCCCAAGCTCACCGAGTACACCTCCGTGGCTTGCCAGCACCATGGGGAGACGTTCGACCCCACCATCGACCCCCTGGACATAGACCTCTTGATGAGGTTGGGAGGAGGAAAGCAACATGGCCGGTACTGGATGGCCAACAGCGCCATCGAGTCGTCCTCTGTTCCCACGCTGAGCCAGATTCGACGAGACGGGACCAGGAGCGCCTCCGACATCCCCATAGCGCCTCGGCAGTCGAGCAACGCGTAGATGTTCTCCGCATTTCAGGTAAGTGTAGTTTTATTCGTCGTTCACTCGTTTCACACATGTACCTTGCCTTCACATACCATCAACCTTGCGGGTATAATATTGCAGGCCCAGATAGCACAGCTGCAGATGAACCAGGAGAACATGGCGGTGGCCCATCAGCAGCAGCTGGCGGCTGTCACGCAACACTACCAGCTCAGATGCTAGACTTTGCCACCTACTTCCGGGGTCTGCAGATCCCGAGAGTGCAGCAACAAGAGCTCCCTGCCTCGATCTTTGCTCCATCACCTTTTTCTATGCCTACTCCAATAGCGACTCTGGTGAGTATATTGCCTGTTGCTTTAGCTTATGTGGCCATCCTGCAGGTACTAATGAGATCTATTGTCCTTTGTGCCGGAACAGTCGGCGGGTTCGAACCTGACTCCTCCACGTGCCAGCCCTCCACTAGGCCCTTCTCCACCGTACGGGTGGCCGACTCACCTGACCTTCCCGACTCAGGGCTTCACGTAGCCAGGTACCCCTCCTCCTCCATCGATCAGCAGGGGCATTCCGGGCCTGCAAGCGGCCCTCAGCTTCCGCCGCCCTATTGGACGTTCCAAGCGGCGCCGCGGTCGGGTTGGTCTTCGTGGGAGCAAGGTGGGGGCTCTGGGGACGCCGGGACGAGGTAGGTACCTCTACTGATGAATTTAAACATTTTATAAACTTTTGGACATGTTATGAGCTAGGTACCTCTACTTTTGGACATGTTATAAACTTGTATCGATGTAAGGGATGAATTTGAGGACCTTTATGTATGAATTCATGTTGAGATGTCATGGATCTGATGAAATGCGATATTTATATGATATTCTATTCTATTGTCATGAATATATGTAAAATTGCATGTCTGGAATGGAAGAAAATAGAAAAACAAAAAAATTTCCAGCTTTGCCGAGTGCCAGCTCTTGGCAAAGCTGGGCATTTTTCCCAGCAGAGCCCAGCTTTGCCGAGTGCTAGCAAGGCACTCGGCAAAGTTACCATTTCTTTGCCGAGAGCCGGCACTCGGCAAAGAATTTTTTTAAAAAAAATAAAAAAAATCTTTGCCGAGAGTCGGCACTCGGCAAAGGATTTTTTTAAAAAAAATAAAAAATCTTTGCCGAGAGTCGGCACTCGGCAAAGAATTTCTCAAAAAAAATATATAATCTTTGCCGAGTGCCTGACACGTCACACTCGGCAAAGGATGCTGTCACGTTGACGGTGCCCGTTAGCTTTACCGAGTGCTGGCTTGGCACTCGGCAAAGCCTTTGCCGAGTTCCTGCCAGGTGGCACTCGGCAAAGACTCCTTTGCCGACCAATTCTTTGCGGAGTGTTCTTTTCTGAGAGCCGCTCTCGACAAAGCCTTTGCCGAGTGCGGCCGGCACTCGGCAAAGGAGGCGGATCCAGCGGTGATTGCCTTTTGTTTCTACAGGACTATTGGCACAACATGTGAATTCCTTGTTTCGAAAACTCCCTACCTTCAGGTGAGTTGTTTTCTTTTACCTGTGTTCTTCCTTAAACAAATATGTAGTGATTCTGCTCATCAAATTATATAATAAACTGTAGATTTTTTTAGATAAAGAATAAACTGAAGATGGGAGTGCACTTAATCTACTACCAGAACAGGCCGAACATGAAGGTACTTGGAGACACTACACTTATAGTACCCGTCCTACATAAAATGATTCATACTTTGGATTCTTACCATTTGAGAATAAACAAGCAATTTAACCTGATAGCTTTTTAATCTCACTTTACACACCCTGACATTGCATCTCATAGTATTGCTGCACTGCACTAATACCCTCCATATATAACTGATGAAAACAACATGTTTGAAGTATACTTTTCAGGTATATGTTTGGTATATCCATCAACCTAGAATAGTAGTCTGTCTTCATTCATACAAAATAGGAGCTCAATTTAATTATTTCACATTCAATTTCCATCACAATCTCATATAACAATTTATATTCAACATGTTACTCTATGGGCTAAACTCACTGCACAGTGTTTGTGCTGATACAAAATGTCTGGTAGAATCTCTCCTATATATAAAAACAAATTAGTCCCCTTGTTTTAATTGATATAAATCTAAAATATACATTATTAAGGCCATCCAGCAGCTGATCCTCATCAGTGGTCTTTTGATCCTGAACCAACAAAGCACTGCGGAACATGCATTGTGTTAGACCCTGAAACTGAACACCTCAGCGATCTCGCGTTCTTTGGCTCAGGAGAGTGGCTAGATAATGGTAAATGTAAATCCTGCCAATGCTACTTTCAATTATACTTTTGCTGATTATGTTCTAAGTTTTGATAATTGGCCTTGCTGCTTTGCAGCTATCCCGTGCTGCTCCAGATATTTTGATTGGATGGACTCAGCTACCTTTTTCCATCCACAGGAGACTTCTACCTGATTATGATGGTGTCGTATCCTCTACGCTTGAAACTGGGCCTTGTGATGTAGGCCCGCGGTGGAAACAACCCCTGGTAGTGTAGGCTCGAGCCGTATATCAGCTTTAGGCATGAAGAACCAAGGCATGTATAGATCGTATATATCTTGTGTGCATCTTAGCGCATCGATGTTGGTCGGCAGTGATGGCAACTCCATGGACACACATTGGTAGGCCAAATGATCCCGCGGGATAGACTCGCGATTGACCCTGTGGTTCAGTGACTATGTCCGAAATAGCTGTGGATGGTAATCTGCAAATTTGGTCGATTGTTCCTGTCCTGTTCTCAGCTTCTTTGCATTCCCGGCCATGACTCGCGCGCCCATGCGCGCGCAATTTACTAGTTTTATATATGCCGTCAGATTCCCCGATCCTACGAGCCTCGACACGTACGCACTCGAACCATCATGTAAAAGATGTGCCGAGAGCATCTCCAGCAATACTATATGGTCCGGTTTATCCAAAATTAAAGAACCGTCTAATTCTTTCATTCAGGCACTTATCGAACTGAGTTCACACTACTGGAAACTGACATTCTTCTGAGCGTGATAAATTTCTGTGCGTTTTTTTGATACACACAGAAAAATATATATTTTTCTGTGGGTTTTAGAATATACCCACAGAAAAACATGAAAACTCACAGAAAAATTGTATAATTTTTGCGTGTACTTTCACACTCGGAAATATTCAACACTCACACAAAAATTATTATTTTTCTGTCGGTCACATATGAACGCATGGAAAAATCAAATACACACTCAGAAAAATGGTTATTTTTCTGACAGTTATATTTCAAAACGCACAGAATAATATACACATGCACAAAAAAATTAAAACGCCCGCTCAGTTTGGCGTTCGCGCTTTTTATTTCGGCCTTGGCGCTATTTATTTCGGTCTTCGCGCTTTCCTGCTTGGGGTTCGCGTTTTCTCCTGAAAAAAATAAAAAACAAAAAGTCTTAACCCTAACCCACGCACCCAGCGTCCCAGCCGCCCCACATGCTCGGCCACCCCCCTCACGCACCCGCACACACGCACACTCGGCCGCCGCCCCCTTCGGTTCACGCACGCACGGACACGCTCGCTAGCCGCCGCTACCCCGCCCCTCCGCAGTCATGACTGGCGTCGCCGATTCAGCACCTCCCTGAGCTCACGGCCTCGGATCTGCACCTCCCCAAGCCCCCCGCCAGCAGCCGCCACCCCTCTCCTCGGTCACGTCCCCTCCGCCGATCTCTGGGCACTGGGTGCCGGCGCTGAGCAGGATGCCGGCCACCACCATTCTTCTTTTTTCTCTGAATTTTTTGTGAGATTTAAGTGAATCTACTTTTTTCTTTGTTTGCCTCTACTGCTCACTCCAGGAACAGCAGCCATCGACATCAGCAAGTTGAGTAGCAGCCATGTCTTAGAGAACTGAATCAGCATGTTTTTTTCTCCTTCACAAATAGACATGTTTCTACTGCTGTCTGTAATGCAGATTCCACTGCTGGTATTCTACCATCTTAGCTAAAACCAGAATTGATGAGATAAGATGGTAATGCTTTTGAATGTATCGATGCCAGACCATTTGGACATCAACTACATGTAGCCTGGATGCTATATATGAATGTGCTGAACATTTGGATCTCTATATACCCTATATATTATGCTGTAATGATATTGTATGGAATGGAATGATTTGATATTGCTACTATCCCAAATAATTATTGTATATGAATTTCTACATGTTTAAGTGACATTTTTCTGACGGTGCTTTGTTAATGTCCTCTCAGAAAATATAATATTTCCTGTAAGCAACTTCTATCTCTATCGGGACAACACTGACAGAAAAATAGTTTTTCTGAAGGTTTTTCCCTTTTTCTGTGCGGATTCACGCACACAAAAAATAATATCAATCTATGTAAGTGCATTTTTTGTGAGTGTTATGCGCATAGGAAAATTATTTTCTGACGGTGAACTCACAGAAAAATATAATTTTTCTATGAACATATTCCTATGTGTATTTTTCTGACGGTATACCGTCAGAAAAATATTTTTCTGACGGGAATCGTATTTTTCTGAGTGTTTTTGCACACATAGAAGAATATTAGTTTCCAGTAGTGTCAGGTCCCAAATAATTTTAGGATCTATCTATTCGAGCTATAGTTTTTGGACTTTTAGCTCAAAAGATATCTTTAAAGCCCAAGTAGACCATATGTTTAAGAGAGGTCTAATTTGGTATGGCTCCACTTCGATATATAGTGAAGCCATTTTATAATTTTTATTGGTTCAGCTTCACGAGCAAAAACTCTAGCAAAAGAGATAGAGTTGTTTTGATAAACTGTTTGCCAAAACAGCTCTATATGTGTAGCTTCTTAAAAACATATTAATTCTTGTTTACGTAAGCCCACAAGAGAAAGTTGGAGTTAGGTAGAGCGACTATTTTCAACTCCACATATCCTATCCATTCCTTGTGTGAGCCTGTTTTAAGAAACTCTACAAGTGGAGCTGTTTTATTTATATTTTTTTCTGTTTCTAGCACAAAACAGCTCGTGGTACTTAGTGGAGGAGCTATGCAAAATTGGTCCAAATATACGCACATTATATATAATATGCATGCATACTTCTCCATATTTTTATACTGCTTGTAGTTGTAGTAGTATATGATCCAAGTTAAATATTCGGTTTGTGGCTTTGTGCGAGCTAGGTGGCTGCTCCACAGCCACTGTGTGCAGAACCTGGCATCGAAGCCCGAGTAACTTGAAGGGCTTAACTATGCCCTGTTTGGTGAAAAGAACCCATAGATTATTGTGGGCGCCATGTGAGTCGCTGAGGTTAACGACGAGAAGAGAGATTGCTTCGTGTTCACCGAATCTTGTGCGCTAGCTGCGTATCATATCGTCCCCCGGTGATTCCGATCACTATGGTTCCTCGCTCCAGTGCACAGAGTATAAAACAACGTGCAGCAGGGAGAGAAACAACAAAAAGGTTACGCACTATAAAATGTATGTCCTGCAAGCAGGAAGAGAAACAACGTGCAGTGGCAGAGAAACAACAAAAAGGTTGCGCACTAAAAGATATGTATGTCTTGGAATCAGGTTTAAAGCCCAATTACACCGACCAAACAGTGAGCCTAATAGTCTAGTATAGTATATATGTGAGCTAGAAGAACCCTGCTAATAGCTCGATCTATCGGATGTTGAGGTACACACATATAGATAGGTGTGGTCAATGCAAGCAAGTTTAACTTTGATATATTTAATTATGTTGTTTTATGTCACGGCAAGACACATGAACAACCAACTATATATATACTACTCTAAACACAATTAAAGACAGGGTCAAATCAAATAACATAAAACACATGTTTCCTAAGCATCCACTAGTGCGAAGTTTTTTCTGATGGCAGCAAGCATGAAAATGGCTTCTCTTAATAAGTTAATATGGTGATGCGTGGCAGGGCGCGGCATAAGAAAAAAGAAAACGTACTCGTTCTCATATAAAAGACCCTTTCTCACAATATTGTTTGAGACGTACTGTAGAAGTCTCAAAAGGACCCCAAAGGTTGATTAAATAATAGTACTTATAACAGCGATATTCAAAATAATTTTTTTTTTCAGACTTACTCCTTCTTAGTCGCCTCACGTGCAGCGTATCTGTTAGTCATTTGCCTTCGAAGCTATTTGGCCGCGCCAGCACTTCTCTCCCTCACACACACATCTCCGGCAAGCTCCTCACCGGTGGCCCGGCCACGCACAACTACGGCGAGCTCCTCCCTCGTGGTCGTGGTCGCGTGACGCCAACGGCCAGGCACCCTCTCCTGCTACACCCATTTCTTCCCTAATAATTCTAACAGACTTATAAGGAAGTTTGGTTTGGGGAGAGGAAAACCGACAATGAGTTCTTCCCTAATAACATTGGCAGGGTTGTTAGGGGGCTCTTGTAACAGTGGAAACAGCTGGACCATATCTTTTTTCTCGAATACGCACGAGTGTTGCATAACATTGCATTAAGAAGGAGAAATTAAAACGTCAAACGGCCGGACCATGTCCAAGCGTGAGAGCTCTATATATAGTTGGAGCTCACCACACACAAGGAGGGGAGATGGAATGAAGAGGGCCACCGCCGATGCGCGTTAGGGTTCAACGTTTCATCGAAGCTCTGTGGCTGTGTGGCCAGGCGTGAGAACGAGGATGTTGCAAGGCCGAGGTTCTGACGCACCTGCAACCTAGATGGACCTATTTTTTTTTCCAAAAACTCGTTCCAAATGAGTAGGGCCTCATTTAGTTTCTGAGATTTCTAGCCTGAAAAGTATTATAACATTTCGTTTGTATTAGACAAATATTGTTCAATCATGGCCTAACTAGGTTCAAAAATTTCGTCTCGTGATTTACAACCGATACGTGTAATTAATTATTTATTTTACTAATATTTAATACTCTATGTATTTGATACAACATTTGATGTGACGAAGAGAGAGTGAAACTTTTAGCTTTTTATCCCTCGTAGGTAGCAAAAGGTAGAATGCTGCAACGCATGGCAGCATCCGCATGCATGGGCGACCAGCCGGGCCGGGCACACATAGTATGACGCTTGCATGGACCAACAACGACTCAATGAGGACGACCGGTCGACACCGTCGACGGCGCAGCTAGACCCGGCCCGCCCCAGCGCGCGCGCGGAGGACTGAGACAGACAGGCCGGCTAGGAGACAAGCAGGGTCGGCCGGGCATGCAGCAGAGATCTGCATCGCGCAGGCAGACACGCGAAGAAGGGGGTGCTGGCAGTGGCAGCATGCTATGTGAGGGATCCGACGCGCGTGTCAGCGGAAGCGGCCACGGGGTGTCGTGTACTCGTGTCCGCGCGCGCGCGCCCACAGGAGTGCCGCCACGACCAGACCACGACGGGCCGTCGTCTCGTCACGAGAGCGCGGGGCCTGGCCGCGTGGGGCGGAGTGGCACGGCGCACACGCGTCCGCGTCCCGGGGGCAGCATCGCGCTCGCGGTGTCGCCCGCCGGATGCCCGGCGGCCGCTAGCAACGGAACGCCCCGGCCACCGTCCCGATTCGCTGTATCTGCGTCTGCGTGCGCGTGCCCATGGGAGTATGGGACGGACCGTTCCTCCTCGGCCTCCGTTGCCCAAGCCTCCCTGGCCACGCCGGAAACGGCAGGCAGACACGTCGCTGCAATAGTATATACCGACGGATGTTCGTCGTTCGTGCGGGCAACTTACGCGGGCCACCTGGGCACCTGGCCTGGACCCTCGCTCGCCTCCGGCCCTGGGAGCTGTGACGGCCGGCGTCAATACAAGCGCCGGCCGGAGTAGTGGTCGTTGCACGAAGGAGCCAGAAGACATCCGCCCGGGGCCTTCCGGCGACCCAGAGGCCGGTCGCGTTCGCGGTCCCGGCCCCGTGTCGTGCCGGGCGCCAGCCCACAGATTCGCGTCGCGCGGCTTGGCGCCCACAAGCTCCAACTATAAATAGAGCGGCCGCCCTCGGCGTCCTCTACACACACCCGGCCTCCTGCTCTCCTCGCGCCTTCTTCCATCTCTGCTCTGCTCTCGCAGGCCCTGCAGCTGCAGGCACAGAGACAGAACAGAGTCGCTCGCTTGCACTAGTTGCTGTTGCTTGGCCCCCTTGCCAGTTCCCACCACAAGGCTTCCTTCGAATCGATTCGATCGGATCAAGTAGCGGCTTGCTTTGCTTGATCACTTGATCAGTTGGGATGACGAAGCAGGGCGTGGTGGTGCCGGTGCCGGAGGCGGCCGTGGCGGTGCCGCCCAACTCGTTTCAGTACCCGCCGCCACGGGCCGCGCCGGGCGTCGCCGTGCGCAGCAAGAAGTACGTGCAGATGGCCGCGGGCGCCAGCGCCGGTGCAGGGCGCATCGGCGGCGGCTGTGGATGGGCGGAGTCCATGCGCGCGTCCTCGCCCACGCACGCCAAGGCGGCCGCCGCGCTCGCCGTGGGCGCCGACGAGGAGCGGTACGCCGCGTGGATGGTGCGTGCGCGTCCCCGCCCCTGCATTTTCCCATTCATTATTACTGCACGGTGGCGTGTACTGAAGCGCATGCGCTCCTCCTCTGTTTCATGCAGGTGAAGCACCCGTCGGCGCTGGGCATGTTCGAGCAGGTGGTGGCGGCGTCCAAGGGCAAGCAGATCGTCGTGTTCCTCGATTACGATGGCACGCTGTCACCCATCGTCGACGACCCCGACGCCGCCTACATGTCCGACACGGTAAACATACTAGACTAGACGACGTGCTCCCTGGGTCCCAGTCGGACACTCCCCTGCACCTGGCTTTGCTCTTATCACCGCTTTCTTTGTTTCTCCGGCCTGGCAGATGCGGCGGGCGGTGCGGAGCGTCGCCAAACACTTCCCGACGGCGATTGTGAGCGGGCGGTGCCGCGACAAGGTGAGTAAAGACAAATGCGTGCTTGCCATGGATCGATCATCGATGTCGATCATAGTCACTGACGAGCCGTTGTTGTTGTCGCCGCCGTGCAGGTGTTCGAGTTCGTGAAGCTGGCTGAGCTGTACTACGCCGGCAGCCACGGCATGGATATCAAGGGCCCCGCGAAAGGGTCCCGGCACACCAAGGTACCCATCCATCAAACCTTTGTTCTTGCCACTTCCGTCTCCGCCTACCCGAAAGGGGGAAGAAGATACTTATCTTGTTGCTCTCGTCTGTGTGGCTCACAGGCCAAAGGCGTTCTCTTTCAGCCGGCTAGCGAGTTCCTGCCCATGATAGAGCAGGTAACACTCACTAATCGATGCATGCCCGTGGCTGCCTGAATGCTTTTGCATCTTTCTCTGCAACTGCAACTGCAATGCTTAATTTGGTTAATGTTTCTGTTGTATCATTGGATCATCAGGTGCACGAATGCTCAATTTGGTTAATGTTTCTGTTGTGTCTATCATTGGATCATCAGGTGCACGATTCTCTGGTAGAAAAGACCAAGTGCATACCTGGAGCCAAGGTGGAGAACAACAAGTTTTGTGTGTCAGTCCATTTCAGATGCGTCGATGAGAAGGTACTGCTAGTGGAGTGGGCCACAGACTCTCCTCTATCTCTTCATTCACATATTTATATATATATACTACTATATATAGAATTTGATCCTGCATTTTTTTGTGTCTAACTGTGAGGCTTGAGACTAAGAGAGATTGTGTATGTATTAACTTTTTCTTTGTTTGTTTGTTTTACCATCATCACTGATAAACAGAGCTGGAGCACACTGGCTGACCTGGTGAAGTCGGTGCTCACGGAGTACCCGAAGCTGAAGCTGACGCAGGGGCGGATGGTGTTCGAGGTCCGCCCCACCATCAAGTGGGACAAAGGCAAGGCCCTGGAGTTCCTCCTCGAGTCCCTGGGCTTCGCCGACTGCACCGACGTGCTCCCCGTGTACATCGGCGACGACCGCACCGACGAGGACGCCTTCAAGGTGCTCCGCAAGCGCGGCCAGGGCGTCGGCATCCTCGTGTCCAAGCACCCCAAGGACACCTCCGCATCCTACTCGCTGCAGGACCCTGCCGAGGCAAGTGAACGAAGTGCCGTCTCGTGTGTTTCCCGGGGTCGATCAGTGTCCCCGGCCGGTTACCTCCGCCGCCACTTGCCCGCCGCGACGCTGACGTCTGTATATATTTTTCTTGGTGACCTGCAGGTGATGGAGTTTCTGCTGCGGCTTGTCGAGTGGGAGCGCCTCTCCAAGGCCCCCCGCCCCAAGTGGTGATGATAACGACGGTGACAGATCGACGGACGCGACGGCCACCCGGTGCCGGCGGCGGCGTTCACCGTCGAGCAGATTACTTACCGTTACCGGAGGGATTAATTAGTATATAAACTATATCTACGTAGTAGTAAATTATACTACGAGTGTGTGTCGTACGTTGTTAACCCGCTGTGACTCTTACTGAGAGTGAGCTGAGACGAGATGAGAGTTCACTGAGCAGTACACGGCACAGTCATGTGCATCCACCACGGCGCCTCCCTTGTTTTTTACGGGAGCCGCCCTGCCCTGTGCCGGGGACGAAGAGGGTTCTAAAAAGGAGAAAGCCTTTTGCTTTCTTGGCCAGCCCCTGGCCCTTTGGCTACAGCCAGCCACTGCGCAGCAAGGTGAAGGATGTACATCCTGTTGTGTACTGTATGTACTTACAATTTTTTAAACAGCCGGAACTTCATTTGTACTTACCAATTAACTAGGTAATTTGTACTTACCAGTTTCTGGGAATAGCCGGAGCTTCATTTGTACTTACCATATTTTTGAGACTGATTGTAGACACTAGTGGGTATGCTTATGATTGGGGGCTGACTAATCAACGAAGGTTCATCCAAAACAAGAACGAGCGAACACTTTCAGACATCCCGTGACTTCTTTTTTTGCAAAAAAAACTTTTCCGCAACATTTTTTAGGAAATTTTTTATTTTTAGCAAAAGGAAGACAGTTACAAATCCAAAAACCTAACTTCTATTTAGAACTTATACATCTAATTTATAATATAACTTATACACATAACTTACATGATTTTCAATATTTCTAAGTTATGTTTATAACCTAATTGTATATTTAACTTAAAACACATAACTTATAACGTTAAAAAATTATAACCTAACTTATACACATAACTTACAACGTTGCAAAATTATAATCTAACCTATACACATAACTTTTACATATGACTTAGTACCAGAATATCGTAAAAAACTTATACACAATGATTATAGTATGGGAAAAAGTGAAAAAAAATCAAAATATATTATCCAAGTGGGAGCTAGTTCTGTTCATCTCATCGCGTAGAACACATCGCCGTAAACGAGATTAAAAATGGAAGCATAATTTAGGAATTATAACAAGTTAAGATAAATATTTTTCTTTTTTCGCTTGCCTCAGCGCTGGCATCAGCTCATGCAAATAAAAAAAGCACGGGAAGGGAAGCCAGTTGCCGCACGGTGGTGCTTGCGTTATGATTGGGATTTTGAATGAGTTACAATAGTATGGGACAAATTTGAATGCTTGGGTACCTTACATTTTAGGACGACAGATTTGATTAAAACTGTAAAAAAAACATGGAACTTAGCAACATAGGAAAATGAAACGCTACATACATGACAGCTCTTCTTTGATCTCTTTTGGTCTCCAACTTTGATTCCGACCAGCAGCATTGAGCCTTTGTTGTAATAGCAAGAGCTCCCATTAATCCTTGTTGCCGAGGACGTCGCGTGGAAGGGGTTGTGATCATTTGGTGGATCAGATCTCTCTAAGCGCTGGGTTGCGTCGGGACGCCATTTGGTGGATGAGCTCTCTCTAAGCGCCAGGCTGCGTCGGTACGTACTCCATTGCTTTGGTGTGAAACCATTGCCAGCACTCCTAGCTGCCACCGTCGAGGCTCCCTCTCCTCTCCGATGCCCTACTGTCTAGCTTCACGACGTGCACCTACGCCATCTTCTCACGGCCGTATGCATGCGGCCGCCACACCCCACTACATAACAAGGATATTGCATCACTTTCTTGTAATATATTAATCAATGTGTTATAGTCAAACTTCATAGTAACACAAGATAGTGTGTTACAACCTTCGATTGTAACACAAACACTTTTATCATAAAAATGTGTTATAGTAACACAAAATTAATGTTACAACCAAAATGTTATAAAAGTGTACTACGTTGTAGCACATTAATGAAACATATAAAGATTTGTTACAAATAAATAACTAGTAGTAACACAAAATAATGTTACGGTTCAAGTGTTACAAAGATTCGTAGAGCAATTGGTCCCCTAGGCTCTTCACTTCGCTTGCTTTTCTGCACTTGCACACATGCGTCCTTCGATGGAGAAATGGTCAAAACAAAGGTCATTGATTTACAATGTTGTCCAACTTAGTTGACAACTTTTTCATTTGAAATCATCTATCTATGAAAAAAATCACGTGAATTCCCTCACATTTGAAGTTTGAAATACAACGACTCCCTTATTGTCGTGCCAAGTATCATCAAACTATTTTTCATTCATATTTGTCTTTATTCATAACAAGCAATGGAATTTATGAATCCTAGCTATTCTTAGATTTTTTTTTTCTAGTATGGACTATTTGTGATTTCTCTCTAGAGCCATATCATTATGTACATATACTATGATTTGATGTGAACGAGCACATTAAATATTTCAAATGATCCTATGATATGTGGATCCTGCTATGATTATTGAAATACGTGGCTTATGCAAATTTACAAAATGTTATGTTTATGTGATTCTATAATAATCTGTGTGCTATATGTAGAGGTGAAATAAATATTATTCGATATAGTCTGAATATGTTACAACATATATAAATAAGTGTTACAAACTATGTGCTCCCTGTACTCTTTGCCAATGTAGAAGTGTCACTAGAACTAAAAAAGCGTTACAACGGATAATCATGGTAACACTTAGCAAGTGTTCCAATAGATGAATAAGTGTGTTACAAATTATGTGTTCTACCATAGCATGAAGTATTACTAGAGCCAAAGAAAAGTGTTACAGCAAAAATCGTTGTAACACCAAACAAATGTTCTCATAGATAAGTAAATGTGTTACAATAAACTATAGTAACAAGGGTTATTGGAACACAAATAAAAATATGTTACTAAAAGAGCTAATAACACCTTTTTCAACCTATAGACGGTGCTACTATATCCCTGCACTGTAGTAATGACGCAACCTATAGACCATGCCAATGACTAATGTGGTGAGCTTGCATCATGGCTGCCCCACCGGCTGGCTTGAAGCCACGTGCATCCGGGAGCTTGGATAGAGGCGCGATCACACAGGTGGCCATGGGCTTAGGCGCACGAGCGCCCATGGTCACATACTACAAAAGTTTTATTATAGATTTTCATAGGCATTTAATTACATAATTGGAGTTGATAATTGTGTCAAGAAAATTTTATTTTGATAACATTATTTTTTCTTTTTTTAAATACAGTGTCATAAAATTAAAAGTGCCTATATGGCAACCTATCAAATGAAACTCATCTAAAACTCCTCAAAGGCTGGCCTAAATTTTTTGTTTTCATTCATACATAAATAATTCTTATATACTAGTACTAGTACTAGAACAGAAGCAATACTGCACAGATTATTATGCTCGGGGCAAGGGTCGTAATCTTTTTTTTTTCTTGGCCATAAGGGGTCGTAATCTTTGGATGGATTTGGCCGGTGGGATGTCCCGCGATTTCTACTCCCTCCGACACAAAGAACGCAGCAGAGTGAAATAGAATGTGGCATAACGTATCATCATCATAAATATCGCTGACGCGGAGTGGCCTGTGCTGCGGTTGCATGTATGCATGCGCACGTGGGATTTGACAGGGATCGTGTGTTCGTATCGTATCGGATCGGATCGGAGACAAGCGGACGAGCTTTGCGTTCACATGGGCGAAGACTGAGAATATTGGAGGCTCCCGTGAGTGAAGTGAAGTTATGCTGCTGGTTGCGTTCTGCTGCATTGCATCATTTGCATTGAACTACATGCTGTCCTGTGCTTTTGCTATGACCTGGAATATGGACTGACCGAATGACCGACCGACCAGCGAGATTGGAATCGCGGTCTCACAGCCTCGATCAGCAGGTGGTGGGTCATGGCCGCGGCCGGCTCGGCCTGACTCATGGCCAACGACGCGTCGGTTCGGAGGAGCTCTCAGGTCGGTCGAGAAAAGAAACGAAAAGCTGTGTGGACGCGGAGTGAGTCGTGGAGCGCAACGACCCGTGCACCTGATCTCTCAGTCCCATCAATCAACATATTTGCGGCCGGCGGCGATGTGTTGCGGCGGCGGCAATTGCCATCGGTCGACGGCGGCCGGCGCCCGGGCAGGTGGTGGGTGAACGCGTCTCCGGCCGTGTCAAGCTAGGTGGCCGATATTTTGCACGCTGACGCCGCCTCTAGGCTCTGGCTACAGTATGACCGACGTGTCGTGTCTCGTCGTGTACCAAACCGTCGTGCGTTTCCGAGTCAACCGGGACCCCCGGCCGGGCTGAAAGGCTGAATGCGGCTGCGCGCGGTGACCGGTTGTGAGGCAGACGGGTGGCGCAGGGCAGTGCGATGCTGATGCTTTCCAGGTAGAGGGAAGAGGTACCTGCAGTGCAGATGCAGCACCAGCGAAGGAGGAATCTGACTGGAATCCGGGATGTTGATGGAAATGGATCGTTCAGTCCATGTCCACTCAAACTCGGCGGCCGGCGTACCAGAACCAGGTGCCCCTTCATCTGCTGCTAACTAACCCATCGCAACGCACCTTATCGTCTCTTATCTCCCGGATAAAAAAGCAGCCAGCACCATCCATGGCCACCACCTTCGTCTCCGATCATCATCACGTGGCCCTGCGCGGCTCACTCTCATCTGCCACTCATATCGATCGTCCCCGCTGCTTTTTCTGCTCTGAGTATATCTGAGGATGTTCAACAAAAGTACATCAAACTTTTTATCTATATATCTAGTAGAATTTTTCTTTACTCGACTAGCTAGAAACTACTTCCTTTTTCCATGTGGCAATCTATCTATCTATCCACTTCAACTTTTATCGCAACCATGTTCAGTTTGCAGTCCCTTCTAGTACGTACGTACCTTGCTGCAAAGCAGCTCCCTCCACCTCGAAACGAAACAATGTCATGTGGTGGATCACTGTGCGCTTTGCTGCTGACCCCGACCGAACAAGTGCTGTGCTGTGCTGTGCTGTGGCGGTTTCCACTTTTGACCTCGTCGCATCGTACCTACACGTCGTGACTTCAGTTTCTTTGGACACTTGAACCCTCACGTTGTTGTGTATATATTGGAATCATATCTTTGATGCTAGCTCTTGCGGTGGTATTTTATATATTCAGCTGGTCATATCGATCGGAAGGTGGTGTTATCTCACCTGTAACCATTGATTTCAGCCTAGTCACAAGGCCTGTGACATATGTACACCATAACGCAGTTTTTAGACCAAAGGCACACACCATACGCTGTTTGGATAAAGATAGACGAGGACAGAGATGTTGCGGTTGCTTTCGCAGTGCCACGGTGCCTGTGTGCGCGTTGCGCAGGACCAGTCTGTGAAACGCATGACACCTTGCTATTCCAAAATATGGTGGAGGAAAAGAGTCTCTCCATCTATTCAGATGTTAATTTGGATCGATCGATTCGACTGCATCCTTTGCAGAGATAAGTTGCTAGCCCACCGTACCAAGCCATGCATGCGTCGGCGTTTTCCCTTTGCCGTCCACCAGCTTCATTTTGCTGCCCAGACCTGCAAATTAAAGGTACGTTGTCCCACATTGCATTGCGTCCACGATAAGACAGATCGTGATCTTCTTTAGTTGCCTAAAATATATCTTGACATCTAGATTGGTTTCACAGTACAATATAGTTGAGTGAGACATAAAATAGAAGACTGCATGTAGTGGTCTAATCCTAGTAGCTAGGGAGGAGTTCGTAGTAGATGCCAGATCCATCTCAATTTGCTTTTCGTACGGCGGGCGTGCACATCCTATGCACCTTATGTTATCCCTCCTACTTTTACATGCTTTTCTATAAGGTTAGTTGCTAAATAAGATAACTTACTTTGAGTAGTGCTCAAGGCAATCATTTGGTCATATGGTTAGCTGCTAAATAAGATAACTTACACAGTGGTTTGAGGGCACATCGAACTTTAATCAATTTATTATTTCTGTTGCAAATACTCCTTGTTTTTCATTATCAGACCAAGATGCTAACGAGCTATTTTCTGTGGAAGAAAGATGCATTTCCTGTTACAGTTTAGAATTAACCATGTTCTTTTTTTCTTTGGGGAACTTCTGTATGAAGTGACAAGCACAGCTAGCTGAAAACTAAATCCTGGTTACTAACTATACTTATTGAGTTGGACTAACCTGTCACCCAACCCTTCCCAGCACTAGCCGACCAAATACGTGGCGATGGATTTATACTTTTGGATGTTCCCACGACGTCTCTATGTCTATCTTTGTGGAGTTTAGATTAGTCTTAATGTTCGCAGTGCTTAATTCTAATCCCAACTGAGGAGTGTTAGATTGTAAAAGTGCCCCGATCCATGGGCTTGCCATCTCTGGCTTCCCACCATGCCTATATGTAATACATCACACGCATTTCCCAACTCTATTGCTATATGCTTTCAACTATGTATTACTATTAGCTAGCTAGACAATGTATATTTAAGTACCTAATGAAACTTATGTATCAAGTAATGTCAAAACATCTTATAATTTAGAATGAAGAGAGTATTATACTTAATTATCAGATGGATTAACCTAGCCAAGACCTTATATTTGCCCCATTTAATAAACTTTTTTTTAGCAACTCCCCATTTGATTAACTAGACTAAGATCCAATAGTGAGCCTGGATCCTGAACCATGCATCCCTGGAAGTTGAGGTCTAATTATATGCCAATATTAGTCACAACTCACCACAATAATGTAGGAGCACTGACAATTCTGCTGAGCTACTTAAATGATTGATTAATATATAGAATCCTCCTCCATATATTCGAGTTAATTTTCATGTGGTTTGTTTCGAGCTAGTAGCTATAGCTTAGATGCTAGTAGATGCAAAGCTCTAACCACCATGGAACATATATTGGACAATCAGTAAAGGTCTTTGGGGCCGGTCCGGGTAATTTTCGCCAAATAAAGCTCCTTTTCCATGCCAGTTTCTAACAGAGATATATGTGCTGCTGGCAAGTGGCCAAAGATGATATTCTTATATATTCTTGAACCGTTCAGAAAATATTCTTGCCATCGGTTCTTATACGATTTCCAAGGATACAAAAGAAGTTTCGGAAGATTTAGGCCATGATGAGTCGTCGACCTATAGCTAGTTGCATGCGTGCCAATGGAGGGAATAGGACAACGTGTTCATGAAGCCGAACTGACACTCCTAGCTAAGCTTTCTGCCCGTCTTTCCAGTTTTGGAAATCTGATATCGTACGTGGTCCATTCCAACAAACCATGCATCTACACAATTGGTATCAAATCTGCTACACGTATACATAGGCCCTATATATAGTTGGTTTTTGTAGATCTGTGGATTTCATAGCCAGGAATGTTCTAGCAACGCTACATTGTTTAGTAGGCATGCTACGAGATAGGGAAATATTGTTTCTGATTAAGGTTTATTTGTGAATATGTATACTGTATTTCCTTTTTCAAATTGTATTTCACTTTGATTTTGTTAGTTCATGCATTTTGCTATGTACCTAGATAAATAATATGTCTAGATACATAGTAAAATGCATGAACCAAAGAAAGTTAAAGTAAACTATAATTTGAAATGAAGGAAGTAATTATTACGATACTTCATATATACTCCCTTCATCCTACAATGGTAAGTCATTCTAATAATTTTAGAGAGTCAAATCATTTAAAATATAACCAAAATTATATAAAAATATAAAGATTTGTGACATCAAATAGCTATACTATAAAAATATAATTAATGAAGAATTCAATAGAACCTGAGCCAACCTAAGTTTACGGAGCGGAGCCAAGTCAAGAAGCTGTAGTGGTGCCCAACTTATTCCATTTAGGGGAACACATACTTCTAAGACGAAAGCTTGTTACTTATGGAATAATATTTTTTATTCGTTCTAGCAAGAACGAAATGGATGGCAGTCTCTACTTAGTTGGCATTCTAAATATTATTATTTTATTGTATAAATATAGTGAAACTTGAGATATTTTGACTCATCAAGATTTTTGAATGACTTGCAATTTGGATTGGAGGAAGTAGTTGATATGTCTAGCTGGTCAAAATCTTTCACGCCCGACAGACAGTTCATTACGGCACATTTTCTTTTCTGATAAACTATAGAAGATGATTCTCTTAAACGAACACCGTACTATGTAGCTAGCAGGAAAAGGAAAATCACAAATGAAACTAAAGTACTAGCTCCCAGCCCTAGAAAATAAACTTGTCACACTCCAACGAAATTCAAAGAAAAATCAGTGCCTCGTCATTTCAATAAATTTATTTACCTAGGTGTGGATTCCATATATTGTTTGTCACAATATTATAATAATGTGAAAGGGAACAATCTTCCATATAGTTAGCCAGCCGTGCATGCGTGCCAAGCTACTCAAATGGCAAAGTAACCAATTTCACATGAATACATACGTGCATATGACTATATAAAAATGAATTCACATGATTGCATTCAAAATTTAAAATTATTAAACAATCTTGGATGTTGACACGATCTATATGAAAATTATATATAGAACTTTTTAGTTGAAAAGATTTTATGTGAAGTCATTTGGTGTCCCAAATATGTGTTCAAGTTTATTTATTTTGAAATTTCAAATTTAGAAGAATTCCTAAATGATCTTGAATGTTCACAAAGTTAATACCAAAGTTGTAGTAGCCGACCCAAGCTACATGTTTGCTATTGATGAGCTTCTTATTTAAAGACATTAGAGTCTCAATTATTTCTTCTTTTCACAAATTTTGAGATCCAAATTTTGAGTTTTTCAAATATTCTCATATGAAGATAATCATATACCAATGTTTTAGTACTTAGCAAGATTTAAAATTTTATTGTTAAAGTTTTTTCATTTTAGTTCATTTAATAGCCAAAATACTCAATATAAGATTATGAAATGTTAATGTAAAAAATGATATTATATGTAAACACAGGTGACTGTGCGGTGTATGGTAGGGAGGAGGTAGTGTTGAACGTTAGGTAACAAGTTTAGTTCCTAGAAGTTATATATTTTTGCTTTTTGGGTGGCCAAAGCAGACATCTATGGCATCAAAATAGGATGATATGTAACTGAGGCGTTTTGTTGGAGTCGGGCCTCCACCCTGTACTACCAAAGATTTGTCCCCACTGTGTGACACCTTATTATCACAAAAAAAAGTGTTAGCTTGAGCCATTGGTGCCTCTTTTATAATTGCCACTAGTACAAAAATCAACATCAGTAACGCCACCCATTTTTAGCAGAGGCGGGCACCAATTGACATCTAATTGTCTAATTCATCGTGTTCTTGTCTAGTTCATCATGTTCTTGTTCTTGTTCTTGTTTATGTTCCTCGCCATGACTTGTTATAATAATAGATTCATAATTATTATGTTCATTGCCTATGTTAGTTATATGTCTAGTTTAGTTGGAGTAATTTGGGTTTATGCTCTTGTTCGTATATCGCTCATTCTAACGATCGAAGGATGGGTGGTAGAGTTAATGTAGGCATGGTGCCTAGATTAAGTTTATCTGCGAATGCACCCTATGTTCCGGGCCATGTAGTAGATCACGAAGGTGACTATTACAGCTTCGTTGAGTCCTCTGTAGTCCACTCCCTAAATGTAGGCCTTAGTAAGGCCTATAGTTGCGGGGTGACGTCTTGCTATGTTCATGACCCACCTTGGCAATGTCTCTTGAGTATAGATATTAGATTATTTTGACCATGATAGCTAGACGTAATTGCACTAATTAACATAGCTCAGTGACCTATAGTTATAATCAAACCTAAGAGTTATGTATCTTTATTTTCTAGTTTTTTCTAGAATCACGCCCAAGAAGAAAAATGCTTGGTGGAAACTTCTTTGGACTTCGTTGAATTATTATCCATGTTTATTATTAAGATATGATTAATCCCTGTTTTGAGAAGATCTAGTAGAACTCTTATCACAAGTGTAAGTTATAGCTTTATTCTCAATACCTCCATCATATCTTCCTAGTGGTGAATTATAAATAACGATACCTGGAACTAACCTAGGTGAAATGCTACAATAGAAATATTTATCTGTGTGTTTGCGGATAACCTTTTTATTTTATGTAAAGTGCTTAGAATAATACAACCACATTTCTTACATCGTGTTAGGAATGACAACTTAACTTAAGCGGTGTAAGGAATGCCAACAATGCTCATTTAGTTTTTTTGACTAGCACTGTCCTTCATGTATATTGCAAACTCTTATGTAAATAAGAGACATCATGTATATTTGCAAACTCTCATATAAATAAGAGACACCTCATGAAGAAATCTGACAAAAAAATAACAAAGCTTTTTGGAATAGCATTGTCCTTCATGTATATTGCAGACTCTCATATAAATAAGAGACATCATGAAGAAATCTGACAATAAAAAATGCCAAGTATTTGGAACTATACATGGTATGCATGTCCACTTGAAACACACCATGTTGAAGCAAGTGTATCAAATGGACATGACTACAATGCTTAGACTATTTTTTAAACCCATGCCGTCTTCTTTTGTTCTAAAATGATTTTAAAGAATAATTCAAAAAGGAGCATCCGTCAAACTAAAATTCTCTCTCCATGGACAACTCCCTCAGTCGCCAAACAAATGGTCAAAAATTTTGAATAAGGCTGCAAGTCAAAAATGTAGAAGAATAACATTAGTCTAGAGTCTTTTAGAGTTCCAAGGTCATCACTTCACAATTAATGCCGCCACCTGACAAGGACTATGTAACACTCTGGTGTTAAGCAAGTATAATCATTTGCATTCTTAAGCATAAGCATCATTATGCATAGCATTGATGAAAAGATCGATCGTCATTTCATGTATCATGCTTGTTTATTCGAATTTTGCTTGCCTTTCACATGAAGTGCATATGTGGTATGAGTGTTTGGTGTTGGATGACCTCTAATGTAACCTAGACATGTTTAAGACACCAAATGAACCTAGGTTTATGTTCATGGTTTTGGCTAATTAAGTTTTGTTGTCATGGTTGACCAAGGTGGACCATTAGAGTAGTTTTATTTGACTGAATTGGAAGTGGTAGCTAGAGTGCTTGCATGTGTGTGTGCCCTAAATGAATTTTGTAGAGAATTTTATAAGGAACAAAAGTTGTTTTTACCACTTTTCATGAAAATGCTTGGAAGGTGTTCAAAAATGCTGAAAAAGGGCAAAATTGGAGGCTGGTTTTCTATTTTGGGAATTTTTAAAAGGTATTTTAATTGGATTTTTGTATTTCAAAATCTAGGCAGAATCTGGCAAAACTTCTTTAAGATGAAATGTTCTACTCTTCAAAAGCTACATTTCATCTATTTTGAGTTTTTGCTAATTCAGCTTAGTTTATGAGTTATTAAGCAGCAAAGTTTGTTCTGATTTAATGGAAATAGCATTTTGGTGACGGCTGTACCTTAGCCGTCAGGAAAATGTTCGGCCACCGCCCATGTCGCCCAGCCCGCGCGCTCCGCGTGGCGCGCGTCGACCGGCCGTCCGGGGCGGCAGCGGCCATTCGGACAGGTTAAAACGAGGCGCCCGCTCTCCCTCTCGCGGTCCCCTCCTTCATTTTCCCCTCCCTACTCCTCCACGCAGCGCTGCAAGCTCTCGGCCGCCGCCGCGCAGCACCGAGCTCGCCTCGCCGCCGTTCAAAATTCGCCGCCTTCAGCCACGCATTGACCCGCTGAGCCCCACAATCGGACGCGCCCGAGCCCGCTACACTGTCCTCCGCCCTCGCCTCGGCCCGTTGCTCCAAGGTATACTCGAATCGGCGAGTTTTCTCCCCGGCCGCCATGGCCGCACCTCGGCTCCGCCATGGACTCGCCGCTCTGCCCGTCATTTTCTTGCCATTTCGTGCAAATAGGATGCGCTGTACCCCGTAGCCGCTAGAGCCCTAGCTAACCGAGCCGATTAGGGTCGGCCCTCGCCGGAATTTTGAATGCGCCGCCGGCGGAAGGTCGCCGGTCCGCCGCGCACGTGGCCGAGCCACCTCAGCCGTGCCCCTGTCCGTTTTTAGCTGCTCAATCAAAGCGCGTTGACCTGCTTGTCCTTTCCCTCCGGTCGGTGACGCCGGGAAGCCGCCGTGTCGGCCGGCGAAGCCACGCCGACGACCTCCCTGCCTTTTCCCCGGAGGAGGACTTTCGTCCTGGAATTCAAGAAACCCTAGGGTCCCTTGTGCTAAGTTGCCAGACACAGCAGTTTTCTTAATAGGGCCTGGTTAGTTTCTGGTAATGCTAGGGTCCCCGGTGTAAAGTGGTTTTCCTTTTTCTTTTTCAGAATAGATTTCAGATTTTGTTTAAAGCTTTGGAAATTCATAACTTGCTCATTTTTCATCCAAATGAGTTGGTTCAACTTGCAGTATTTTTCTTATGAGATGATCTATGCATGAAAAATATGAAATGTGGAATTTGTGAAACTTTTCTGTATAACTTTATTTATCCCTATTAATTGTATTTATCTTAGGAAATGCATAACTAATTCTCTGTTGCTCAGAAAAATGTGAGACCAAGTTTGTTGGTTTTCTTATGTCATGCTCTATCTGTGAAAAATGTTATTAGGCTATGTCATATGTAAATTTTTCTATGTCTAGTTATGGTGCCTATTTTCATGTGAGGATAAATAATTCATAATAAATAATGTATAAGGAATTTGTGCATGAAACTTTTTGAAGAGTGTTTTTATGTCAATCTAGAGCTAATTATGTTCTGAGATCTGTTGTTTGATATACTTTTATGTACAAAGTATTTTATGCCCCTGGAATTGTGCTGC
>CM041643.1:29580690-29602379 GCA_023333625.1 Bothriochloa decipiens | reverse complement strand
ATTTCACGGACTACCGGGTTTATTAGGTCTCAATCATATGATTTGCCATCCAAATGGCGGATTATGTGCTTGTGCTCTAATAAATTGGTCGGTTCTGTTACAGACTATCCCTAGTTCGAATATTTTCAAACACCGGACAACAGACGGCGGTTTTCTTTCCTTCCACCCGAAGGAAGCTCCATGATTATCCGTTGCGGGGCAAAATTTTACTTCATATATATTGCAAAATCTCATAAATAAGAGCCAATAGGCGTCACTATGATTTTATTTTATTTATTTCATTTTTAAAAAACAATAAAGCAAGAAAAGCCGAACAGGCGTCTCTACTAATTTCTTTTAATTATTTTTGAGTCCGATCAACTTCCATGGCCGTCAGTTGCACTTCAAAGGCTGTTAATTCGCAACGAAACGCTGCCAGAATCCCAAAACTCGGCCGGACTATCCTTTGGCTCACCTTTTGCCAACGCCGGACCAAGACTGAGGGTTTGCTTTGCTCCGTTGTGGTTATTGTTTCAATGGCCGTGTTTCAATGGCCGGACAACGGTTGAGTGTTTTTAAATGCGGGAAGCCAAGTGTAACGTCCCGCCTCCACGAGGCCAGGCCCGCTTACATCTGACCGCTTATTTAGGACATAGACTGCCCTCACAGACCAACACTAGTCTTTTCTGCGCACTTTGTCCTCACTCATGCGCACCCGGGATGTACTTCCCGGTCGGTCACCCATCCCTAAATTGCTCCAGGCCAAGCATGCTTAACCTCGGAGTTCTTTAGTGATGAGCTTCCGAAAAAAAGTTGCAACTCGTCGGTAAACCCTAGGCCAGGAACGTCCCCTCTTGGCCACGTCCATGTGTCCAGTGCCAGCGCATGTGTCATGTTGTGTGACCACTCCGGATCCACACCAGCCATGCACACCATGCATGTGCAACTGACACACGCGCCCGTAAAACCGTAAGGGTCGGCTCTGATACCATTTGTAACATCCCGCCTCCTCGAGGCCAGGCCCGCTTACATCCGGCCGCCCTCTGATACCATTTGTAACATCCCGCCTCCTCGAGGCCAGGCCCGCTTACATCTGGCCGCTTATCTAGGACATAGACTGCCCACACAGACCAACACTAGTTTTTTCCGCGTATTTTGTCCTCACTCATACGCACCCGGGATGAACTTCCTGGTCGGTCACCCATCCCTAAATTGCTCCAGGCCAAGCACGCTTAACCTCGGAGTTCTTTAGTGATGAGCTTCCGGAAAAGAAGTTGCAACTTGTTGGTATGAGTATCCTATTAATCTTATTAAGCCCTGGGCCGGGGTGTTACACCAAGCGACCGCACGCAGTGCTATACATACCGTCCGATTTCTTCTCCACCACAACTATACTTCATTCGGCTTCTTCCGCCTCCCACCAAACAAAACCCACCATGGCTAAGAGCCCAATTGAGTGGCTAATTTCCCTGTCATTGCACGATGGGGACTCCTCTCACCACTCTGATGATGACAACATTCCCTCCTCCCCTTGAACTCTGAGCCTGACTTCAGTTCGAACGAGGAGAAGGGGGATGCCGACGAAGAGGAGGAGGAGGACACCAACGAAGAGGAGGAGGGGGATGCCGACGAAGAGGAGGAGGGGGACGCCGATGACGAGGCAGACAACGACGACGTGGACAGCGGCGATGATGATGAGGAAGGTGGTGGCGACATTGGAGGCGGGAGGGCAATGGCGGTGGCGGCGGAGACAATGGCGGTGGGCACAATGAAGGAGGCAGCGGCGGCAATGTTGGCGGCGGCGGCGATTACGGCGACGAAGGCCCCGGCATCGCCTACAGCTATCCCAGGACCCACGAGAGCTGGAGTTCCTCCAACAGCGTCACGGATGCCGACAACGGCGGTGGCGCCGGTGAATCCGTCAGTGACAACAACATTGCCGACCAGCCTCCTCGCAAGCGTGCGAGGGGAGGATGATGCTCTGCGAGATGGATCATGTTTGTTTTTAGAATCATATTTTCAGTAGTTTCAAATTTAGTTGTAGTAGTTGTCATATGGTCGTCCTAAATGTAATTTATATTTGAATCAATATTCAAGTTTGTGTGCAAGTCTTTAAATCATAGCAGTTATGTTTGTGTGGAATACTTTGCGTCTAAATTTTTGTTGGAGAATTCCTTGGTTTGTTGTAGTACATCTAAATTTTTTGAACTAATGGTGGGACGGTCTGTCCATGCGCAAAACACAAAGCCCGGACAGAAATTATCAAGAAGCAAAAGACAAAGGCCGGACACCAAGGTTAATCAAAGTGTGCAAACACAAACCATCTCGATGGATGGGCCACAGTGCAACAGCAATAATTAGTATCTACAAAATAACCAAAGTAGTACTTTAACCACTCTCTCTCACACGAACAAATATGACATGCCTACACATATATAAGATACTACTTTCCATCTTGATGACAAGGGCCTGACACACGAGAACATGACCTTCAGAAAGCATGGATCTAGAAGTCGATGTCAACATGTCCTCCGTGCTCGATGTCGACATGTCCTCCTCCTCCATGTCCTCCTCCTCCATGCTCGATGGGTCTGAAGACAAGTTAATATACAAATCACTCTAAAAAATGCATTATCTACCATAAAGTAAGGACAGCAGAATAAACACTGACCTTCAGAAGATGATGGGTCTGATGTCACAAAGGATAAAGGAAATGGAGGCCTCTCCAAGAACTCCAAATCATGCCTGCAAACCTCATAGCACTCTTGCGTTGTATCCACGTCACCCTTGAAACCGGGCAGCTTGTGCAGCACCAAAGCCATTATGTAAGGCTGGAAGATCAGTGGGTTGTACGGGTCCTGCCTTTTATATCCCATCTCATCAACCATATTTTCTAGGAAATTTACTAGGATATGATTCTTCACAGCTAGTATCGTATCATCAAAACTACAGTCTAGCTTAGTCTCAACCAAGTTCTCATAGCCAGGCATGATTGTCCGCTTTAGAAATTTCCAAATAAACCTTGGGTATCCTCCTCAAATATTTATGTGCACCACTAATCGTCGGATAGTAAAGGATATTAGCCTCCTCATTGGTCATTAAAGGTAGATCAACTGGTATTGGACCTTGCATCATTGTCTGGTAATCCAATCTGCAAGCTTCTGCAAGATCAGAGAAAGATGCTTCCAATCTCCCGGTGTCGGTCATCCAAATGAGCTTCTCCTCCTCTTCCCTAACTTCTAGTGTGGCATAGAACTGTCTGATTACCATCTCATTCCAGTTTTCCCTCATCTCCATCATATTCTTCAAACCCATGGCCTAAAATGCCTTCACAACATAGTCCATTTCGGGAAAGTTCTTTAAGTGGTTCCAACTCACCCACCTATGCTTATGGTACATAGGTCTCCTATCTAAGCCTGCTCGAAACATTCTAAACTGACTTGCTTTGTGAAAGTACTCTGATGGAGAATCACAGGGGTCATCGTAGTGCCCTATGTTATTATATGTTCTAGCAACATATGAATCCCAAGGAAATATCCTTCTGGGGACCTTACACACGTCCATGGGATACAACGTCACATTAGAACTGTCATCACTGATAGAAACAAATAAAAAATTAGAAAGCAAGCTACAACACTTGATTCAATGCTTAACTCATAGAACACAACATAATAAATGCATGAATGTATTAATAATATTATCTACAACTTTGGTACTCAACACATTCACAACAAACATCAAATTCATTATGAAAACATCATCACTACAAGGGGGCTAGTACAATGGAGAGGTTGATTTGCATAAAGATTTAATGGTGATTTTAGGCACTTGCTACAGTAAATTTAGTGCTGATTAGCAACCATTGGGGGGCTCTGGAGCCACCCTCCTATAGATCCCACTCTAGGGTCAAGGTTTTTGCCTCCCTTACCAAACAAACTTGGCACCGGCTGCGCCACCCCCCACCACCTCCCCCTCCCCAAACCAATTGACAAATCCACTAATGCGTTTTCCCAAATCTAAATCTGAAACCCTACTGCAAAATCCTAAGAAACAAAGCAAATTAATGAAGGAAAAGATGTGAGATGCTTGCCTTCCATCCATGGTAGATTTTTGCGTCATAGGCAGTGGTTCTCGAGATGATGGCTTCAATGGCAGCTTCAACATCGGAGCTACGGAAGAGAGTGACGGCTGTAAATTTATCCATAGTGACAGTTGCAATTGACGGCTGTAGAGAGGTATGGCCCAATTGTCACTTGGCCCATTTAAGAAGGACTATCCTGTCTGTAGATCATATCAATGGAAAGACTGTCAGGGTTGCTCGGATAAACCATCACCGGACTATCCTACCTTGTCGAAGGAAAATCAGATGATATTTGGCATAATTTGACCTTGCACATTTGTAATAGTATCAAACAAAATATATATCACTTTTAATGCATGTACTTGGAACGAGTACAATTTTAGGATTGTTCATACGTTTATAAGGATTGTGTAACTACTAGGAACTACCTCATCGTTGAGTATGCACTGACAATAGATACTATACCATATAGTCTAAGCCTAAATATTTGGCTCCTAGTTATAGTATTTTGCTGATGTTGCAGTATATTAATTGAAGAGATAGGGAGAAAAACCAAGACTTCGTCGATTATTTACATTCCAAGTCTATGATACCTTTGAGCTTCATAAATAGTCTTGCACTCTATGGTAGAGTTTGTATTGTGAGTGCCCTAAGAGCATTAGAGGTTTTTATATGACAGGGACTACATTTGAACATTTTTCCTGCATTTTTGGTAAAGGATTTAGTCCCAAAAGCAAATAATACTAAGTTTAACCATAGAACAACCATTCACGATCAACGAATTGAAGGATAACCATTTTTCCAATGAACGGATAGTCGGTCAATAGATAATTTGACATGAAAGGACTGAACAAGTTTGTTCGACCATACCTATATAAGGTACAGAAAGCAGTTGCATGGATGGATGGGTGGCAATTCAAAAGGAAGGCGCACATACGGCCTTCTGTAAACCAAACTGGCACCATCTAGATGGATGGCCCATAGTGCAATGACACATTAGTATCTAGTACTAACCAAATGATTTTAACCACTCTCTCACACCAACAACCATGACTCCCATTAACACAAGCTACTTCGATTCACACAAGCTACTTCCATTCATTGACGACGAGATGCTTCCATTCATTGACACAAGCTACTTCCATTCATTGATGACGAGGGCCTGAGATGCGAGAACTATGAGTGTGGGCTGACAAGGAAGAACACATGAGTTGGACAATTTTGTAATACAATGTTATGGTAAGAGTTAGTCCAACAAAGTGGGAAAGCAAATTAAGAGTGTAAAACTATAATCTGTAGAGCAAGATTCCATGTCAGAAGATATCTCAGTCACTTGATTCACTTCTACTTCCATTGGAGCAGTACCTGTGAAGGCAAGACAAGTTAGTGTATAATTACCTGCAACAATATGGATCACGTGCCATAATGTAAGGGACAACATAATAAGCTCTGACCATCAGAATAGGATGTCGGCATGTTCACTGAGGTTGGTGGCACTGATCACAAGACAAGTTAGTATAAAAATAACTCCAAAAACGACATCATGTGCCATGTAGTAAATTACAATAAGAGAATAAGGTATGGCCTATAGAATACGATGGCGTCATATCGTCTGATGGCGGCATGTTCTCCTCGTATGATGGCACAAAGGTTAAATGTGACAGACTCCTCAACATGATTTTCCAGTCATGGTTGTAGATCCTATGGCTGTTGTGAACTGTTTCATTGTAAATCGGGAAGCTTGAGCAGCACCAAAGCCATTATATAAGGCTAGAAGATCAAAGGACAGTCTGGGTCCCGCCTGTGGTCCTCTATCTGAGAAACCATCCATTCTACAATATTTAGTTTTTTCTTTGTCTTCAGGCCATTATCATCTTGGGGACCGGAGAAGTTAGCTCAGTATCGTTGCCGTTGTCATTAGGCATGATTGTCTGCCTCAGAAGCTTCTAAATAACCTTGGGTATCCTCTTCAAACCTCGATAACCACCATTCTCAGTAGCCTGATAGTGAAGGTTCTCTTCCTCCTCATCCTCCAATAACTCAAGTTTCTCTACTATCATCCCTTTCTTCATTGCCTCGTAGTCCAATTTGCAAGCTTGTGCAAGATCAGAGAAAGATGCCTCTAATCTCCCGGTGCTGGTCATCCAGATGAGTTTCTCCTTTTCCCTAACTTCAAGTGTGGCATAGAACTGTATGATTACCATCTCATTCCAGTTTTTCTTCATCTCCATCATATCCCTCAAACCCAAAGTTGCAAAAGCAGTCACAACAATTTTCATTTGGGGAAATTTCTCCAAGTGGTCCCAACTCACCCACCTATGTCTTTCGTATATAGGTCTCATATCTAAGCCTCCTCAAAACATCATAAACTGTTTGTTTGTGTGAAAATATTCTGATGGAGAATTCCTTGGTTTGTTGTAGTGCCTCTCATCACAAGCCCATACATTCCATTTAAAATTCCCTTTAATGACAAGACCTAAGTCCATGAGGTGCTTTGTCTCATCAAAACTGTCATCACTCATAGAAAAAAAATATAAATAAAAATTAGAATAATATTGTTTCAAGTGCCCCCAAAAGTTTCAAGCTAGAATTTTTTATGTGCGTGTATTTTTGAGCTACACATTTTCATGTTCACTATTCATGTGTGTGTGTGTGTTAGAATGGCCAGCATAGGTGGTGTGCAGCCCTAAATAAAGAACCCCCTCCCCGCCCCAACCCCAACCCCGAAGCACATTGTCAAACTCAACACTACGTTTCCCTAGATCCAAATCTGAAACCCTATGGCTAGCTCTTAAGGGATAAAGCAAATGAAATCAAGGATGAGATGCTTACCTTGTGGCCATGGCAGCTTTAATGACGACTTCTTCATCCATGGTTTCCGGCCTTGGTCCCCGAGGTGACTGCTTCAATGGCGGATTCAATGGCAGCTTCAATGGCGGACGGCAGCAATAGTTACCATCATTGCAGAGTAAGTCAATGGTCGCCACTTTGCGGCCCAAATATCACATGGCCCATTTACAACGGACTGTCATGCACCATGAAAAAGGTAAACAGAAGGACTATCCGTGACCCATCCAAGGCCCAATAAGAGTAACTGTCAGCTATGCTAAAAAATAATCCGCCCGTGTGTCCCTTTTGTTGATTTCGCCTATCCAAGCAAAATTAGTTGATATATGGCCTTATTTTAACTTTACACATTGTAATTATATCTACCTAAATTTGTACATGTATTGAGTTGTTAACTTTTGTATCATAATTGTCAATAATCTTTCATGTGGAACTACCAAGACTTGCCTTGTTACTTATAATCCAAGTCTATGAGTCTCGACTCTATGGTAAAGTCTTCCGTGAGAGCGTCAGACATTTCAACATAGGAAGAGTTGCATTTCAACTTTTTATTCCCTTCGTGGGTACACGATTTTCTACCACTAATACATAGTAATACATAGAAAGTAGTTTAAACAACGAATAACGATCAAGAAATTGAAGGTTAACCATTTGTCCAATCAAGCGATAGTCCTACCGTGGGAATGATAAGAAGAAAGAACAAAATAGCTTTGTCCGACCGTGTAAATAAAGCCTTCTGTAAAGAAATCTGGCATCATCTCGATGGATGGCCCACACCAGCAAAACAACAAAATAACAAAACAACTATAACTATCTCGACAAAAGTAACAATGAATTCACTACTAACGTCCAAGGTTAACAGAAGTGCAAGGACGACACACCATCTCATGGATGGCCCACAGTACAACGACATAGTACGTATACACAACTTAACCAAAGTATCTGACCCACTCTTTGGCTCTCACCACTGAGACATTTACAAGCAACTACAGCTCTTTTGGATGCCGACCACCTAAGACCAAGGGCCTGTGACATGTGTACCAATAGTGCGGCCTGAAAAAAGGAAAGTTCACATGAGTTGGACAACTTTGTAATACAAAGGGATGGTAGGAGCGAGTTAGTCCACCTAACTAGGAAAGAAAATTAAGAATGCAAAACTCAAACCTGTAGAGCAGGAGGCAACACTGCTTTGTGCGAGTCAGAAGAAATCTCAATGATTGAAGGATGCACTTCCACTTCCATTGGAGCATGGCCTGTGAAGATACAAGACAAGTTAGCTAGTATACAAACAACTCTAAAATGAAAAGAAAGGAACACCAACACCATAATAAGCTCTGACCTTCGGAAGAAGACTCCGGTATGGGCTCCTGGTTTTCTAGCCCTTCCGAAGAGGACTCCAGTATGGGCTCCTGGTTTTCTGGCACTGAGGACAAGACTCAAGACAAGTTAGCATACAACAATTAACTCAAAACAAAAATCAACATATGTGTACCAATAAAATAAAGGACAATACAATGAGTTCTGACCTTCCAGGCTTGGTGGCACATAGGACAAAGGTGATGGCTCTCTCCGTGATACATCCAAGTCAAGGTTGTTGACCTTGTATGGCCGATGCTCTTCGTCCGTGTGACCTTTGTAAGAGCATCTTCAATAATTTGGTAAATGGCTTGCCATCCTTTAAAATTTGGCAAAACAAGTAAAATTTCTTCTCCAATAATTTGCCAAATTAACTTGCTATTTTTTTCAACTTGCCAAATACTCCGTCCGCGCGCGCATATATCCGCACGCGTATCCAACTTGCAATCACTCTTCGCGCGGCGGCGTTTCCCTTCCCGCGCTCGCTCGGAAAACTCCTCCTCTCGTTCCCGCACCACCGTGGACAATCCGACTTCTGGTTCTCGTGCTGATCGTGCCCATATATCATCACCATATCCTGCGCCAAGCTGGCTCCGTCATCGCGTACCAGTCCACGACAAGTCCGCGGCAGAGTCCTGGCGGCTTCCAGATCCCACAGATTGCCAGGCCACGACGATCAGATCCCGCTGCAGGCCGGCCTCCACACGTCCTCCCGACTGTTGTTGAGGTACGTGTGATTGCTGGTGAACCTAGGGTTCATACGATCAATATGTTGTGGTGCTCATGATCAGATAGCAACGATAGGGGTTCATACGATCTAGTGCTTTGATGGTCACATGTACTATGACTAAATATTTGCTCGATTTGCCTTCGTGTTGATGGCCGCGGCTGCTTGCTTTTCCTGTTACGTCTGAATGAGCTCGCCGTCAAGTTCTTTTGAAGAATCAGTAAAGATTTTTCATCCAATTTGAAGAATCAGTAGACATCTGTGTCGCTTTGTCATTCAATTTGAAAAATCAGAGAACCTTTTATTTACAATATGTTGCCTGCCGTCAAGTTCTTTTGCCTGTGTATATGTTCTGGATAGCCTGAATGGCTGGACGTGCATGGTATTGTGGCATCGTGCAAGGTACTGTGCTTGTCGAATTGTGTGATAATGAGTGCTTCTGGGAATCTGGGTTCTGTGCAAGCTAATGTCGAATTCTCCAATAGCGACATGGGCTGCTCCTGCCGTCTGCCGTTGCGTACTGTGCTTTTGTCTGCGAGCCCGCATCGTCGTCGAGGAGGCCGCGATGGACACTTCTGCGGCGGCGGGACACTTCTGCGGCGGCGGCGCCGTAGCTTCACGTCCGCGCGAAGAAGAACGCCGCGCGTCGCGAGGGGAACAAGTCGCCCATCAGTTCCGGTCAACAGCAACCTATGTGGTGGGCCCTTTTTTTTTCATTTGGCAAGCTACAAAGAGGAAACCGTTGGTGAGAGCCTGTTTTTAATTTGGTCTATTATATTAGCAACTTATCAAAACATAACATTTAGCAAGCAAAATTTATTAAATTATTGGAGATGCTCTTAGTTAGTAGCATGCGCAGTACCAAAGCTATTATGTAAGGCTAGAAGATCAAAGGGCAGTCTGGTCCCGCCTGTGGACCTCTATCTAATTTACCATCTATTCTACAATGTTTACTAATTACTCTTACATCATAGTATTTATCAGTAAGCTTATCGTAGGATCTAGATTTGTTTCATTGTCGTCATCATCAGGCATGATTGTTCGCCTCAGAATCTTACAAATAACCGTGGGTATCCTCTTTAAACCTCTACGAGCACCATTCTCATGTGCCGGATAGTGAAGGCTTTGTTCCTCCTCGTCCTCATCGAGGTCATCTACTATCTTCCTTCTCTTCATTGCCTGGTAATCCAATCTGCAAGCTTCTACAAGATTAGAGAAAGATGCCTCCAATCTCCCGGTGCCGGTCATCCAGATAAGCTTCTCCTTTTTGTGCCTAACTTTAAGTGTGGCATAGAACTGTCGGATTACACTCTCGTTCCAGTTTTGGTAAAGCTGAATCATATGCTTCAAGCTCAGGGCCTCAAAGGCACGCACAACACTTTCCAATTGCTTAAAGTTCTCCATGTGCCTCCAATTTATGCACCTATGCTTTTTGTACATAGGTCTCTTATCCAGACCTCCTCGAAATAGCCTAAACTGTGCTTCTGTGTGAAAATTTTCTGATGGAGAATCCCTTGGCTCGTTGTACTGCCTCTCATCACTAGCCTTTTCATCCCACTCAAAATCGTCCCCTTCATCTACCAACCAAGAGTACATAGGATAGTTCTTACTATCATAAGTGTCATCACTTCAAAAAAGCAATAAAGAACTAGTTAGAAAAAATCTACAACACTTAGATTCCTTGATTAATAAATTATATCTAACAAAACAATCATTCATATCTGTCCTAAAGAAATTATTGATGCAAATCCTACTAACAGTACGTTAAGCATGATAATGAAATTATATATGTATATGGTATAAAAAGTATACAGAGCAATGAGGAATAATATATGGGTGTGCGCGGCAATGTTAGGGGGCTAAGGTTGGCCACTAACCCAGGACAACGCCCTCCCCAAACCATCGGCGACAAACCCTACTCTATGTTGTACATATCTAAATCTCAATCTATACTGTCTACTCCAAAGAGACAAAGGAAATGAATGCAGGGATCGATGTGATGCTTATTACCTTCTTCCGGCCATGGCGAAGCTTCAATGGCGGCTTTGTTCGCCACCAACCTTGGTCCTCTTGTGTCCGCGTAGAACCGCCGATGTTGATTGGTGGGGGCACGATAGGGTTGTGAGCGGCAGTGTGTCAGTGTCCTAACTTGCTGTGTTCGCGACGGCGGTTGTCGAATGGTGTCCACTTGTGTAAGGCCGAATTAACACTGGGCCCATTTACACCGGACTATCGGGCAGTGAACAAAACGTAAACATAGGACATTCCGTCGTTCATGTTTACTAATATAGCCCAAGTAAGGCCCATATCCAACATTTGTCCTGTCTACATAATGTATTAATAGCCAGACTGTCAAAAGGAATAGTCTCAATTAGTGAGGAAATTATGCTAAATAAAGTTGACAATGGAAGTGAAGGGCGGCCCTGGTGCAAGCGGTAGAGCTTTACCGCCTGTGACCAAGAGGTCCACGGTTCAAGCCCCAGCCTCTGCACATTTGTGCAGGGATGGCTGCTGGCTATTTTTCCTTTCTCAGACCCCGCAGTGCAGGAGCCTATGGCACTGGGTACGCCCTTCTAAAGTTGAGAATGGAAATCCAGCAATATCAGCATCTTGGTGTAGCAGTTAGAGCACATCTGTTTGAAGCCATCAATTTTTATTCAAGCCCGAGCAGTGTCTTCTTCTTCTTTTTGGTTTTACTGTCGTGGATACTTATGACAGCCGCCTTTGAAGATGATCTTTAGTGGCGACTGATGTAAGAAAACCGTCCCTAAAAATAATTTTCTCTTATATAAGCACGCTTCAGCTGAAAATTTCCTATGAGTGGCGCGCTTGTTCAAATTGGCAGCCAAAATTTTCATTTGCCGCCATTGCCCATCTTCCATCCCTCTCCGCCCGATGGCTCCCCTATGGATCTCCCAGTCTTCGTCCAGCTTGCCCTGGCTTGGCGCCGAGCCTGCCACGGCGCGCGAGCGCCACGCCGCGTGCACAGCAAGAAGCAGTTGCGCGCGGAGCTCAGATCTGTCCATGTTCTCACCGGCGGCCCGCATCTGGCGGCCGGCCAGGAGAGCCTCGAGCTCGTCGCCGTGTTTTCGTGGCGGTTTGGAGCTATGGAACACGGCTCTATCTTCGCCTCTAGGCACAATCACAGGTGAGCCTCTCTACCAATCCCAAGATTTCGACTTAATTTTTCCCTCACCAACAGTGATGACCCTTCTCGTCCTGATCCCCTGCCCGCAGTCGGAGCAACACGCACACATCGAGCGTGGAGCCGAGCGTGGAGATGCGTCTGCGGCGACGACAAACCGTGCGCACCACCTGGCGGAAACCACGCCTCCAACTCTGGCAGAGTCCTCTCCCGATGCTGGCCATGGCTAGGCGACATTGTCGTCGACCGCGCGCCCACGGCGTCGCGCGCGGTCGGATTTTCGGGATCACGACGTCTTCGATCTTTCGCCCCACCACCACCGGCGGCACCGCGACTCACGCCGTCTCTCGTCAACCACCTCGCGTCGTTCCGATTAGCCTTTCCACGCCGGCCCCGCACACAGGCATGGCGTCGTGCTGTTGTTGAGGTTTAGTGTGTTGTGATATACTTGATTTTTGTTGTATATGTTTCTCTAATATATATTTTGTATGTGTGCTTCCACACCACTGCTCGATCTGCAAACAATATATCTAGCTGGACTGATGTGTTCCATTTCCAATCGCGCCACGCTGATCAAGACAAGGTAACATACCGACAAATTTGTGTGTACCTGAAACTGACACATATATGTTGTAATTTTGCTTGTTATCAAATCAATATGTAACTTCATATTTTGGGCTTATCTCAGCTTGGTACATTCATGCTGGTGTTCGATTACACTTCCATTATATAGTTAGGGCCATTTACATAACTATCCTTATTTTAAGGTCCAATTGCTCGTTTACCTCTATTTTTTAACTTTACATGTTTGCTCTTATTTTTTAAACTTGAAGCTTCCACTTGCCCCTATTCTGTAGAGGAGAGCTAATGGCGTTAACTGAAGGCTACAAAAACACAAATGCCCTTGACATGAATTAAGAAAGTTTCACACGTCCAGATTGCCAAGAAACGTTGCTGGTTATTCATCTCATAAAATCAAAAAAAAGAATACAAAGTAAATGCAATATGGCCACGAATGACGAATGTCTAAATCTTGTTGACTCCATTTTCTATGGCTCACACATGACTCGCAGGCCGATGCAGTCAGACTTGCAGAGCTGAGGAAGCAGGCTTGTGTCGCTGGGACTTGTGGAGATAAGGGCAGTCCCAACGGCATTGATGGCGGTTTCTATGGCCATTAAATGAGAACAAAAATGATGACGTGGCAACTGAATAACGATGAGAGAGAACGCCAGACGGAGAAACGGTTTCGCATGCACGAAACCACGTCTACCCCCGCCCCGATGAGCCCAGAAACGACGCAAACGTCGTTGGGAAGAAACGACCAGCGTCCAGCATTAACTTCCCTCGTCTACGCAGGCGCGTCGTCGATCCGGAGGGGCGCCCGCCGCCGCCGACGCCGGAACGGAGGGCCGGAGCAGGGAGCGGACCGCCGCGCGTAGCCAGATCTCTCCCCTGCCATCTCCTGCCGCGGCACCGGCACGGCATGATGGTTGCCGCCACACGCTCGTCCCACGCCGGCCGCCACTTGCGCTCGCCGGAGCCGGAGCAGCCGTGCTCACCATGGCCGCGTCCGCCGTGCTCGCCCGCGCCGTCGTGGCACCGCCCGCCGTGCTCACCGTGGCCGCGTCCGCCGCGCCACCGTGCTCGCCATGGCCGCGCCCGCCCACCGCGGCCACATGCACCCGCGGCTCGGCGGCCACACGCGCCCGCCCGAGGCTCGACGCTCGCCCGCCACACCGAACCTCCGCGCTCGCCCGCCGCCGCCACACCTGCCCTCGCTGGCCCCGCTCGCCGGCCGAGCTACACGACGACGAACGCGAGCAAGCGGCCTTCGATGGCGCGCATCCTCGCCGCGCACCGCCGCCTCCGGGAGCCTATGCGCTCGGCCTGCCTCGCCCGCTCTGCTCGGCCGCCGGCGCCGCGAGCTCGGTTGCCTTCCGGGCGTGTGCGCTGTCCTCACGCACGCGCAAGGAGAAAACGAGAGGGCGAGAGAGCTTCGAAAGGTGCACATTTATTACGCTACTGTGCACATTTATTACGCGAGGACACCAGCCGTTGGACGGGGATAGTTTCGACGGTGACGTTTTTTGTTTTGGACTTCGTGCGCAGTGTCGATCGTTGGGACTGCCCTAAGGAAACAGCATGCAGGCTTGCGTTACCGAGTGAACAAGCAGGCTGCAGTCCTGCGCGGCTCAGGGCAGTCCCCCGCCCGCCATTCGAGCCACCCCAACCGGCTGATCAGACCAGGCGCGTCGGCCGCCGCACAGGCCCATCGCACCGCCACTAGCCGCGCCTAAGCACATGCCAGACACCAGATCTGCTGCGGCGCTGGGGTTGCGCAGGCCGCTCGGCGCGGACGCGCCGGCCTCCTGCCACAGCACCGAGCGACGCCGGTTGCTGGCCGCCTCGCCAATTGCTCGGTGGCGCAGGCTGCCCGACGCTCGGCCCACCGTGCCTCTGCATCCGCCCGTCGGCCACCCCAGCCCACCGTCGTTCACTCCTCGCGCCGCCCCCAGTCCCTATCCCAAGCGCCGGTGTTTGTCGAAGGCGAGTCCGGTCTCGAGTGAAGAGACAACAGGACATGTTATTTGCATAAGGATTGAGTTGTACGTACCAACTAGTCTAACCCAAAAGTCTAAACTGATGCGGAGAGGTAGATAATTCACTTATATTCTAACCATACGGGGTAGTATGGTCTTTTTTTCTCTTTTCTTTTTTTAAAATATTTTTTTCTTATCCATTATGTATCACCAGTTCACGGTGTTGAAAAATAGGGCAACGGTTCCTTTAATTTTGAAAAGCAAGGACAAACATGCAAAGTTAAAAAAAACAGGGGAAAAACGAGTAATTGGATCTCCAAACAAGGGTAGCTATGCAATTGTCCCATATAGTTAACTATGCATGCTGGAACTAGCTAGTGTTGTGATTTTGAATAAAATTAATTTTTGATGTATTGACATCAGAGATGCGATAATGACGTCTTCCTTTGCCTGAAGCTATGCATGCTGCCATGTATGATTGATTTGTTCTCAATTGATACACTCTTATATTCCTATAATTTATGTATACTATTCTTGCAAATTATAAAGTAGCTCCTCCATCATGTATGCATATGAGCGTGTATTTTGTTTGTTTGGACTGTGTAGAAATTTTATTTTATTTGTACCCCAAAGTTGGAAAACTGATTATCGGCAAAGGGTCTCATGCATGGCATGCATGAGTTGTTACTATTACTTGAAAGATTTTTTTTCTGTGCACCAATGTTATGTTTTATGGTGTTAAAATAATTTAAAGTTGAGGCCAATTCTTTAATGCCAATGATGTCATCTATTGATTATGAATGAATCAGTTTTCTAGAGCAGGATATGGGATCCCCGATTGTTGGTTTTAATTATATATGTCAACCGGAGATCTTACATTCCGCTTCGGCGCACTGTTTCAGATATGAAAATGAGCTGAGGCACGCAATATATTGTTTTCCTAAAGAAACATGCTTCCATGCTATCATTAGGCGTCGTGCCATGGCACTCATTCTTACGTGGTTTAATTTTTTCTTGTATTGACTTTAATGACAAGAGATGTCCGGGGACGTCGTCTTCATTCACCGAAATGCTCTAAGTGTATGCTGCTGGGTTCGGGTATGATTGATCTCTTCTCATCATATACTCTTACATTTAATTCCTGCATGTACTATTCTTGCAAATACTTAGTACCTTCTCCTTCATATACATGCATCTGATTGTATGGACTATACATGTGTAGAAATTTCACTGTACCACAGAGAGTTGGGTACTCATTATCATGTTGTTATTTTCTTTGAACACCGCGTGCAGATCGATCAGAGAATGTTAGATCAGAATGAAGGTGCAACCCCTGCCGATCAGTCCCAAAAGTATGGCTTCACAATCCAAGTGTGGATCATTTTCTAAAATTTTTATGTGCAAGCATAGATAATTAGTATCTTGTAATGTTCAAATTATTGTACAAATTAATACTCATGTACCTGTGTCTGTATATATATACTTCACAAGATTATCGGTGTGTATTTATAGAGTTAATTTTAATCATTTTCTTTTGGGCTAAAATTTTAAATTATGGCGGCAATTTTCAGAAAAAAATAGAAAATGGGGTAATTAAACCTCGTTAACAATACCCCTTTTTGGAGGCGGACCCCTTTTGAACCGCTCCAGATTAGGAACCGTTTTCCTATTAAAGCGCCTCCGGAAAGCTTTCATCAGAGGCGGTTCTCCTAATGAAAACGTGTCTGAAAACCCTATCAGTGGTGGTTGCCCTAATTACAGCGTCTCTAAAAAGGCTTACGAGGAGCCGTTATCCTAATGAAAGCGTCTCTAAAATCCTTATCAGGGGGCGGCTCTCGTAACGCACCGCCCCTGAAGTGCAGACTTAACCAAGGAGGTTGTCTTTATTTAACCGCCCATGAATATCTCCTTTTCAGAGACAGTTAGAAAGCTGACTCTGGCAGCTGCGATCTTTACAATCGCTGTGCTAGAGCTGGTTTGTTTACCCGTCCCTGGAAATGAGATTTAGCCGCCTCTATAGTAACTTTTTGTACTAGTGTGCATAACTTAATTCTGACCATTATTGTTCAATTAGAACACAATAAAATCCACTCAAAAAAGAAAGAAACACTAGAAGTCCTCACAAAAAAAACAAAGTATCCATCACTTGATTTTGTACACTAATGGCAATAGTAGTTGTTATATATTTTTACTTCAAAATTAACCATCTTTTTCATTGATCAAGTAACAAAAAACATATACATCCAAAAATACATATAATTACCCTCCTATGACACAAATAACTTAAAATATAATACATTGCTGCATTGCCCTTATAAAAGATGAGAAAAATCATACGTCTAAATTGTCCATAAATGTTATTATGAAAGATAACCTAAAATAATCCATAAATTCCTCCTATAACATTATGAAACTAATATGAAATAACTCTTAAATTTCCAAAGAAAAAACTACCACCATCTTCAAAAACTCAGAGTAACACCTATGCATGCTTAGACTATCCACTTAAGTCATTATTATTGTACCAAAAACTAAACCAAAGTATTTATAATTATTGCTATCGTTTATCTTATGGAAGTTGTTTCCTTAAATAATTAACTCAAAGAATATGACTATAAAAGTTTCTATGGTTTAGCAATAATGAAAATATTTTATTAATGACTCATGTACTAACAACAAATAATACATATTTTATATATTATCAATACTCCATGAAGAAAAGAATGTCTAGCGGTACAAGTGTTACCACCACCACACATCTAGCAATACAAGTCATGTGAGTTCTGTGGCAATCTTGATGAGGAATGTATGCTTGTAAGAGATGTCTACATGATACATGCCCACACTATGCCATTAGGAGATATTGGATGATATGTTTCTAATGCAACTAAAGAGGACCTAGGTCGTAAGTCTGCAAAGGGTTGTTGCCAATCATTGGTCGGTGTCCAATAATTACTGTTTGGTATAAAACCTTGAGTCGGTCGGTATAGGTTTATACCGACGTCACTTACTATGACTTTTACGTCGGTGGTTATAGCTTTATAGCGACTAATCATTGACCCGTCGCTAAAACAAAGAATTGGTTCTATAATGAAGCTTAGCAATGTCGTCATTGGTGAAAGTTAATTTGACAGATCTCGGAATTGAAACACATCAGAAACACAAAGATACATACGAGATGAGCTCACCACCAGAAAAGGCACAAAGACGACACGGTTCTATGATGAAGCATAGCAATGTCGTTGTCACGGTACGGTGTTTCCAATAGTGAGGGGAGAGGAGGTGCATGCTGCAAGGTAGCTAGGATGTTCCATAGAAGACATGAAGCTTAGCAATGTCGCCATAACAGGTAGTAGCTATCATGCATGTTCTCCATAGATAGATGACCGATTGATGGATCAGGCATGATCGGTCGAAGTAACGATAAGGATTCCTATATGCCGCAGCATGCGAGATTAATTCCTTGTCCTCTTGAGAGGAGACGAATCGTCAGCCGTGACCGGCGGCCAAGGCTCCGATTCCGATCCATGGGTTGCCCTTGCCCGTCGTTGCTGTTGCCGTTGCCGGCAGGCAGCATATGCATGCGTGTCAGAGTTGTCCATATTTCTACAAGAAGTCTCCGAGATGTCCGATCGATCAAAAGGAAGACGAAGAAATAAACGAAAGCTGTCGTAGTAGCAAGCTACTAGCTATAGCCGCGCCATGCTGATTGAGACTGACCGACGGATGAAACGTCGTAACTGTGCTCTCACTGTGTCGTAACCAAACTACCGCAGCGGGCCTTTTCGGTTTACTGCAGCGGACAAAGGCGTCCGCTGCCGCTGCCACGTCACGGTAAATCGTGGCTTCCGGCAGCGGGCATGCAACAAAGCCCGCTGCGGTAAAGATTTTTAGAAAAAAAAAAGATCACATGGGCCGGATCTAAGCCCGCCGAGCCCATCCAGAGCTGCAGCCGCCGCCGGGAGCGCCACCGTGCCAGATACCGCCGCCGGGAGCTCCGCCATGCCGGATCCCGTTGCCATGAACCTCCTCCTTGCCGGATCTAGTGGTGGCAGCTCGGCGCCGCCGGGTTGAGCTCCACGCCACCAGATCGGCCGCCGTCGTGGTTTAGGCACCCTTTGTACAGTCCTCGAAGCCGCCCCGCCCCTCCACGCCCGCCGCCGGGCCCCGTCATCATCGTCGCGGATTTGACAGAGAAGAGGTGAGGGGCCTCCACACTGGATCTGAGAAGATGAGAAAGAGGAAGACAGGGGAAGCATACCCGGTGCCTCTCTAGCCGCTTCGCTCCTCGCGCCGCCGGCCGCTAAAGGCCTACTGCCACCGGGAGGAGGGCGGATGAGGTCGGATCCGCTGGGAGGACACGCCGCGGGCTAGGATCTCGCGCGTCATCGTGGCCCCTTGTGCGCCGTCGCGGCACCAAGCGCCGTCGCGGCCCCGCGCCCCCTTCCCGCGAGCCCTGCTTCAGCACGGACAGCCGACGTCGAGACAAGGAGGAGGAGGAGGATTGGGAGGGCGCCGTCCAGGCTCCGTCGCGTGTGGAGAAGGAAGACGGGTGGAGGATTCCAGAGCGGCTGCGCGAGTCTGGTGGAGCGGCTGCGGGAGTTTGGTGGAGGAGTGGCCACCGAAACCCTAAAGTGTTTTTTATATACGTGAACCTGTAATTGGGCCTCGTCCTGGGCTCATTGGGCTAGGCCTTAACCATGGCGGGCTCTATAAGCCGCCCGCTGCGGTAAATTAATTTACCACAACGGGCATCTTAAGGAGTCTGCTGCGATAAATAGGATATTTACTGCAGCGGACTCCTTAAGATGCCCGCTGCGGTAAATCAAGTGCCCGCTGCGGTAAATCATGGTGATTTACCGCAGCGGGCAGCAAAGACATCCGCTGCGGAGGCCATTTTTGCAACGCTGCTGTAATTCATCTTCGACGTAGTGTGTGAATGCGTAGATGGATTCTACCTAGCAGCGACCTAAATATACCTCTGCTACCTACACTGTGTGAATTGAACAACGACCATCGTTGCCCGGCCAATGATTTGTGTACCCACCATACATGCCAACGTTCCACATGCATAATTCTCGATGGAAGTATATTATTCTCTCTCTAGCTATAGCCCTCCATCATCGTTGCCATGTTAACGTGACGCCCTCCAGTTCGTTGAATATAATTCTCGCTCGCTGCATATATTGGTGCTCTAGCTAGCCGGTTAGGTAGTGTAGTGTAGATGCTCAGCAGTCAGCAGTGACCAGAGGACGACGGCAGCTGGCCACAGCAATGTATACTCATGCATCATCGAGGCATGGCGCCGCAGCTTGGCGTACATCGTCCGTTTACTCATCTTTCCTTGATCGAGGTTTTGTAGATAGATTGTTCCATCCCCGGCCGGGGCATGCTAGCTCTAGAGCTAGCTAGGAAGAGACAGTGCTGTCGCGCGCAGGCGCAACGACGACCGGGGCCGGCCACCCACGCAGCCACACATCAGCTAATAATCGTGGTCGACCATGCATGTGTGTTTGGATCCATGCTGCGTGGGCGCGTATATGGGGCAATGGCATGCCGCACGCATGTGAACGACAGATGCTAGGCTTACATCATCCAAAAGCTAGACTGTCACATATGTATTGCGAGCTAGTCCTACAAGTGACGATCGAGGAAAGTAGTCGTCTCGTTGAGGTAAAGAGGAGCATACCCACGAAGAAACACACACGTGGAGTCTCAAGGCAAGTTATATGTTGCATGCACGAACAATCTTTCAGTGGCCAGAATTATATATATGCCGAAGATTCCCCGATCCAACGGGCCTTGACACGTACGCACTCCAAGCACATGTCAAAGGTGTCGACAGCATCTCCAACGATACTCTATATGGTCCTTGTTTGTCCGAAAAAAAACAGTTATCACTATTTTCTAAATGGCAATGGATCAGGTGGAAACTGGAGGTCCTGTGCAAACTTAGAAACTTTCGATAGAGGCCATACAATATTCATCCGATGGATAGACGCTTAGATCGGATACTTTTGCACTTGAACGCCAAGACAGACTAATATTAATCATGTTTCTTTGCAAAAACCCCCTCCTCCAACCCCCCCGCAGGAGGCCGTCTGCTCCACTTCTCGTGATAGTCGCGAACAGAACGAGCCGCCGCCGCCATGTACTACCGGAAACGCCATCTTTGTCGAGTGCCGAAATCTTTGCCGAGAGCCAAAACACGGGCACTCAGCGAAGAGGCTCTTTGCCGAGTGTCAATAACAGCACTCGGCAAAGATTTCTTTGCCGAGTGTCAAGAACTCGGCAAAGAAAAGCACTCGGCAAAAGGGATCTTTGCCGAGGGCCAGGCTCTCGGCAAAGAGGCGCACTCGGCAAAGTGGGGCCTGGACAAACGGCATCCGGTGCTGTCCCCTTTGCCGAGCGCCCTGCCGTTAGGCACTCGGCAAAGGAGCCACCTTTGCCGAGTGCCAAGGTGGCCAGCACTCGGCAAAGGTTTTTTTAATAAAATCCTTTTTATGTTTTTTTAATAAAATCTTTTGCCGAGTGCCACGTCGGCCAACACTCGGCAAAGGTCTCTTTACCGAGTGCCGCCTGGGCCAGCACTCGGCAAAGGCCTCTTTGCCGAAAGCCGGCTCTGGCTCTCGGCAAAGAATATTTTTTTTGTTTTTTTGTTTCCATTTTTTTGTGGGGCCTTGATACAGTAAATACATCACAACTTCAAATACTGGGACAATTTTGATTTTTTTGCTATATTTCTTCAATTACTTTTGTTTCTTTAAAGTTTTTCGACAACTCAAAATTTGAACTGCAGGTACATGAAATAATAGAATTTGGTCATTCAAAAGATTGTATTCATAATATTCGGAGTATGTTGAGGCCGTATCCAGGACCTCGCATGAGTTACGACCATGTTAGTGTCGTAACATGACGAGTTACGTGCGGAAAAAGTGTTTTTAAATTATATAAAATCCAAACAAAGTCCGAAAATGACGAAACTTGTCGAGGTGTGTTGTCATCGCATGT
>CM041643.1:29498870-29553934 GCA_023333625.1 Bothriochloa decipiens | reverse complement strand
TGCAGGTGATGGAGTTTCTGCTGCGGCTTGTCGAGTGGGAGCGCCTCTCCAAGGCCCCCCGCCCCAAGTGGTGATGACCCACGGTGACAGACCGACGCGACGGCCACCCGGGGCCGCCGCCGGCGATCACCATCGAGCAGATTACTTACCGGAGGGATTAACTAATATATAAACAAGTTACTACGTAGTAGTAAATTACACTACGGGTGGTCGATTAATTAGAGGGATCGGAGGGAGTAATTAATTAAGATCCCGCGTCCTACTAGCGCGCTCTTACTGAGAGTGAGCTGAGACGAGATGATGAGCGTTCACTGTGCAGTGCACGGCACAGCCATGTCATGTGCGTCCACCATGGCGCCTGCATGCCTCCCTTGTTTTTACGGGAGCCGTTTAGCCGCCATGTGCTGTGCTTGCCGGCCGGGGACAAAGCAGAGAGCTCTAAAAAGGAGAAGGCCTTTTGCTTTCTTGGCCAGCCCCTGGCCCTTTGGCTACAGCAAGGTGAAGGATGTAGTGTATGACTGTACTATATGTACGTAGTATTACTACTGCTACAACCACGAACCGTGGCTGCTGAATTCTGAGAATGTACAATAGCAACTGTCGATGTTTATGTATGGAATCATCTCTATAAAAGATAAAAAGAAGCTTGCTTTGCTCACTACAATACTGTGTGTCCATGCATGTCCCTTGTTCTGGCTCAGTGCACACATGTTGGGCAGGAATATAATCTCACAGATTTATTAATTCGGTACCGTACATTTCTGTAGAGTTTCAGTGGAACGAATGTGTAGAAGGACCGCCGTTACAACCCCGAAGAAAGCCACATAACACAAACGGCCTACAACTAAATGTAGGTGGTGGCCTGGACCTTGGGCTGCTTTTCGGCTGCACAGCCTAGCTGCTGGAGCTGGACACGTCCCATTCGGCGGCCACACTGTCCCATTTCCCATCCAGGGACCAGGATGTACATATCATATGTCCCTGATGGACCACTCCATACATGCTTAGCTATGGCTATGCTACCAGCTTGTGTGCAATGTATGTCATCTGCTCAAAAGACTTTCCTCAAAGTTGCCTGCTTTCTTGTCAGCATTTGTTTTTTCTTCCTCCCCGAGCGCCCTGAGAGGGCGTGATCTGTCTCGTTTGGCTAAGATATGATTCCTAAAAGGGTTATTCTAGAAACTAGGTCAAGGCAGTAAGGCTCCGATCCTTGCCATTTGCCAAAGGGGATTTCGACAGGCTATGGATGCACAAGTACGAGTGGAACCACCACAAGTCATGATAAGCTACTTTGCCAACAACTACTTGTCGCGTTACTTCTTTGCATATATTGTCCCTCTTTCAAAAAAATATATATATATATAAATAAGGTGAGCGCAGGTATTTTTTTACAGTACAATTTCCATGATATGTTTTGTACGCTCGAAGCATATACATTTATGATTACTTTTATCTATATACATTTATGATTACTGTTATCTGTACGTATCAATATAAAAAAACCGATAGACAGTATACTTTTGAGACTTCTGTTTCCAAACACATCTTAAATTAATCAACAAAAGCAGAAAATTAGGTCATATTTTGTCGGGCTCCTTTGAAAATTAAGTCCCATTTCCTCAAACTTCTTCAGGATCCGACTCTGTGCCACAGCATCAGAGGAGCCAGAGCCGAAGAAGCCAGAGATTAAAAATCGGAGCTTCTCCTAGCTCTACGTTTATTTTGGTAGGAGGAAAACGACTTCTATAAACAGTGCTGCTCTAGTACAAGGTGTAGAACAAGTTGAAGCGAAGAAAAACTGCCAAACACACTTTTGGGAATTTTGTTTGTTATATTCATCTATGGTTCATTGGTTGGGCTGTGGGGTTAAGGTGACGGACATATATCATTCATTTGTGATAACCTTTGAATCAGTGGCGCGGCTACACATTCCAAGATGAATTTATTGTGGTTATAGGAAAAAGAGAGCTTAATATCAATATCTATGGAAATGTGTTGGCTCTGATTCAAATATGGACGATTGAGACACCGAGGCATACGGAGCACGGAGTACTTTACATTCCAGAACATCATGCATAGTACTGAAACAATGATCTAGCCCTGACAACTTCACCCCTCTACCTATTTTCACAAGCACCACCAAAAGATTCTAAACAAGATATCAATATCAACTAAGGTGCCGAGCTAAAAAGAGCTCACATCTATCATGACCCAGGTCGTGCTAACTCAATTTTCACAAGGCATCATGAGCGTAATCTACACTTTAAAAAAAATCCTGTTTTCAGAAAACTTGCATATTAGGTTCTGCATGTTCTGGGCTTTGTGGTGTTTGCTTGCATATTGTATTATCGTAGGAGCATGGTTTGATGGATTAGCGAGCATATATAATTGTATAATTCATTATTTATGAAAGATATTTACTTAGTAGTTAAGTAATTTGTCCCAGTTTCCTGCTTTTGTATAACCCTCTAATAAACTGTAGTCACGGTCAGTCTTTTTCAATTGCGAGGAACATGACTCAAATTGGACAGGAGATTAACTCCTTTGACAGGAAAGAAAAGCATCCAAACCGCCATCTCACCTCAAATCACAAGCCGAAGCCACAAGTAGAGCTTTCACCGCGCAGCTCAAACGTCTGAATGAATGCGTGTGATTGTCCTCACCTGATTGACCGACCCCCCACAGATTTTTCAGCCGTGTTCTCCTCCAGTTCCGGCGAGCTATCATTGGCCGGCGAAGCACCCTGGAAGAATAGCCGGTCGACAAGTAAGCTAGTCGCAGGCCGGACCCCGGCACTGCCGTGGTTTCTTTCTCTGTACCGTCTCTCGCTTTACGTCTCTTCTCCGATCGACAGAGACGCCTGACTGATTTCTACGCGCGGCACCATATCGGTCGACGCGGGTCCAGAGCAGGATAGGGTTTTGGATGAGATGACGCCGTCGTCGCCATCGTCGTACACCCCTCATGACTCATTCCATCGACCGATCAGTTGCGGAACACATGTTGTACTTGTACAAGCGAATTCAATTAAGAAGGCCTTTTCGGCATGGATTCCTGACGAAACGTTTCGGCTCTTGATGGCGCAGCCAGCTCTGATCGTGCGCGTGGTGTCGTCTCAAGACGGGCGCCATCAGGAAACTCGAAACCATCACTTCCTGCACTTCAGAGTGCATCCGTATCCCACCATTATCTATCTCTGCACGATCACCATGCGCATGGACGGAACCACTCACTCAGATTCAGACATAGGAGGGTGTGATGACTGACCAGAAGCTGTAACTATTAGTAGTACTGAAGAATCCCCTCATCAATCAGGTACAGAAGCAGGAAAGGATTGGACTTAAAGGTCACTAAACAGTAGATAAACACTCGCGTGCATCCATGCATCCAATCTCGTGCGCCCACCTACATTTATATATCTGCATATATGTAGCTACGAAAACGAGTGTTATTACCACCCACTCACAGGGCACAGGCCACAGGCCACACAGATGAAACAATGATAACCACCAGGCAAAGAGCTTTCTCTGATTTGATCCGAAACATTATTATATACTACTAATCCTAATTCCTAAATATATACACGCTTGGATGGATCGAGCGACCGCACACGTGTAAACAAATGCAAAGATAATAATAATCTGCATCTGCATATAAATATATGTATAATATCATGTACTAGATTCACATAGGAAGGAGAAAATCAAGGGCGAGGTGATCCAATATAATCCGGCACCACCATTGGCCTCCTTGGATCACAGTCAGCCCCACATTAAAAGGAGCCATCAGGCCAAGTGGAATCTCTGGTAATGACAATCATTTCACCTCTCGTAGGAGGATATCCTTTTCGGAGCCAACTAGCAGCCATGTGATCCAATGCCTGTGATCCATCGAGGAGTTGGATTCCACTTTGGTTGTTGGGCTGCTGCTTTCCCCAGCTAGCTTTCCCCGGTGGAAAGAACAAGAAGAGCAATAAAGAAGATGAACAAGCCAGAAGCATGCGTGCTTCCAGGCAAATCGATCATCAATGATTACTGGCCAAGCTATATACTAATAGTAGCTGTATGCACACTTAGCTTGTTGAATATGTTGCTGATGTGCACATTACTGGCTGAAATGATCGAGTAGATCTTTCTTCAGGGTACGGTACCGCTGGTGCCCATCAATTAGCCTGTCATAGCTAAACAATCTAGCTAGAGCATCTGATCTCCATGTGCATAATTTAAGCAGTGTGTTGGTTAGGAACCAACAACAAACATTATTCCCTATTGGGCTCGGCTAATGATTGTGAACCTCCTCATGCGCGAATATTAGGCTCAAATGAAAAGGACGCGCGCTTTCAGTTGCATTTGCATTGGTCATTGGAGGGAGTCTCTTTTGTTTCCTCCAAAGTTGGCGTAGCAAATAAACGAACGGTGCCTCATGCTCATGCCCTCATATATATGCCCAGTAGCTAGCACAGATGCATGTCCATTGTCCACTAGCTGACTGAGCTGAAACGGAACTGCAGAGAGATATTGCAGTGTGTTTTCAGTAAGGTCATTTTCTTGCTGTGTGGTATATAAAACTGTGGTTGCTGTAAAGGAATATATAGATAGATACAGCAGCTAGCAGCATTCGTGAAAAGAAGAAGAAGAAAAATCAGTTTTGAAGAAAAGGCCCGAGTCGATTCCCGGATGCAGGTTGGCTAGCCCGTCGCTTTTGCATTGTACGTCTTTGTTCCAATGGCACATCACGCAGTTGCTTTACAAGCATGTATGCTTTGTCCAAGAGGTGCACGTGTCGATCTGTGATGAACCTACGGTAGAACTTATTCGTATTTTCCCTACTCTCTTACGGTTATGGTTACATTTACAGTTACAGATACAGGGGAATCAGTTGTGGGCAAATAAAGCTTTCGTTTTCCATTAGTGTCCACCATCAGTCTCAAAAATATGGTAAGTACAAGGCAGATCTATAGTTAAGGGACGGTTAAACGTGTCATTTGCATTACTCCATAGTTTTTCCTAATTTTCTAGAGAGCTAGCTACAGAGGTCAATCTCGAGATTTTGCGTTAGGCTAATTATGACAATTGTTTTTTTTCTATTTATTTTGTCTTTTTCCTCTACCGTGTGAATTTTTATTTCTGTTTTTCCTTATTTTTCACCTTGTTCTTCTTTTTCTATTTCAATTAAACTTGTTTTTGTTTATTGCTTTTAAATTTGTGCATGATCTATTTGCGATGAGAAATTTCACGAAAATACTTCATGGAATAAATTCAGAAAAATATGAGAAATCTAGGAAAATGATCTGAAAGTAAATCCAAAAAAACAAGAGTAGCCATGCCTAGTCAATGACTTGACCTCAGCGGACAGGTCCCACCTTAAAAAATAGCTAGGCTCAATTCACGTGGTGTACCTTTTAATATTCACATAAAATTCATAGCTTGTTTTATGATGTATTTTTTTTACTTACACGATATTTTTTATGATGTCTAAAAAGGTATATTTACAGAGTGTTGGTGACACAGTATTTTCTGTTGCTTATGCATATTCAAAATTTGATTTGGGTGCAAAACTGCATTTATGGCTTTGTGCCATTAGCGAGCCCACGGTTAGTTCGGCCCATAATTACAAGGGAGCGACGGAGAAGACCTGACCGAAAGAGGCCCCGAGGCCCCAACCCATCGGGTCTTCACACACGGCCGTGACCGTGACATACAAAGCAGGACGCAGCTCACGACGGTCTGCACTAGATCGATTTCCGTGGGCTGTTACGGCCCACCTTTGTGGGTGTCCATTCCATTCTGCTACTCGTCGTCACCATCCACTCGCTCTACATAAGTAGCCTATGGGCCTTATGTGTGGGCTATCCCGGCCCAACTTGCGAGTGTCCACTCCTGCTACTTCACCGCCATCACTCTACATAAGTAGCCCAGAGGCTTACTATTTCTCAACAGCAGCCTGTGGGCCGCAAATCAGGGAAGACACGACGTGGTCAGGTTGCCGATGCCACGCACGGCACGTGTGGACAAGGACAACGGGCGGCGGCAGAACCGAGGGGAGGCGCATTCATTCCATTCAACGGTCGCCGCTTGCCGCCTTGCGAATTTGGGATCGCAAGTGGAGACGTCAGGCACAGCGCCGCCGGACTTGGACAAAGCGGCGGACGGACCATCGCAATCTGCCTCCGAGGCTCCCAAGGGAGACGTTTCGGGAACTCCCGTGAAGCCAACCGGTGGTTTCCGAAGCTCCTCCTTCTTGGGCGATTCAGACCTCGAAGAACCGAGATATAGCTTCAATTTGCTCAGCCTGACAGAGCCTCTCCAGTGCCAACGTCTGTCTCCGCGCGACAGTGCAAGAGACGAGTAGCCATCAAAGAGAGAGACGAGCTTTGTGAGCATGCTGCAGCCTGCAGTGAACGCAGATTATCCTTGGGAGAAATGGCCGCGCTTTGTTTGCACGAGCAATTGATTGTCCTTGTCCACTTCATCGTTGGACAAACAACCGAGTCGTTTATGCTTTGTGCACAATCCGCAACTTTTGTGCCAATTCTGCAGGGACGCTGGACAGCAAGAACAAGACCTGTAACGCTACCAACAAGAACTGAACATGCATGTATGCATCAAGAGAACACAATGGCATGCAAAGCCTGGAGCAATGAACCAAATCCGCACGGGCAATTTCACGGCACGAACGAATAGCATTAGAACAAAAGAACACACGTGAATACACCCTACAGATCCACTTTTTTTTTTTTTTTTTTTACAGACAGACCAACCAGTACACCAATGCTGTGCACTCACTGACACATTTTACATCCGGAGCAACGACGCCGGTCACAAAAACGCCGGCGAGGTCCGGGGACCAACTGAACAGAACCTACTACTCAAATCACTACTACACAGGTGCCGGCGGCCTGCAGATTGCCTAAAACCTCATCTGCGGCAGCCATGGCGGATATCGACGGAGCTACTACAGCCACTACTGAACTAACAAGACACACAATTACACGTCTGATCGGCGAACGGCTGAAGGGCGACGGCCTAGTTGGAGAGCAGCGCGTCCCAGTCGATCTCGTAGGACGGGTACTTGCGGAGCACGAAGCTCTCGGCCTCGTCCCACGGCACCTCGCTGAAGTCAAGCTGCCCCATCCCCATGTCCGCCACCACCGGCGGCGGCACCACGGCCGGCGTCGCGGGCGACGAGCACATCTCGTCGTCCGACCCGGACCCGGACCCAGACCCTTCGTCGGAGGAGCTGTTGCTCACGGCCGCAGCCGCCGCTGACGCCTCCAGGACCTGCGCGTTGATCGGCATCGCCTTGCTCTTGGGCCTGGTGCTCTTGTTCGACGACGACGCGGCGGCGATGGTGGCGCAGATGGCCTGGAGCTTGGCGTCGACGGCGGGGTCGAGCGGCGCCCTGGACGCCGCGTTGTCGGGGAAGTTGAGCCTGGCCGCGTCCCCGCGGAGGCGGTACGCGGCCTGGTCGTACGCCAGCGCCGCCTCCTCGGCGGTGTCGAAGGTGCCGAGCCACAGGCGGGTGCGGTTCCGCGGGAGGCGGATCTCCGCGACCCACTTGCCCCAGTGGCGCTGCCGCACGCCGCGGTACAGCTTCTGCTGGGGCGCCGCCGCCCGCTGCGCCTGCGCCGACGGCGGGACCGGGAGCGCGGGCTTCATGGGCTGCGCGCGCGGGCCCAGCCCCGGGTTCCGCTGCAGGTGGAGCTGCGCCTGGATGAACTGCATCTGCGCCGGGCTCAGGTGGGTCGCCGCCGGGTACTGCTGGGCCGCCGGGAGAGGCGCCGGCGGCGGCATGGCCAGAGGGGATGGGACCGGTGCGTCGTCCTCTTGCATGAAGGACTCCATGGCCCGCATCAGATCCTCGCTGGGCCCGGGGAGATTTATAGCAGCCGCCATCAAATGGTACAAGAACTAACAACTTTTTTTTTTTCGGGGGATTTTTTTTTTCTTTCTTTACAGAAAAAGAAGAAGAATAATTCGCCTGGTTCTTAGCTAAAATCAAAGAACAGGCTAGGAGGACAGATATACTGAACGGATAATCAGAGAGATTTCGAAAAAGAACCTCTCTTGACTAACAACCTACCTACCAATCCCACAAAAAGGAAGAAGAAGAGGAAAAAAGAGTAGATCAGAGACCAGAAACTAAAAGGCTCTGGAGCTCTGTTCTAGCAGGTACAGTAGGATCCAAGGAAGAAGAAACAGAAACTCAAGAACTGTGAACAAGAGACGAACGGTGTTGCAAGGATTCTACCTGGAAGATGATTGAAGAACTCGCTCAGAGCTAATCCTACCTCGCTCAGACCTCACAAAAAACTGTGTGTGGATTGGGCTTTTTCTGGCTGCGGTTGAGTGCGGTGCGTATTGGAAGAAGTGGTGTTTGTTGGGGTTGAGGAGCTCAGGGAAGGGAGACAACCATGGCTGCTCTTTTATAGGCAGCGGATGATGATCTTTTTCCCAACCTTATCACCCACCTCAGACACTAACCACTCCTCCTAATCGCGCTTTTTCGCCGGAGGGAAGCTTCGTCCGTGCGGCTGCCATGCGGGCCCGGGCCCCACGCGGAGAACCCGCGGGTGGTTCTCGGCGGGGCGCGGTGACAGGTCAGTTCAGCCACTGCCGTGGCGCCACGTGTACGTTTACAGGGCACGTGTCCGTGATGCCACCGGCAGGTGGCGGTCTCCGGCGCGTGGCGCGCAGCCAGTGGGGCCGTGTGGCTGTTGGCTGTTCGCTGTGGCGGATGGAGGGGGATGGACTGAGGCTGATGGCTGCGTGCGGTGCGGCGATAGGCGACGCGCGTGCTGCGGTGAGACCGCACGCAAGTGTGCCTGCGGCGACGACGATGGTGGCGTGCACCGGTGATTTGATTTATTATTAATTATTATTTATTTATTTACTAGTAATGGAGCAAAAAAGTTAACCTTTTCGGTCTCTGTTTTACTTCCTCCGTCTCACGTATTTTGACTTTTATACTGCTTGTCTTATTAAAATTTTTTTAATAAATATTATTTATTTTATTATGATTTATTTTATTATTACAGATACTTTCAAACAATAAGTGTAAAAATTAAAATATGTAATTATTTATAAGTCGGTGGAAGTATCGTGGAATCGGTGGCTTGTTTGTTGCAGCTTTTATGACCCAGTCGTAAAGGACCTTGTGATGTAAACGTTCTATTAAGCTCTCGCCTCTGGTTGAATAAACACTTTGGTACTCACTCAGCTTGGCCTCGGTAGCCCACACGCCTCCTCAAGGAATGCAATGCTCCTTCGGTCACTCAAAAATTAACTTTTGACAATTCATAACAAGGAAAAGCGGCGGACAACCTGGAGTAGGGAGTTGAGCCTTGCTCTTCAGGGTTTAGAGACCAAGATCTCCACCACTGGATCACGGCTTCAATTGTGATTTTCTAGCATTATACCTATTTGCTCACCAACGCATGCTTCGGCTAGATTCCTAGGGAGCCAAGGGCTCACCAAGAATCAACACACGTCCATATAGTACCTATTTGCTTTATACGGATGACCTCATCATTTCTGGCCAGCCTTTTAGCCAAGATCGAGGCTCCCTCAATTAAATTTATTGTTAATTAACAATTTTTCCTTGGGTCAAATGATCTAATCACTTGGACTAAACTATAGGGAAACAGGTTTAACCCTAGAGAAACAAATATTTTCCCTAGGAAACTTGTATAAATTCAAGTTTACCACACATTACGTTGAGTTTTTACCAGATTTATATATACGACTTCTCCTAAGATGGGGATATCCTATAATAAATCAAGTGTTTTGTGTTAAGTCACTTGGCGTTTCAAGTCATTTGAATTTTCTTTTCCAATTTATATATATATATATATATATATATATAAGTGCGTACCTCCCCAACAGGGCCATTGCATGTACGCACGAACCAAGCTCATATAACTTCACTCATAATCTACTAGTGGATTTATTATACCATTAGGCTTGTGTACTACTCCAAGTATCCAACTACATGAACAACTCTGTGTGTTCTTCGATGTGTATATCATCAGTAAGTAGCATGCCTATAAGACTGGCCACCGCGTGAGCGTGCGGAGAAAGCTATCCTTGCCGATGCTGATAAAACAGAGCTATCCTCGCCGATGCTGAAAAAAACACTCAAATGCCAGAATGTTCAGCATCGACATGCATGTGCTTGTGGGGACCAACTTCATAGCACCATTTCATCTCTTCTGCACGAGCAAGCAACAAACACCAGCTAAGAAATAATATTTTATTCCCCAGCACCGGTGCCCGTAGGTTCCTCAATGCCGGTGTTTTTAGACGAAGCATCGCATCCACAATGGCATTTCCCATTGCCTAGACTCACTTTTCCTTGTTTCAATATCGGTGTGAGTCACACTTTGGACAGTCTAATAGGATGTGTCTTCTTTTTAACAAAACAATAGTATATATTCGTCATCTCGGCGCATCTTGTTCCAAAATACCACATATCTTTCATTTGCGATCTATCTATATTTATAAAGGCAAAACAAATCTCTCATTTATCACCAACCGAACGGTCGATTATCAGAATATTCATCCTTAGAGTAACTCCAAGAAATTTGCTAAAAGAGATAGCTAGATCCTGCAGCAGTTTAGCAATTTTGTAAATTATATAACTCTTAAAAAAAAACAAAAGTTCTACGAGAGACTTGATATTTCTCATTTACTATTTCGGAAGATAGTCATCAGGGTTCGCTTGCTTTTTATGCCTAGCGATATTTGACGGATACCAAACTTGCTATTTTAGAAAACCAAATAGCATAGATATTGAAGTTCACTTCTTGCTCTAAAATTTTAAACATAGCATCTCAAAAAAGGATGACATGTTTATTGCAGATGCCTTTATATATTCTAGGTGGAGGAGAGATTGAGAGAATTTCAAGGAAGAAGCACCGATTCATGTCCCCCATGTTCGTCCTCTGGTGCTGCATGCCGCGGAGCCTTCGCGGATGGAGCGTTGCCGGAAAGCTACCGGTAGTTAGTTAGGACCACAGCATGGACCTGGCATGGATATCCATGTCCATGTACAATGAAGGCCTTAATAGTGTAATAGCCATCTGATATCTAACATGCACACACGAGAACGACGTACTTGTGAATTGTGGAACTAAAATAAGCCAAAAAATAAAAACAGAGGGACCAAAGCCAAATTTCTCAGAAACATGAGAGAACCGGAGAGAAATTTTTATTTTTCCCCGTGGGGAACGGGCAACTATCCATTCCATTTTTCCAAGGCTATATATAGTTCAGATGCGTTCACACAGCACATGCTCCTCCACTCCTCTCAAGACTCAAAAGCAAACTCCACCGTAACAGCGATGCATGGGTTGGTTAGAAGCTTACTAAGCTCGTATTGCTAGCATCTGCTGCAAGCACCCACCGAAACTGCCAAGATTCGCACATCTCCAGGCAGGTGCATGAATCAGAAGCCATAACCACAGTGGGAGCGTACATAGAAGAAAAAGTTTATGGGGTTCCAGGTCTCGGATTCTCTGCTGTCTGCTACCTGCTCTGCTCTCGGCCTTCTGCTACTACGGAGTACGTTACGACGACGCTAATCTTTTTATCCTGCCTCGGTTTTGTCCATGCATGTCCTTGATCAAAATAAGTTCAGAACAATGCTATTGCTACACTAGAGTGCAGTGCAGCTGGTCAAGCGGTTGCGGCCTTGCCGATGCATGCACGCACTGGCACATGCACCCACGGATCGATGCCGCCGCTTCTGCAGAGCGGAACCAAGATGTCCGCCAGGATTCCTTGTTACGGAGATGCTAATTAATTTTCTTATTAGGTGGGAACGAACCAAGGACAGCCAAGAACAGCCTGCTGTTTGCTGCAGCCTGCAGGGATCGTTGCTCTCTGCTGACTTGCACATTTCTGTCATCTTACCGCACTCCTAGTTTCTACGTACTTATGTGATTATGCCCGTGCCACATTTTCCATATATTCAATTTAATTCTCCATCCATAATTCCATTCGCCAATCCTTTTCTTTTTTAGGAAAATCGTCATGCACGACGCGGCCCGCACACCTGTGACTCCATAAAGGCCGCGACCCGCACACTCACTCGTCTTCGACCTTCGGCCTCCCCGTCTGCTCACTCTCGCTAGCTCTCTCTCTCACCGGCGGCCTTTTTGGCGGTCTTCTCGTGCTCGCCCAACCACCTCCTTGCGCCCCACCGCCTGCCCCCACTCCCAGCGCAACCTGGCCACAGTGACCAAGGCGGATCTGGCTGCGGCGCGCGCCACCGGATCGAGCCGCGGCGGCAGCGGATCCGCCAGATCCGGCGTCGGTGGATCCGCCCCTAGGTGGGTCCCTTGTCCTTCTCCTTCTCCTCCTCTCTCCTCTCACCTCTAGGGTTCCAACGAGCTCACCCCTTCTTCTCCTCAATTCAGAAAAGTATAGATTGCTGACCAGCCGGGAAAGTAGGGAAGACAGGCGGTAGGGATGGTCCCAAGTTGGCTTAGCGAGCCCTAGCGGCGGGGCAACGGGTGGGTCAGGTCTAGGACGGGGGCACCATAGCCGGAGCTGGAGAAAAAGGCGGCGGTGAGCTCGTCGGAGGTGGAGAAGATGGTGGAGGTGGAGGGAGGGGTAGAGGACGGCCCTAGCACTCACAACAACGCGGTGGCCGACGACGGGGGCATGGGCACCAGAAACGATAAACCCTATATCTATCAGGTTTTTTCTTTTTATGGCAACTCCAGTAATTTCTTTCCTAAAATAGAGTGTGCAGTCTAGAAGTTGAAATCTTGCATGTGCAGGCTGTAGCAACATCCATTTTTATTTTTTTAGCATTATTACACCCTTCTTTTGAGCGGAGGGCATACTAGAGCAAATTAAGCTCGGCTCGACCCGGCTCAAGCCCGACCTACGCTCGACGGATTTTGCCTGCCCATGAACCTTACTCGACAGGGCCTCAGCAGAGATCTTGCAGCCCGATAAAAATTTTCTAGGCCTGAACCCAATCTGACCCGCTGTTTTTTGCTATTTTATACTATAAAGTGCGGGCGACCTCCCTAGGCCTGGCCCAGCCTGAGCCTGACCCAAAAAATGAGGCCTACATTGGCTCGTCGGCTGGTCATGGACAAGAATTTTTTGACCCAAAATAATCAGGATTTTTATGGTCCAGCCTGCAAAATGCTCAGGTATAGTGGTCTTCTTTTTTGGCGGCGACACCGACGGCAGAGCGCGAGGCTTCTTTTTCAGGCCAATCGTTCTTCCTCATTCCTCATTCTACTAAATCACTAACCCAAACTTGCCCGATGCCTCTATCTGGCCCACTATCACCGCTAGTGGCTGAATCCACTAATGCCTCTATCTGGCCCACTGTCACCGCTAGTGGCTGAATCCACTAAGGGCCTCCTGGCGGCTTCGTCGGCATCGTCGGGGCATCGAAGCCCATAAAAACTCGTCCATTTCGCAGACAGAAATGGACCGGCAGGCTGGAGAGAACCAAACAAGAGCAAGCTTTGACGACTTGCCCCAGAAGCTCTTGATCTCACCACCGCCGACCCCAGTGCTGCTTCTACTACTGCAATGCAACTATGCAACCAACAGCGCCATACAAGGTGCCGGCAAGTAGTGGCTGAAAAAGCTGGTAGTCTTTTTTCTTTTAGAACGAAAGCTGGTAGGCTTTGACCGCAGTCTGGCAGACCTCCCGATTCGGATAGGAACATAAAATTCAACCAACTACATGTTATCATGTTCCACCATGTCAGTTGAATTGGGTGACAATCTCCAGACACGAACTATGTACATTGTTAGGTGTCGAGAAACAGAAAGTCTATACATATGCTACCGCCTTCAGTTCCACAAGTCAAGCGACAAACCCAGATTACTAGCAACAAGGAAAGAAACCCCCCAGAATTTTATACACTTATGCATCCCGGTGCTGCACCCAAAAACTAAAAGCAGCAAACGCTTCCATGAGATCCTCCTCTGTAGGACCATGCACGCATGCACCCCTTGCAGCACACAGCGCAACAATGGGGTCCAACAGCTGCAAAACCAAATCTCCGCCAAGTTGTTGGTCTCATCACAAGGAGTTCAAGTAGTGGTGTTGGTGCCTCTTGCTGAACTCAATCATGCCTCCATATGTCTGGTCCGCGAGGCCTACAAAGAAGGCCTCAGTGTCCGGGCTGAATGCTAAACCTCCAATCTCGCCAAACAAGTCAATCTCCTGGGATTTGCTGTAGTCCGCATAAGCATCATATATGTGGACAAAATCCACAGGCTCTGCTGTCGCAAGGAAGCGCCCGTCTGAAGAGAACTTGACACACCGTATTGAGCCCATCCTTCCACCAAGCACAGCTACCGACTGCGATAGGTTTCTGATGTCCCATAGCCTGCAAGTAGTGTCTTGACTCCCAGTTGCCACGATATTGCCATCAGGATGCCACGCAGATGCAAATGAGTAATCCAAGTGACCCCTAAGAGAACCAATTGCCTACACAACATATGTGAGTGTTGAATATTAGGATCAACCACATAGCCCTGTGCCCTGCAAAAGTAACAGAAGGAAAAAAAAACATTCACTTACCTTGCCACACTTGGGATCCACTATACAACCATCCTCATGATCTCCCAGGACAGCAAAGAGTTTCCCATTTGGGCTCACAGAAACACTCTGCGGGAGAGGAAAATTTAGCAGCCAAATGAGAGCATAAAACTACAGGGCATAAAACAGTTAAGGGCCTACTTACATTCACAGACCAAGGGAAGACATAGTGCTTGAGGAGGTCAAAGTACTCGGTGTCAAAAATCCTGATGGAGCAGTCATTATTAGCAGCCACCAACCTTCTAGATCCACTGAAATGTACATTTCATAAGCAAACTGTTAAATCAAAATGAACAAGATAACTGACTCATAAAAGCATCGAATCATACCTGGGATCCTGATAGATCTCTAAAGAGTTGCTGATTGCATTATCATCATCTGTAACCCTTGTGCTGTAAACAACCCCATCATCATCCAAGCGCTAGTAAATACCAAAAACAATATGTCAGATTTCCTATCTGTCATGAGTTGCTATAGACCAAAGTAGAATATTTGTGCAGTAGGAATACCTTGCATATAAGCTCCCCTTGAAAGCCACCAACTACCAATAAATTACTATCCACGGCCATTGTTGTGACCTGGACCATTGCCACTGACTGTGAACCATGCCCCCTCTGTGCAAAAACAAAAATGAGTACTTTAGACCAAACAAAAAAGAATATGAAGCTGCAAAGAAATATTGAACAACAGAAAATATAAAAGGTTGCATACCTGTTTTGGGACGATGCAATCATCAGCATTGATTAGCTCAGTGCTTGTCTGCTCCAGTGAGGACCAGTGTGTCACTGATTGATCATGCATTGTATAAACATCATGTTTGGTTGTTGCCCATACTAGGTTCCGTAGCTGTGAAACAACACATCATGCAAAAAAGATCAATGAGAATGTGATATGTGGATTTGCTCTTTGGGCTTCCAGTGCGTGTAACAAGCCATGACGTAAACTTGAATAGAAAGAGCTCTTCCATTTCCCCTTAGGGACCATTTGGATCCCTTCATTTTGGAGGAATTCGAATCTACCTAAGGATTATGTATTTGGCTTGGGCGGCCCTGGTGCAAGCGGTAGAGCTTTACCGCCTGTGATCAAGAGGTCCAGGGTTCAAGCCCCAGCCTCTACACATTTGTGCAGGGATGGCTGTTGGCTATTTTCCCTTCCCCAGACCCCGCAGTGCGGGAGCCTACGGCACTGGGTACGCTCTTGGAATTTTTTATTCCTCGACGTTCCAAAGTTCACATATAAGCCTATCTCAAATTCATAGGGTGGGAGATGGAAATGGATTCTATATATCACCATGCTATGTTTGAACTCTCCAACTTAATTGAAGTCATAGAAATTATATAGCCAATCTCAAATATGTGTATAAACTATAATTTATTACAATGAATTCAATTCTAAGGATCCAAACGGAGCCTTAGGCAAATGCTACAGCAGCCCTTGCATACAAACAACAGCAGCAGCAGCCCTTGCATGTCGACCAAAAACATGATTTGGTTAGAAGGATTAGGAAACCCCATACAGAAGCAAAAATCTCTTAAAGAGGCAAACAGTTTGGCAACATGTACAGCATAACCTTTTTTTGCATAAGTGTAGAGCCATAGACTTGCTAAGAATTACTCAGATTTTTATATATGACGTTGGTTAGTTTAAATTTGAACTAGCCAACATCATATATATGTAATTGGGGGAGTAGTGAAGACCATACAGAAGGCAAAAGCAAAGTCTCATGATAAGTTATGCTTATCCTTGTACACAACTAGGCAGTTTATCAGTTATAGTATTGTCGGCAAAGCATAATAATGCGCATAGGATAAGTGCACATAAATTCTTTGTATTTAATAAGATCTACAACTTCTCGCCTGTATTCTCAACATATGGACAACTAGAAATGAGTTTCCTTGGACCAAATGAATTTGATTCTAACAAATTCAAGCAAAATCTACATCAGAAGTAGTTCAACATTGTAACTCGCTATTACATGCATAAAAAAATGTTATCCCAGATTCAGTTGAAACCCAAAATGTTCAGTATCCGAGAAAGTAATTTTTAAGTTATCCTGAGTATTTATCAAGGTAAGGTTGGAAAACTGGGTAAAAACTAGTTTTGTGAAATCTATTTTACTTATCCATGAGATTGAAACAAGACTAGCTCTTCCAACCTTCGAAGGGTAAATCATTCCTCGAACCAAATAGAACAGCCAAGAATCACTAAAAAATTGGCCACACAAATAGGATAGCCTCGTGATGGACCAACCTTCCAAGGACAAATCATTCCTCAAACCAAACAAACCCAAAAGCAACATGCTTGGTGATAACTTTGCTCAAAAAGTTGGACTGTAATGCAACAGAGAAAAATCAGACCTGAAAATGTACAATTAGTGGCTGAGCACGCCTTGTGTTGTAGTGGAAATCATAGTAAGGGCTATCCTTTTCCACTTTTTTGCACTCCTGAGAGATCAAGAAAGAAACAAAAAGATTGTAAGGAGCTGGAGAAGTTACATTTCAATAATAAAGACTGAACAGTGCTGCATTGAATGACACTGAGAATGCATGTACGAGTTTCAGCATAAATCATTTGGGGTGAACAGATGAAACCTAGTAGAACAGTAAATCTATCTGTGCATCTGATGTCCATGTGACCACTAGCTGTAAATAGATAAGAAAATCATGGAAACCAGTCTAACAATTGAATAACCAGGAGTCAGTGTACTTGCTTCCACCTAGTGATCTAGGGATAACTATTTCTACCACCTTACAAATATACTGAACACCATGCAAATAGAGGATACTCGGGTCAGGTATTTAATGTAACTGAAAAGATGGGGCCTCTGACATGAAAAATGAACTCGCAAAGACAAATCAGCATGTAACACTTTCATATTGCTGTTAATGCCCTGGGCAACTCTCATGTAATGATCTGAAACTGCTCTAACAGATTTACCTTTAAGTAGGTTGATCCATAGCCCAAAGAAAGGTGGACTAGCAGTACCACAAGAATATTAAATTTAAAAATATTCACAATAAGAAAATGGTGACTGTTGTCCTTGGTCCATGCAAAATAGCTGATTCAACTACCACATTTGGCCCATTACTATGTGACATGAGATAGTTGGTAAGCACTGCAGTAAAGATTCCATTCTTGTTTCTTACAACCTGGCCCTTCCCACTAATGGAGCATGAATGTCAGGGAGGGATTATGACCCCTCTTCCCTGTTTTTGTGCATTAAGTAACTATAAGTCAATGACAATTGGGATTATGATTTGAATTTTTTTATGTTAACATGTTAAGAGATTTGCCATTCCATGCTGTACTGGAGGTGGATACTAGCTACTCGAGATTGCCAATCAATTAGCCAACCAGATATTCTCTCACATAGAAGTGATAACTGATGCTCTTTGACATCTAAGTAGCATTTCTGGAATTTAACAATTTGTACACTTAGACTAGGTCAACTACAAAGGTTCACACAATCTCAACCCATCAATTTTGGATCATGATGTATGCCCCCACCAAACCACCACCCTGGACCATAGTAGATATGAAAAGCTTGCACCCATCCCCATCAATGAGCAGCATGAGCACATGCACCCAACCAAACCCACCTTACCTAAACTTCATCCATGCCTTCTGCTGCCCACCAGGAAGAAAAAAGAAAGGAAGAAAGAATGGAAAGAACTGAACCACAACACAAAATTTGGACATAGCTAAGCATGACGATCAGCCCCATGAACTATAACAGCGAACAGTAGTGTTTTTATATGGTTCAGACATGAGATCAGCAGTATAGTGTAACATAGTGAAATAGTGATACGTAGTGATGGTTAGTATGTTTTTGTTTTCAAGACTTTTTTGCGAACCAAAACAAAATAATTTGCATCTCAAAGAAATAACAAAGCAGATACTGCATAGTTAAAGATGGATAGATATTCTTATTCCCAGAACCGGATAATCGTGGATATGATCTTTGATACGTCATTCTTCCTAATTTGGCAACCTTTATATAGTGTTCTGTATTTGATTATCAATGTGTGTTTTTTGTTTGGGCAAAGTAGTGCAAGCTTATGATTACATTAAACTTGTCATTCATATCCTTCCTAATTCCATGATCTCCACCTTTCAATAGTCTTTCCTAGCCAAGCATTTGCCAGCTAGTAAACCGTTACGAATACCATCTTGTCAATTTTCCTAACAACCTAGGCCACAGGTTTGAACCATCAGTTTGCACGTTGTAGTGTTATGGGAGCAATAGCTGCCATCACTGATTGTGAATGTAATTAAAAAGACTAGGTATAGGTCGCACACACTCTTGTACCACAACTATCGTATGAATGAGTTAGAGTGATGATGGGCCCAAAATTCTAAAACAAAGTTGGCATGCTTATGGTTCTATTAACGAAGTACCAAATATCCAAATGTCTAAACATCGTGTCACTGCAAAGTATAGATAACAAAGTCCCAACTGGAATTCAATTGCAGCCAATTTCTGTGGAGTCTATTTAACGCACTGGAACTCACCAACTAGCCAAACAAATGATTCTGTTTAACCAGAGGAATTCGTGGGGAGAAAAACAGATCAGAAACATAGATTTAAGAATCCAGAACCCTACCAAAAGGGGCCCTTCAATGTCATATCTATCTCATTCCACATGCAGAAAATAAACAATAATGTAGTGTTAAATGACATGTCGGGAAGGGCATACGTCAGCAAAATACACAACGGAAATGTTGGGGCCATTAAATATTTTCTGGTACGAAATGGGCCACTTCAAATAGGTTCATTGCTCCGGCCCAGAATACGATTAATCCGGCATGGGCTACATGAGCTCTTAGGTTAGTTATATGTCTAACAAAATTTCGTACATAAGGCGTTTGATTATCGTATCTTGGCTTGTGGTTCACATGAAAAGGAAACACTAGTGCAATTCAGGAGAAGATCAATATCCCTAAAGTTTTCCATGTTTGGCATGTAGAAACCAAGCAGGAAACCAAAGAATCACACAGCACATGACCATGTCTGTACCATACCGCAGACTCATGACTATTATGTGGAGGAAACCTAGGAGTATTGTGTATTAGAAGTGAGTTGAACATTCTGCGGTCGAAACTAGAATTTGGGTGGACATCGATTGGGGTGGAAACAGGAAACGGGCTAGTGTTGAGTACCTGCAAAGCATCCTCCCGTGCGTAACTCAGGTTCTGGTAATTTCTGTAGTTCTTCATCTTCATCTCCCGGTACTTGTCCCTCCCGAAGAGCATCTTCTCCCACGGGATCCCCTGCATGTCCTTCCCAGCAGCGACGTCCGCGGCAGTGACGTCGGGCAGCATGTTCTCCTGCAAGACAACCAACGAGACATTCCTTCCTCAGAGAAAACCAACGAGAAGAGGGGATCAAAATTTCACCCCAACAAAACAAAACAGCGATCTCCCAAATGGAACCAACATGGACAGCAGACCTGGTCGTAGCTGACGAGGCTGGCGAAAAGCTCGTTCTGGTTGGCGTCGCCGAAGGCGTTGTTGTCTCCCTGGTCCTCCATGAGCTCCTGGATGCTGTGGAGGATGAACTCGAGGTTGTCCTCCAGCTCGAACTCGTCCTCCATGCCCTTCCTCCTCGCCCTCGCCCTCACAGGCAGGCAGGTAGAGAGTCCAAATCAACCCGCCCTGCGAAGGCAAAATCACCCTGAACCAACCAACCAACCACCCCCAAATTTCGCCGGTAGAATAGAAACGAAAAATTCAGCACGCGGGAATTTCGGGCGAGGAGACAGGCGGCGGACGAATCTAGGGAAGCGCGGATTCGAGCGGCCGGCCTCACCTCGATCAGAGCGGACGGACGGATCCGGGGATGCGCGCGGAGGTGGAGCGGGATTGGGGAATTTCTTCTCCGGTGGTGCTGGTGGTGGGGCGCGCGCTGGCAAAAGCGCAGGCAGCACGGGGACGGCAAGGAGGCGAGGCGGCGGCAGGCAGGCAGGGCAGGGCCCAGACGACGAGGCGACGCGGGGGCGGGGGCGGGGGCGAGGTAGAGGGCGAGGGCGGAGCAGGCCAAGGCCAAGCAAATCACCACCTGGTGGGAGCGCGAGCGCGTGATGGGAGCGGGTGGATGGGAACGCACCACCGACCGGGCGCCGCGGGGATTGTGGGGGCAAACGGGCGGGGCCCGCGCGCCAGCGGCTTGTCTCGCGTGCCGTGGTTGGTTTGGTGCACGGTGACGGTGACGGTGACGGTGCCGTACGGGGTAAGCAAATAAAAAAATAGCTGCAATGATTTTCTCTATCTCCATCCGCATGTAGATCCTCAGCAAGAGTTGTCGAGTCTAGAGGAGTAAAGAGTAGACGCCACCAACAAACGACCCCGGGCCCCTACTAGAGCTCTGAGGGTCTATGCCAACACAGATGCCACACTAGGGAGCAAGGGAGACGTCAGATGCTGTGACGGTTGTGGCTTATGGATAGAGGGGTGGTGAGTGGCAGTTGTCGGATGGGAGGAGGGGCCAAAGGAGGAGGAGGGTTGAGAAGATCCGCAAATTATGTTACTTGATGGTAACGGATCAAGTGTAAATTATTCTACCCGTGTAAACCACGGTAAAAAAAGTCGTCAAAATTCATCAAAAAATCACACATATAGATTATATGATGATACATAACATTATAAAATATTTTATTCAAACACAATTTCGTTTGTGAGATATAAAAATAATAAATTTCTAATAAATCATCTCGACAACTTTATGGCTTGAAAATTGTTATTTTTGTCTCACAAACGAAGTCAAGTTTGGACAAGATATTCTATAAGGCTGTGTATCATCTTATCATCTACATTTGCGATTTTTAGAGGAATTTAGATGACTTTTTTGTCATGATTTACATAAGTTTTTACAAAGAAGATGGTTTGCAATCCGTTGCCTGAATGAATAGGTTAGTTTGGCTAACATTTCTTCATGGACCACTTTGGTAAATAGGTTTTCCGGTTAAGCAAGACTTGGAACTAGATTGACCTAGCAAAATTCGGTTAGTTAAAAGCAGGAACCTTTTTTATTTTGATTTTTTTTAGTTCTGTGTCTGGTTATTTCAGTTTTCAGTTAATTTTCCCCATTCCTACGGTGCACTTCACCCATCGTGAGGGGATACTCGGATCCTAATCTAAAAATTAGCCATGTCCATATCCAATTCCACACGGCGTCGATGACAATGCTTGCCTCTCCATTCACTCGCGGCAGGCCACTAGCACCACCTTTCATGTGCAGCTGCCATTTCGCTAATCGTCATCGCATTTTTCACTATCGGTGATTCGGTGGCTATTTTTTTTTTTTGACAATTTTCAGACGGGCCACAAAAAGATCATGGGCTGCTTGATGGCCCATAGGGCCCGGCTATCTTAAGCTAAAAAATATTAATTTTTAAAAACTTCTCTAGATAATTTTTCTTTTAAAATCAATAACTTACAGCACACCTCCTACCAATACAATCGTCCAAGGTACGAGGCAGGTCCTTGCTCACCTCTCAGCCCTCACGTCCCATCGCGCACGCTCACCCACGCTGCGCCAGCGGGCACGGTTCGAACCCTGAAATCTTATCTTTTTCCCGAGAAAAAAATGAAAACCTCCTCCCCGCGGCAAGCGCGATCTCGAACTCCGATCCGTCTACGCGAGCGCGAGGGAGAAAAACAGGCCGCTAGGACGCCAGTCGTGGGGTTAGGGACTAGGGTTGCGCAGGCTGGTGGCGGTAGCATGGAGCACGTCTTCTGCGTGGAGGAGAACCGCAACGCCTGCTGGGCCGCCATCGCACCCAGGCAACATTGCTGTACAAGGTGGGGGGTGAGGTCGCAGCGGCCTGGATCCCACCGGTGACGCACGGTGGCGCTACGGGGGCCGACGGTGGCCGCCGCCAAAGCCTCGTCGCGCCGCCAAAGTTCACCTCAACTGCTGCTCCGCCCGCTGGCCGCTGCCTACCAGATCGTGGTCCTTGGCGCGCGTGCCTGTGGTGCGGGGACGAGGGGAACCCGCCACGCCAGGGCAGGCGCAGCCGGCTGCCAGGGCACGCGCCCACGACGCTAGGGTAAGCTGCAGCCAGCCACCAGCGTAGGCGCCCGTGTGACGTACACCACGCCGGCCGGGCCGTCCGCAGCCTATGATCCAATCCTGCCAGGGCAGGGCACGCTCTGGATGCCGGCGTCTTGCACATGCCGCCGTGCTACAATGTGCCGCAACAGGTGCCCATCTCTATTCTAGATCTTTACGTTGTTTGCTTGTCTCTCCGATTGGGGAAAAGAGAAAAATTGATTGAATCTTTACAATGAATGGATGCTGACCAGCAATACAATGAATGAATCAGGTGCACATCACGTTGGGCAATGAGCGAACGAGGAAGGCACGGCGATGATGGCTGTAAAACTGATTTGATTGAATCTTTACGATGAATGGATGCTGACCAGCAATACAATGAATGAATCAGGTACACATCACGTTGGGCAATGAGCGAACGAGGAAGGCACGGCGATGATGGTTGTAAAACTGATAGCCGATGCAATTATTATAGTATCCAGATCAATTTTATTTTTGATGGAATTGTTATGATAGCCGAGGAAGGCATGACGATGATGTTGCATTGCTTGATGTAGTACATGACTGCTGCTTGCTACGGTGCAGGGCTGCAGGCTATGGGTGCTGATATTAGCCTCCTCTTTTTCATGCAACAGAAGTGCAGGCTTGCAGCTCCTCTCTGACTAAATCTGATATTCATGTGTTGTTGTTTTGTACAACAAGTTTGGATTTTGCATTCACCAGTTGCACTCATATGTCAGACTCTCTAAAAACATTTGCTGACTTGCAGCAGAACACATAAGATTTTTCTACTAAGTTTGGCCTGCTTTTCATTTGGGAAAAGAAGTGTCCATCTGGTTAACTGAATCGTATCTTTAATCTCACAACTTCCCTTATCTTTAATCTTACAACTTCCAATATTTTCTCACCTGCAGTATCGCTGAGGTTCAGGTTGTTTTTCTTGGAGTAGATAGTGAGCTGTCCCAAGTGCAGGAGCATGCTGAAGAAGAACGCTGGTTTAACAATTTTAGGTGTTTAAATCAGCAAATCTAAATAGCAGGAGCCAAATCAACTGCGTTGGACTTCTGCTAATAAAATATTGGAGACAATTGAAAAGCACTTCTGCAGTGAAGAAACCAAGGTTAGTAGTCAGCAGTAGTGAAGTAGCTTTTTTGTTTGAACATTTACCTTATTGCTCAGTGCCTCATATATATTTGGTTGAACTTACCTAGGTGCTTCCTCAAGCTAGGATGATTTTACCTCCTGAGAAACAAAGGAAATTATTTTTTTAACTATGCTTGCGAATGGCTGAACTATATTTTTTGGGCTGCACTAACGTATGCGGCTTTAATTTCTCTGTCTTTTCAGTCCAACAAACGCGGAAGTTACTAGATGAGAGGAACAGGAAAATCAAATATCAAAGTGCTCGTGATGGTTGTTTTGTTCCATGACTACCTAGATATAAAACGTTGTTCAAAAGAATTTTATCGTTGTGCAAGCATGACATGAGTTATGGGTTGTAGTCATGACAAATATAGTAGATACTTGAGTGATCTAATTAGAGATGTACAAGTAGAATAAGATTTACTATGTCTCCTTACATGCAAAAGTGTTCCTGAATTATATCCATTATGTAATAGTTAAACCAAGCAAAAAAAGTTATTTTTATGAGCATCTCCAAAGATAAAGCCATAGCGTTAGCACGGGCATGTTAACATAAGTTCTTTAAGAATAATTTAAATTTAACAATCTTTGTGTAAATTTTTTAAATAAGACGAGTGATCAAACTTTATGTCAAACAAGTCAAACGACTTACAATTTGAAATGGAGGAAGTATCATATACTAGTACTCCGTATGCATCTAAGTACAGTTAGATCTGAAGCCTTTTATTCACACAGGTGTGAGACCATCCATACTCATATTCCTCTATTTCTCTCCTTTATACATCCTAGTCAACAAGATTCCCTCCCCTCTACCAATTTTTTTCACACTCATCCATCCTTTACAGCATCATTTATCAGCTATGGGGCCCACTTATCAAGAATATTTTATTTTTTCTCTCTCCTCTTTTTCCTCTCTCCCTCTCTCCCACCGTCGGCTCCTCTCTCGCTCCCCTTTCTTCCTCCCGGCAGCAGGATGGATGGGTGCGGGGATGGAGCTCGCCGGGAGACCGTGCCCAAGCTCGCCGTGGCGGAGGTTCCCTGCGCGCGGCCGGCGGCGGGGCTCCCCCGCTGAAAGGTCCCTATATGGTTTTGGAAATTGAGTGACAACTTTAAGTTGGACTAATGTATTAAATTGAGAATACACAGGAGATTAGTCCACATGTGATAATGTGCAATGGAGGAGCTTAATTGCATATGTTACATGACATGGAGTCATGTGACCGAGATGGTGAAGATCGAGATGAGGCTTGGCTCGATGTACCGGTGGATGTGTGAAGGGCAAGTCAAGGCTTTGAAGCGATGGACCATGAGCTGGTGAAGCTTGGGCAAGACTTGGCGCCGATGGACCATGAGACGGTGAAGAGCAAGTGAGACCAAGATCGATGGACCAAGAAGATTGCATGATAATATGAAGTGGATCATATCATTTGGTGATTATGTCGGTGCATTTGTTGCATTGGCACATTGGAGAAAGACGGTGGAAATGGAAATACGCAAGGCAAAGGTATAACCTAGGAAATTTTATTTCACCGGTTATGAGGTGTGTAGAGAAGTTGATGACCGGATTTAGGATTTATAGCCGTACTATCAAGAGGGGCAAACTTGTTTGCATATCGGTCATCTAGTGCCACTTGAGCGATCTAACTTTGATACGTGTTAGGATCGAGTGGAGTTGTGAGAGCAAGTGAAAATCCTTTGAAAATGATTATGAAAATGCTAACACACATGCACATGGTGATGTACACTTGGTGGTGTTGGCACATTTACAAAGGTGAAGGTTTTGGAGATGGTTCCGCTAACTCTTGTGTTGGAAAAGAGAAATGATGGCTTTTGGATTAGAAAACTTCTTTGATCCTTTGTGTTGTGGATCAAGAGGGTATGTGACTTGTGTAGCCCTCTGAGTAAGCTTTCCAACAAGTCCAAGATCATCAAAAACGGAGTTCGGAGCTAAGAGATATGCCCGTTTTAGCGCGAGGTGGTCTGCTGTCCGCATGAACGTTGGACGCGTCCAGAGGGGCGTTGGATGCTACTCAGAGCTGACCGTCGTGGGAGAGCGAGCGTCGGACGCCGGTAGGCCGCGTCCAACGGTGTGCGTCGGACGCGTCCAGCGGTGTCCAACGGTCGGATTTTTAAACGTGCGTGGTTTTTTATAGCGTCAGACGCGTTCTGTGATGAGCGTTGGACGAGTCCAACGTGTGTATTTCAGGCGGTTTGACATGGAGGCTTGGAGCACGATTTTGCATAGTGTCGAACGCGTCTGACGCAGGGCGTTGGACGTGTCCAACGCTCCCGAATATAGCCGTTTGAGAGTGTAACGGTTGGATTTCGAGGTGGGGCTTATAAATAGCCCTTTGGCCGGCCTTGGCCTGTAGGGGAGCACACTTTGGCCTTGGTGGCTTGTGTGGTAGTGCTTAGGAGCCCTCTAACTCACTCATGCTTGATAGTGTTCATCCGATCGAGTGAGAGAGAGATTCTAGTACGTTGCATTGAGAGATTGCATCGAGTGTCACTAGGTGTTCGTGTTGCAAGCCGGTGTGCTTGTTACTCTTAGAGGTTGCCACCTCCTAGATGGATTGGTGGCAAGAGACTCCGTCGAAGCACGCAAGGAGCTTGTGCAGTGCTCTGGAGAAGAGCTTGTGAGGGGTATTGTGCTCACCCTGCGGGAGATCGTGAAGAGCAACTCTAGTGGAGATCGTGGGTTGGAGGATCCCCATCTTGTGTTGGTTTTAATGCACTCGAAGCTATGGGTTTGGCTAGCCGACACCATTTAGTGTGTGAAACTTCAAGTGGGTGCATCGCCACAACAGGACGTAGCTTGGTAGCAACCAAGTGAACCTGGTGAAAAATCGTCGTGTCATCTTGTTCCACACTTCGCGGTGGTTTGCATCTCTATTCACAAGCGTGTATTTACATTTATATATATTGTGCTTGTGTTGTTGCTCTAGCAATTAGTTGGCTTGTGTAGCTATCTAGTTGCCTTCTAGCTTGTGTAGCATAGAAGTATCTCTTGTGTGGCTAATTAGCTTGTGTAGTCTAATTAGTTGTGTTTGCTTAGTTTGTGTAGCTAAGTAATTTGAACTCTTGGGTTTAGTTTGTGTAACCTTGTTCTTGAGCATCTAGTGAGCTTATGTTGGCTTTGTGCTTTGCTCATTAGAATTGTGTAGGAGCTTCCTTGGTTGCTAAAGTACTAGTTGCTTAGGTTTGTGTGACCTTGCAAGCTAGACTTGTTTAGGAGAGTTCAAGCTAGATTGGCACCTTACTTTCTTGTTTAAGATATTTTTCAAGGTGTGTCTAGAGTCATAGTTTAGAGGGATGAAGTCTTGGCTAGACCGATAGTTTTAATTCCGTATTTGTTTCGGTTAGCCGGTGCGATAAATTTTTTTGAAAGGACTATTCACCTCCTCTAGTCCACCATCTCGACCTTTCACCCGCGCTCGGCCGGTGGCGGGGCTCCCTGCGCGCGGCCGGCAGTGGGGCTTGGCGCGGCGAGGCCATGGCGGCGGAGCTTGTCAGGCGACCATGGCGGGCGGCCATGGCGCAGCGGCCCTCTCCTCCTTCTTCGGCGGCGCGGCGGCTCTCTCCTCCTCCCTCTCCGGCGCGACGCGGCCTCCTCCACGAGACCACGACGCCGGCTGACCTCCCGGCACGCAGTGGGGCCCTCTCCTCCGCTCGGTCCCTCTCTCTCCTCGCGTGTGCTGAACGAGCACGGGCCCCGCGTGTGGAGCATACCGGAGGCACCGTACCTCCTGCACAGAGGCAAGACCGGGGCACGTCCGGTGCTTTCCAGGAGGCTTCCCAGTAGTCCGCTGCAACACTTTTGTCCAGTAAAGCCTCTTGGAGGACTGCGATACGGGACCCGCTGCAGTTGGTCCGAGTAGTGTTCCATGCCGTAATCGTACAGATTCTAAACGAATCCATACAAAGAGAAGAGAGGAGCGAGGCACTGTTGATGTTCATTGGGGGACGAAAACAGAAGTTGATCTGATTTTTTTGTTCAACAGTATGATATAATGTCGCTCATGTGCTGTGGGGGTGATAATGTGATTGTGATCTCTGGTTGGTTTTGGACCTTGGGGGCTAATTAAACTGCGCCTCACCTGAACGCATGTGAGGAGGTGTACCAACTCAACTCGATCCGATCCAACGTCGGACACATCATCCAGGCTCAAAATATCCACTACTATAAATGTAATAGTGCCACATTCATCGGGTGGTAGGTCAAAGGTTCCCTGCAAAGGTGCAACTTGCATGCAAATAAACCCATCTAGGGGCTACTTTGAAAACTCAAATCCCCTTGAGAGCCGTGACTATTTTCAGGATGGGAAATGCGTACAATATCATTTGAATAACTCATTTAGTATAGGGTTCATTTAGTTATTCATATTCAATATAGGCTTTTACATCCCTAGGTGGTCCTCACCCTTCTTCCAAATTAGCCCTCAAGATCTTTTTTTTTGTTTCTTTCTGTCACATTTAGGCATCATAGTTTTCTTTTCTCAATTTTAATGATGGGATAGATTGATTGTGGTGGTTGCATCACGCAATGCATATATATTCGATCTCGTATATTTCTCTTTGGACCATAGTTTTTCAATTTATGGAGAAGGTACGGTTTCCATGAATTGAGTGGTGTTCTATGCGTTTTTAGCCAATTTCTATTATCAATGTCGCACATTTTAGACAATTAATATGTACTATGTCCATTTTAAATTATAGTTAATTTGTCTTTGTCATGAGTTAAACTTTTCTAAATTTGATCATTTTTTTTGAAAAAATAGATATAAGCATATACAATCTCAAATAAACACTAACAAGACATGTATTTCATAAACAATTTTAAAATTAATTTATAGCGAAGATGTTGATGTATTTTACAAAGATTTTGTGAAACATAAGAAAAAGCATCATATTGATATATAGATTAAAACAGTGGGTTTCAGCTTGGGAATAACTTCATATAGCAACCTCATTGTTCAATAACTCGAGTTTTTAATATAATAGAAAATTGGCTGAAATTATTGGCTTCTTTTGGTAGCTGCTCCTAGAGTCCAAGACGATGTGTATAGAGTCTAGTAAGTACGTACCTTTCTACCTACAAAATTAGATTTAGTCCAAATATTATGATGTGTCAAGACTCTTTAACTAGGCTAATGACGAGACGATATACCACCACTACAGAAATACTGTAGTTTCTAGTAACGCCCTTACTTTGGGTAGGGTGGTTCTATCAATATTTGTATCTAAAAATAGTTCTCAAGCTGACCCATATCTATGAATCCAAGGATATATAGCTCCCTATCTCTAGCTCTGCTTGAAGAATAATTCTCCATCTCTGTCACCATGAATGCTCGTGGGGCAGCTTCTCTTCCCATCCTTGTCCCACACACGAAGGCCTTAGATACCCAATTGGGTCTAAAATCTGCATAGTAAATGTCCCATTATACTATAGTAATTTTATTTTTATTTGGTAATAATTGTCCAAATATTGATTAATTAGGCTTAAAATATTCGTCTCGCAAAGTACAATAAAACTGTGTAATTAGTTTTTTATTTCATCTATATTTAGTACTCCATACATGTGTTGGTATTTTGATATGACGGGAATAGGAATTCTGCATAGTAAATTTTAGACCCAAAATTAGGTATCTAAACAAGGCCGAAGAATCCATCTCTGCAGGAACCCATTCCGTTACAAAATTTGATTCTGTGCCAAATCAATGTAAACTGAACAAGAAAAAATCATATTACAAAAACATCTAATTTAGAGTTTAGTTTCCTATGGATACCAGGCTATGTGTTAAGCTTTTAGTGAGATTTTAAGGTGTGTTTGGATTTTAGGGCTAAAAACTTGTGAAAAACAGATTAAACATGAGCTAATTATGGGCTAATGGACCCTAACCACCAATTAGCCCTTGTTAGATCTTATTAGCAAAGAATTAACTCACATATAGGCTTCTAACTGTTATCCAAAAGCATAGACTAATTAGGTCTTTGATCCAAACACTCCTGACTAAATCGATTTTGTGCCTGTCCTATAGGGAAATTTCTCTTATAGAAATGAGTGTCGGGTCTCGCTCGATTACCATCAGGACACGTAAACCTAGTTATCTCGTAATTCATAAGCATTTTATACAAATACCCAGAGAAGAAGGGAAAAATTTTGGCGAGGACCATCCCTACCACGACACCCTGCGGAAAATGATGTTGTGGCCTACATCTTAGTTGCATAGTCCTTGCAATGTCATGGCAAGGTTAGTTCTCACTGATTTTTTTTTTCCTGAAGAAAAAAACTCTCCTACTGTCAATCAATCAATAGCACAATCAGCAAATGGAAGAAAAAATAGACCCGGGGAATAACCCCTAGTGGGGGCTGACGTGGATCCGATGGATCCGGAAGATTCCTTTCAACGGCCCGATTCCTCCGCTGGCCTCCTTTTATCTCACCCCGCTGAGCTTCCTCCTTCCCTCTCTCACCACACGCGCTCCTCTTGACTCTTCCTCCCCTTCTTCACCCACTGGCCGTCTGCCACTGGCCTCTCCCTCCCCTCGGCCATAGCCATGGCGACCACCACCTCTGCCTCTTCACCTCGGCACATCTCTCTCCCAGCTGCCTCAAGTAGGAGTACGTAGTAAATAGCCGTACATAGTTCAGTCGATCGTTCAGAGAGAGGGTAGCCATAAATACAGGAGCACTTGCACTATACAAGAACGTTAGAGAACTAGAGACAGACAGGGCAGGGCAGGGGAGATGATGCTGGGGAAGCAGAGATCCGGCGGGCGCCCGTCGCCAGCGCCGCGGAACTACATGCGTCGGACGACGAGCATGACGGAGTTCGCGGCGCCGGAGGACGTGCTGGCGGAGGCGGAGGAGGACGAGGAGCTGCAGCTGCTGCCGGCGCACGCGGAGGCCGAGCTGGACGCGGACCCGTACGGGTGGGCCATCGGCGGCGGCGGCGCGGCGGCGGCCGGGCGCGCAGACTGGCTGGCGTCGTGCGCGGCGCCGGCGCTGGCGGGGCGGCGGCTCCGGCGTAGCTCGGCCGACTTCTCGGCCGCCGAGACCGCCGCGTTCCTCCGCGCCTGCGGGCTCTGCAACCGCCGCCTCGGCCCCGGCCGCGACACCTTCATGTACAGGTAGGTGACTTGTCTGTGCTGTGCTGCTGGCTTTTCGTTTCTCTTTCTCGTAGCAGGGATAACAAAAGAGAATGGCGGATCTGCCGCCGCTTGCTCCTTGCAGGGGCGACACGGCGTTCTGCAGCCTCGAGTGCCGGCAGCAGCACATCACGATCGAGGAGTGGAAGGAGAAGTGCGCGGTCGCCACGCCGCCGATGGCGCTGGCGCCGGCGTCCGATCCGGTGGCGCCGCCCGGCGGCGCGGGCTCCGACAAACCCGCCGGCACGCTCACCGCGGCCTCCTGAGGGGATCGGATCGGAGGCGACCGATGATTCCGGCTAGCTCTGGCGCGCCACGCACCACACATGCACATCACTTGCATGCATATTATCTACGTATCCATGAGTCGTCAGCTATGTAATATAATATAATATGCTCAGAGCACTCTTTTGCTGCTATGTTGTTTCGGTGAAATTCAGCGTTGCAAGATACTCTCCCCTGCAGTCGCAGCCACATGAACATTTTATTAATGTCAACAAATGTCCTGATGATTCTCACGGCGGGCTTGTGCGTGCACACGAATCTTCCATGCACAGAGAGAGATGGTTGATGTGACTAATCATGAGACGAGACTAAGGCCGATCGAGCTGGCAACTGCACCGACGATCGAGCACCTTCGAGCGGTTGTATTCTCATATATATCGATTGTGATTGTGAAAGGTCTTGCATTGTTAGTTGTTGATTAGCTAGCATGTCGTAATAATACTACTGAAAGAATAATTAGCAATAAATGAAAGATGCTAGACTAACAACCATATTGATAGTCATTTGTCTTTTTTTTTTTCTTGAGTGAATCATTTGTCCATATCACCTGCAAGGATTCAGGTCATCATATTTTTAGTAAATTAATTACGGCCAAACACCTCACTGGTAATAAATCATATCATCTACCACTAGAAGAATAACTAGATATGTAAATATGACCATTTATACTAAATTGATTGGTGACTCGAACATATAGACATGTTCCGCTGCAAGGAAAACACAATTGGAAGGATGCATTTCATTTGGTTTGTAGCAAAACATTCACAAGCCTAATTACATACTAGTCCTATTAATTTCTCAACACAGTATTTCATTTCGTTAGAGAATAAGCTAGATTTTCACCACGGTATTGTTATATTAATTAGTATTCCATCTATGTATATTGGTAGAGTAAAGGTAAGCTTGTCATACCAAAAAAAATTAGTTAAGTTTCATAATTTCAAATAGAGAGAGTACGTACTAACAATCCTAGCAATAATGGAGCTACTTATTTTTGGCTCCCAACTGTTGGGTCTCTCTCCTCACATGGCCACGCTGTCGCAACAATTTGGCAGCACCAGACACGCGCAACGTGGAACGCCAGAGGTGGCTAGTTGTGCTGAGAAAGATCTTTTCTCAACTGCTATCATATTTGTGAGCACCCATCTTTGTCCTTGCCAACTTTTGTTTTATTACCATACCTTGGTGAATTAAGGAGGCCAACTATAAATCAAGCTATTTTCCAAACATCCATTCAATGGATTTAAGTACTAGTCTGCACACCGTTTTGAGCCTTCTTAAGCTTTTATTCGGCTTGTAAAGTTTAGCACTATTTGGCTTTTTCACTTAAATTGAAGAGTTCGTCGTCAAGTAGTGCACTAGAATTAAAAAAAAAACTACATGAAAGAAGTATCATATGCATATAACATGCATGTAGAAGTTGTTAGATTTAGTTAGGTTGGGTCCATTAGTTTTAATTAAAAAATGTTTTCAAAAGAAACTTAGTAGTAGCTTGTGAGGTAGGTTGTTATAATTTGGTCGAAGGTTGGTATTAGTTAACTCTGTTCAACCTGTGTTTTTTTGAGTAACTGTTCAACCTGTGTTTATGATGTCCTTGTTTGCTATTTCTAAAGTAGTACTAAAAAGGTTAGATTATTTGTAATAATTTATTGTCGATCTGGTCTTTTTTTTGGGCAGTGTGACCATCATAAAAATAATATAGGCTAGCTGAAGCTAAGTGGAAACCCAAAATTCTTAAATTCTTGCAAAACCTAGAAGTACACGAGGATTGAGAGTTATGAATTTGAAACCCAAAATTCTTGTCTTCTTGCCAAATGTCTTTTTAAGCTTCATGCCTCTGTCCCTAGCCAATCTGAAGCAGAACAACTCACTATTATGAAAATTGATTTTTAGATCAGATAACTTTTCAAAGGCAGCTAATACCACCTTTAAGTTCTAGCTCCCTCAATATCACTTTTCATAAAGAAAATAGCGTCATCCGCATATTGCAGAATAGAAAGGCCATGGTCAGCTAGATCCGGCACAAGACCCTTAATTAAATTGACTGATATTTTAGCCTTGAAAACTAGGATGGCCAACATATCAATAACTAGGTTAACGGAATATGCTATAGAGGATGTCCTTACCGAAGTGAGCCCTTTCCTAGTCTAAAAATAATGACCTACTTCATCATTTCACTAACTCCTGTACTTCCTTGACTAACAACCGATTCAAATCCACTTACACCAGAATGGCGAAAGCCTTTCATTCTCAAAGTTTGCTGCAACATGGACCAATTTACCATACTCCACAAAATCTAGTTTTAGGATGGCGCCATCTTTTTTCTCTAGATGAAGCTCATGGGTCGTGACACAACCACTCCTTCTAGAGTATTTCTTCTCGGCAAAAAAAAGGTTTGTGAAGACCTCACCACTTTGTCAGCAACTCCCGTCAATCTATTAAAAGAAAGGAGTTTCCATGGTGAATGTAGTTGTGCCAATTTTGTGTCATTAGCTTATATTTAATTGCATTTCTGACCATAATGTTGTGTTTGATCCAATGGTATTAATTTATGCTTGTTAGCGAGCAACATGACATTTTTTTTTTGAAATCGAGCGTATGCTCGTACTGCTTTAAGGAAAAAAAGTTTAGTACACAGCTTGAGATTTTATAGGCGAGATGCCATAGAGCACAACAAGCCCACACACGACATAAGACACTGGCTATAACGGTGAAGCGAAAACGATGTACTGACATAAAGAACTAATTGAGCGACTAGACGATATGCCCGTCGGGCCGTCGACCGCGCCGCACGCGTCCTTGGGCCGCACGCGAGCAACACGACATGGTTACTCACTTGTGTGTGTGAATATTTTAAGTGGCCTTAGTAGGTTAAAGGTTTGTAATTTTCAGCAGTGTCTTCTTGGCGCCGTGTTTTAGCGTAGATTCTCGTAAAAAAGTGGATTAAAGACGCATCCTTCACCAAATTTTCACCAAAGATTTCGAGGACGAGAGCACGAGGCAATGGAGACAACGACACATCCAAGTCAGGGGCAGACTGCAAAGTGCAAACCGCTGTATACTGACATATTTTCTTCATGGGAGAAATCACTGTATCCTTTTTGGCCATGCTAATGCAATGTCGACACCATGTGCACACCTGCAATCATGGTGCTTGCGTGGTTCCGGTCCACGGGCCCTCCTCGTGGACCAGCCTTTTGTCGTCGTTCAACCAGCAATCCTAGCAAGGCGCGAACAATAAACCGAGTCCACATGAGCAACAGTATCGAGTACCGACATGTCGGGCCAGTGTGGCCAGGTTTCACGTTGCGGGACCGGTTTGCCGGTGGAGCAGCTGCCGGGTTGCAGTCCGTGGAAGGCGACGGGTAACGGCCGCAGCGCACGTCTCAACTTCCTGGCTCAACAAATGAATGACGAATCCGGCGTTCCATTGAGGGCGGCAGTGAATGGATCAGGGATACGGCGTATGATCTATGGCAGCTCCTGCACCCGATTAAAAATAAGGGTATATATGCAGCAAGCCGGACGTCAATGGCAGCGGCCATAGCCGGCATGGATCAAATGTAATGTTGATGATTCATTGTTTTTTGCTGAAGATCAATGGGGGTGCGACCGGCATGGTATATGGAAGCTACCAATTTTAAGTCAACAGAAAGGATCATTCTGGTGAAGATGCCCTGAAGCTAATAGGCAAATTCAAAGGGATGGCAAGTGTTGTGATCTTCAATGGCCAGACTTGTCTACTCTGGGATGATTTATGGAATGGTAATGTAAGAAGGTTAGCATATCCAGAGTTGCACTCTTTCTCAAAGAACAAACTCATCAGCCTCTCTAAGACACATGGACACACAAATTTGTTTGACCTGTTCAGCTTGCCTCTATCTGTACAAGCTCATTTTCAACTGATGGAACTTTAAGAAGAACTCTCAAGTCTCACTTTGAATGATCAGCCTGATAAATGGTCTTACATCAGGGGTTCTCAATGCTATTCCTCCTCAAAGGCATACAGACAACTCTCAGGTCAGTCCCTAGTGGCACCAATTTTTAAGTAGTTGTGGAAAACTTCCTGTCAGGGAAAGCATAAAATATTCTTCTGGCTAATCCTAAGAGATAAATTAAGCACTAGAAACATGATTAGAAGAAAAGGTATGTACCTGAACGAGTATCAATGTGTTCTATGTCAGGGAAAAACGGAAGAGACAGTAATGCATCTCTTCTTTCAATGTCCCTTCTCTAGACAAATCTTTCAAGACTGGAGACAACACATAAACGAAGCTTTTGCTCTAGACCTCTTTATTCTGTTCTGTTGGGGGATATGGATAGTTAGAAACGACGCTATTTTCAGAAACAAGGCACCTGGGGTGGATGCTTGCTTAGATCACTTCAAGGCGGAGGTCCTGCTTCTTCTTCACAGGATCCAGTCCAAGTTTTTGTCTAATTTAGAGCTATGGATAGATCTTCGCTTGTAATCTTTTGGATCTTTTTTGTTTCCTTCTTGGTTCTCTAGCTTGGCTGTTCTTTCGCATTTTTCCTTCTGCCTTTGTAATTGAAACCTTGTACTCGTTGTTGCTTTATTAATTTAACAGTAGGAGCCCCTGGCTCCTCCTGATCTTTCAAAAAAAAAAAAACCGGCATGGTTTATGGAGGCTGGACACGATGGTATGATCATTGCTTGAATGTTTTGGCTAAGAAGCGATGGCATGTCGCGATGGAGTACAATACGCTCAAGATCGAGGGGTGCAACGCCTACAGCTGGAAACAGACTGTCAGGTCCTTGTGAAGCTCTGGGAGAATCGTTCATGCCAAAATTCAGAAGTTGGCCCTCTTCTAAAGCATATCGATGATCTAAGCTGGAGTTTTATTGATTTTCAGTTCATTTTCTCAATAAGTAGAGATTGTAATAGACTAGCTCATGAACGTGCTAAATTAGTATCCCGTAACAATGCGTTGGTGGAGTGGCAAGAACCACCGACATGCTTACGGGATATTATGGACTCAGATTGTAATCCTTTTCATGATCAATGAATGATACTCTGGCTGTTCTAAAAACAAAGTTCCTACCATTTTCTGGCAAATGTGCTCAGCTCCTTGATTTCCATGACATTGGCTTGCACATCTATGTGGCCTTGAACGGCCAGATTATTCTCTCAAATCCTCTGTTTGATTCTACCACCTCATCAACAAAAGCTTCCTGGAATAAACATCCCAACAACCAATGTTCTAATTTTGCTAAGTATTTATTAACCTTCTTTGACGTCTGATTATGTCAAATTTGGTAAATTGCTCCTCCTCGAAATCACAAGCGGTTGGTGTTTAGGACATTGACATTGACACATTGAAAGATATCCCTGTAACCCACAGAGGAATTGCTAGAGGCTTCTGAGAAGTACACAAAGCATAAGTGAAGTACACAGTTGGTAGTGGTTTCTGAGAAGTGAGAAGGAGCATCGTTGGCCAATAATTAAACGCAGGGTTTAAGCATTCAGGTGGGGCGGGACCTAAAAGGAAGTGAGGATATAGATCTAACTTGAAGTAGAAGCAGGTCAAAAACTTTATGCGGTGTTTGGCTTGAGGTATGGGGGTGGTGTGCATCATCTTTTCACTACTCGCTTGGTTGGTTTTTGGAACAAAATGATCTGGCACATCACCATCTTCATTTCTCACAAACCAATTCAATAATTAGTATAGCAGCATGAGATGTGGAGCCATTTCACCAAATCCTTATGAACAACTCTGTTCGATGACCCTATCTAGGATGAAATGTTTCGTCAAACCAAACAACCTCACTTCTGTAGGGCAAGTGGGCAACCAAATCAAGTTTTTGACCAAAAAAATAGGTGAGCGGCCGCTCCTTGTCTGTTGATGTCTCACAATTTTGAAAGGAAGCTTATTTTTTTCTGATAGTAACAACAACCGAAGAGATTACTTAAAATTAAAAGGACATCTATTTTTATGCTTAGAAGGAGGTGAGTGAAAAAAAATCAACTCAATTTGAGGAGCTAGATAGCTACTAGGCTTATTTCCATTATTTTGTCTAAGATTTTCTTATTAATGTGGCAGTGGATTTTCAAAAGAATTCGTGTACTTGGAAGGTTTTGGATCTGTTAGCTCATTATTGAGAGCAGCTTTAGATGGCAGAAGATCTATGACAGCAAAAGCTTACTGGAAGTTGTGATAATATTTGTGGAGAGAAACAAAAGGAATACTCCTAAAATATCTTCCATTAGTAACTGAAAATCCAGATGTAGCTAGCTAAATCTAGCTAGGGGGTGGTGTGGAGTTCCTTTTTTTTTTATTTCTGAGAGGAAACCAACTGAAACCATGTCCAATTAATTGGCCACGCACAGCATGAACAATAATGCTCAGATCTGCAGGGTCCCTTTCGGCCTCGGCATCTTGACAGCCATGCATATTGCGTACACTACGCCAACGACAGGAGCAAAGGGAGCTTTTCATCTCCAACAGAAGAAAGGGCGCGCATCTTTGGAACGAGTGCCACATTGCTTTCGCCACCTTGGAGGCTTGCCACTGCGTCAGCGTGCGATCGATGCTAATGCACCCACTGCTGGTTCTAGCGGCTGCTCTGCTGCTCATCGCCGCCGGTGGTCCTTGTTGACGTGGCTTGCCGGAAAATGCCCCGGCCAGCCGCGGCCATCAGTCGCGCTCACATTGGCTCCAGCGCCGTCCACTTGTCTATCGTCCCCTGCCCCCAGCGCTTTCCACCTCCACTATTCGTCGCCCTCCCCGCTCCGGCCGCATGTCTGGGTGCCAACATTTCCGCGTGCCTCCAATACTCTCTCAGTCGTCTCAGTCCCTTTCTCTCATATGCGGACCAGTGGACTTATGCTCAAATTCTTTTCCTTTTGTGATTTTGAGAAGGACGACTTGGTTCAAATTCCATGCCAACACTACGTGTTTCATGCGAAAAAACTGAGCTTTTTGGGGGTTGCAACAACTTGCCAACATGCATGTAATTGAGTTTGCTTGCGAGAGGGGGGAAAGTTTTTTTTTTTTTCATTCATGGAATAAAAAGGAAAGGAAGTAGTAGTTGCTTTGTGACTTGCAAGTGGCCGACCTGGTCCTGCAGTAGCGACTAGCGATCGTAGTGTGTATATCATCAGTATATGTGTTGTTCCGAGGAGACTGAAAGTGAAAGGAGATGGAACGCAGCAAGTTGGCTAGCATATATGTGACCCATGAATGACCGGCGAATATATATGTGGCAAGAGGTAGATTATATTCTTCAACCTGTAAAGAAGATAGGAATCGGAACTGTTTTCTATGTAACGGTTCTATGGTTGATATCCGAGTGCCGGCGGAAGGTATGCATGTTTCATTTTCGGGTATGCTTACCTTTCTTCTCTGTGCGCCTCCGAAATCTATATTATTACTAAGTAAATGCCTGTGCGTTGCAACGGGAAACAATAATTCCATGATACTGTCAACATGAACTTGTGTTGTATTGTTGCAGAAAACAGAATGAACACGATGTTTGAGATATTAATATTACATATTACATAAGTCTGAAGATCTTTGACACTTAACTATGGAGTACATAAAATTTTCATAGCAGGGAAACTCATTTGTCCTCAAACAGATCAACAATAGGTCATTATTGTTTTCACAGTACCTTTCCCCTTTTTTTTGAGTACTTCAGTAGAGTTTCACAATACAGCTTCAGTAACTGTCATCGGCCATCGGTCAGCCTTCCAACCCCAGATAGTGACAGTGTCAATAAATCAGGCTTTAAAACATACCTAAAGTTTGCTAGGAAATAAAAACTGGAACAGAGTGGGAACTTCACTGGCACATACCAATGTGTAGTCATGCCATCCTCACTGATGATTGCCCTTAAAACAACAGCAATGGAGTGGGTTCACAGGTCCCTGAACCCTAACTGTTTGTACTGGCAAGAAAGCTTGTACTGATGAGAAGAACCTCCAAAGTATTGCTTTCGAAGGTTGTCATTACTCGTTCTCTCTCCTTGTGCCTACAAATGAGGCTTTTAGTTTCATTGCACACTGATTAGAAATAAGCACAAGTTCTATTCACAAGAAAATACAGAAATAAGGCAGCATATTGTTACCATAATAGATCATTATCAACATAAGCACATTAAAGCCTATCTCCTATTGCCTTTGCCAACAAGAGTGGCAGTGACCGTTGAATCAACCAAATAGACAAAACAATGTCAGCCTTCAACTAACTGATCACTCAAGGACCTTTACCATCAACCAGGGAGCAACAGGTGTCCACGCCACACTGGCCTTCTTCTTGACTACAGCCGAAATCATCCGATATTTTCTCAAATCTCAAATATTTGAAGCATGTTTATTCGTTCTTGTATTCTTGGTTGACTGCAAGTTCCATAACTTGTGAAGACATTGGAACAATAACTGAATTAGAAAGTGAAGACACGGTAGCAATAACTGAATTAGTTTAGATGCCTGTGAGTTTGCAAACAATGAAAATCAGTTATGATGGGTGTTGCAAACTGCAGCTCGTGAAAGGAGTTCAGCAATGGTGCTTTGTTCAGAAGTAGTAGATGCATTCAGAATTGCACATAAGAAGGGAAAAGGGAAATGAGAGGCTCCCAAAAAAAATCAGCATAGCAACTTTGGTTTTCCAATTCTGTAGAATATATTTACTTATCAACTAAACATGAATTACTAAGTTCCCAGGCTGCCAAGCAAATGCCATTCTGTATATAGGGGGGAAAAGCATTTAGGCAGAGTATATGGCTATAGCTGCATAAAAGCAAAGGAGACTCTGTTGTATGGAGTACCTTCCACCAATGCAGGAAACTGCAAAGGCAAAGGAGTATATGGCTATAGCGGCATCTCCTCATCCTCCCTTCCTGATCCCTGCAGCGAGGGTGGCGAGCTGTCGCTCTGGATTTCGCCGGGGCAAGATGCAGAGGCTGGACGGCGAGCGCACGGTGTGAGCTGTTTCTGACAGCGTTGGAGTGTGCAGGTGATCAAGGTTTTTTTTGTGCTCACAGCTCCTTCGACTAATCTCCACCTGAACACAAACAGGAAAAGAAATACCATGTCAATAAACAATGGTGCAGCTCTTTGGGCTAATATATTGTCTGCCCATGAATAGTAACGAACCAACGACTGATAGAATAGACCCTCTGGTCCACCATTTACAGAAATAGCTTATAAAAATTATCTGAATGTGTGAGGCAACATTGTGCATATTAATTCAATCCAAGGTTATACAATTAAATTAAATATGATGATAATGGCTTCGAGTTGATAATCCTACTGAAGTACAAAGTCAAAGTGATATGCAAGTGCAAGTTATAGAAGCAAGCACAAAATCGATCCTTTTTTCTCTGTAAACATGTACAACAGGCAAAGGCCAAAGGCAGGTATTCTACCGAGCAGGTTACGAGCAGTCGTGATCGAATGTTTAGCTGCTCTGTTTCGCACAGCAGGAAGGGAAGAGAAGGGGTAGCGGAAGGGAAGAGAAGGGGTTGGCACACCTGGTGGTTCTCCTTGCCTGGATCAGCGCCATGGCCGTAGCAGTCGTCGTCAAAGCGGCCTTGGCGGGCGGCGGCGGCCAGGTGCGCCGGGTGGACGGTGTTGAAGCGGAGGAGGAGAGCGGATGCTTGTGTGTCAGCGTCGTCGCAGCGGCGGCGGCCAGGGGAGTCGCGCACCGGCGGTTCCATGAGAGAGCGGGCGGGGGAGATTGTGTCCAGGCTGGTTGCTGGACGGTTGCAGGAGCGCCGGGCCTAAATCGCGAGTGGGCGCCGGATGCAAAGCGCGACGGCGAGCTGGATGTGCTCCTCGCCGGCGTGGGCGTCGGGCCCACAGCGAGCTTGTCGCGGCAGCCTCGATCAGACGACGAACAACAAATGGCGAGGTCGACGACGCAGGAAGAGGCGGTGAGTCCTTGGGGAAGATGGGTGATTTGCCGGATCTCTCTGCGGCGACTGGGGATCGAGGGAGCGCCGTGCGATGGAGCCAAGGAGCGCCGGTTACGTTTTGCGGGTATAGCGAGGGAGCGCCGGGGGCGGGTCTGCGTCGTGGGGAGGGAGGGAGTGCCGGTTTCCTATTGACCGTGCCGAAGCGCGAGGGAGCGCCGGGGGCGCGGTTCCCAGGGAGCCGGTGGGGGAAGCCGGGTGATTCGTCGGGGTGATCGAGCGCCGGCGGAGCGAAGCGGGGCGACGCACGTCGCTTCACCGGTAGAGTCGAGGTTTGATTCTTTTTAGGAGTTAGATAACAAAAGATTAGGTTTACCAGGCCAACCAAGAGCAATCAGGGGTTGGTTTACTTCTAAAATTTATCATGCTAAAGATTTAGCAAACCATAATTTTTATTAGTGTTTGGTTAAGTAGTAAAACTTATCAAAATCTCACATTTGGCCGGTTTGTTATATCTGTGGTAATGTGTTTGGCTAACTTTTAACTTACCAAATCTTTGGCACGACAAAGTTTAAAAGTGAACCAATCAAGTATATAAAGCAGATTTTTATTATATTTAGAAGATAGACAAAAACTTTATTACATACGGTTTACAGTCCTGGGTGAAGCTCTGGAATCGGCATGAAGAAGGATGGACGTTTTTACCTCTAGTGGAACTTAGGCTTTTTTTTTCTGAACTTTGGCTGTCTTGTTTGGCTTTGTGCCTGTTAGTTCCTGTCGTTTCTGTTTATTAAGCTCCGGCGAGGGTTTAAGCTCTTGGATGTTTCTGGTCTGTAAACCGTATGTTTGTGGTCTTTTATGTTAGTGAAAGGCCAGGGCAATTGCCCTCGAACTATAAAAAAAGATAGAAAAAAAACCTTTGAAACAAGCAAGATGACTAACTTTATCCTCTCTCGACATTTAGAGGGTGTTTGCTACTGTACCTGGTTTCTACCTTGCAAGTTAAAGAATGAAAAAAAATGGACTTGACCCGCACCAATATGTTCTGCAATGATGCACTGGGTTCATTTGAACGACGCTTTACAAAACCTGACGAGCACGACAGAAGATCTAACACCATTTCACTAGCTAATAATTCCCGAAACAAGAATCTGATGAACCAATCGGTTGGGACCAATCCGAGTTAGCATTTGCATATCTCCTCCATCAAAACTGTGTAAGAAAGCTAAACTTTGCGATCCATTGACGACTGTGCTAGTAGCTTTCACCTTCTGGTAAGCGCTAGGTGTACACTGAACTCCAAAGCGACCCTTGCAACTGGGCAGCTAGTGCAGGGCGCAAATATATGAATATATACAAAAGGGGAATGATGCACATCGGACCAATTTGTTTGGAGCAAGCTAGGCGTGATGTGAGCTCTGAGGTAGCGACGCGAACCTGAATTTGTTTAACGAAAGGCAGGCAGGGACATGGGCAGCGGGAGGTATTGCAGGATCGGTGCAATCTGATAATGCAGGGGCGATAGGGAGCAGGAAGAGGCTGGCATCATCATTGGGAGCTTGATTGCTTTCTTACATATAATCTACTCGGGTGATTGCCAGTCGCCAGGTCAGTGAAAGCTTCGCAAAAGAAAATGAAATTCAGTAGCCTATAGCTTAGCATCCATCATTACCTAAGGACACTAGCTAGGAGCATTATAGTAGCACTAAACCGTGCTTTTCATGTATGATGACAGATGACACTTGTTTATGCTAGTATAGTTAACTTGTGGACCTTCAACCTTGTAGTTGGGATTTTGGGAAACCCAATAATTGGGGGTACTTGTTAGGGGGTGTTTGGTTGAGCTAGGAGCTCCTAATTTTAGTCCCATTTAGTCTATTTTAGTAGTTTTGCAACCAAACAACCCTCCTAAATCGGACTAAAAGCCCATCTGTCAACTAGTAGCCCAAACCCTCCTAAAGTGAATAAAAGCGCATCTGGACACCAGTGCCCCTCGTTATTGCAGTGTACGAGCGCCCCCCCCCCCCATCCGTCTCCACTCGCGAGCGCTTGCTCCCTCCCCGCCGCCACTGCCGTCCTCGCCACTTCCACTGCTTGCTCGCTCGCGCCCACCATGCGACATGCTGCACGACTCCGCTATTGACCAGCCACTCCTCGCTTCCTCTCTCGCCCTACAACGCCACCAGCAGCCACCGCCGTCGCTGCCATTGACGAGCAGCCTTCGAGCTCTCGATCTCCCTCTATACGCCACCTCTCGGCTCACCGTTTCCACCCTCGGCCTCGCAAAAGAACACCACACCCAGCGCACTACTCTTGGATGCAAATTCATGCCCACAACGCCGATCCCGATCTCGCCGGATCGACCTCCGCCGCTCGCCGGAGTCCGCGGCTCACCAGAGCGTTGCCCCCGGCCAAGCCTCTCGGCAGTCGCCTCCGCCAACCATCGCCACCGGGCGCCGCTGCCGTAGTCGTCGTCGAGTAGAGTAACGCGGCCCCCGGGCGGTGGTGGCGGAGCTCGCGCTGCTCGAGAAGAGAGGCTGGGCCAGGTCGTCGGAGAGCCCGCGGCTGCAGGTCGCCTGCTGCGGAGGATCGGGAGGTCCTAAGCAGAGGTCCTCACCACCGCCGTGAGCCTCGCCTGCGACTCTGCTCCTCCCTTAGCGGTGGAATTTCTGATTGAGGATAGGGGCATTTTGGTCATCTTAAATCTGACGGTGTCAGGTTTAGTCCCATTTAGCCCATCTAACCAAACGGTGTGAACTAAATTTTAGGAGACGCTTTTAGCTGACTAGTTTTTAGGAGTTTATAACCAAACAGGGCCTTAATGCATGGTTGAACTTGAACGAGTCAGAAAAAACTAAAAGGTGGGTGATACTGGTTGCAATATATGAGGATCCGATGATATCACCAGTACTACAACTACAATTTTTCAGAGTTTGAGTTTGTTATATCCGTCAGTGTTTGTTAACCGGCCAGGATCTCAACTATGTATGACTCTCCTAGCGGGCACGGAACAGGTGGATCTCAACTATGTATGGCTCTCCTAGTGGGCACAGAACAGGTGTCTAGGAGGACATGCGTGTGGACGTCACTGATGAAAGCTGAAACCGACCGTCGCGCATTGGCGATTGGCGAGAGTCCCTTGCTGAGATTGCGAGCGCTCGAGCATCACTTACTTTTGCTGTGTGTTTATCGTAGATTGCTGATTGGTCGTACCATTGATGAACAGAAAAAAATAGATCCGTCGTCAATTGGAAACTTGTCCCAAGAAAAAAGAAAAATATAATCCGACCTGCCGGATTCGAACCAGCGACCTAAGGATTATTCTGCAACGACTACAGTCCTCCGCTCTACCAACTGAGCTAAGGTCGGTTTGTGTTATTTCAATAAGTTGTTTCCTAATGAAGTCGTAGTATTAAGCAATGGCATTGTACCTTTCTTTTAACCAAATTTGTACATATAATAAGAATAGAAATATTTAGGGCATGTAAGGAAACATGATCTAATTACTATTGTAACATGTCCTAAAATTAGCTCTAATGCATCCAAACAAGAGAGCCAATATATGGACAAAAATTTTTAGCCAAGTTTTAACTTTAACTACTTGTTAGTCAACTATCTAGCAAAACATAGCTAATTTGGGCTAATCTGAGCCCTAACTAGTAACTACCATTGGTTTGTGTTCCTACTTGGTGTCATAAAGGTTACCAAAATCTTCAGAATTTAGTTTCCTCATGGGACGAAGGTTAAATTTGGGTACCTTTTTTTGTTTTCGTTTGGTTTGCTCCTGAAATTTGTAAAGCTCTTACATTTAGTTTGCCAAATCTATGAAAAATACTTTTTGTCTAACTTTTGAAAACTTTTGCATGCTAAATTTTTAGTACGGAAACTTTTTATGACCATTTTGATGGCCAACCAGCAGGTTTTATGTCCTGCTTGTTTCAAAAGTGGGGACAATGTAACTTTTTTTTATTCACATGTAACCTTTTGGCAGCTTGGCATCCTCTCCTGAATGAATGAAGTCTTAAAAAAACTGAATAAATAGCCGCATAGCCCAAGGCGAAATAGTCACACGGCCCAACAAGCCAAAAACTATTCTCCTGTCCGCTCGTGATAACATGTGTATGCGGAGTTGAGGACAGCCGACGCCCATTTATGTCTCCCGTGTCTGGTCACAAGTCGGCTAACAAAGAACAGCAACACGGATGAATGAAACTTTAAGTTCGTATTTCAATTTGATCTAATAAAAGTTTTCATCTAACAACCGCTACTCCACTAGTATACATGATATATCTGACGCCAAGACAACTCGATGGTTCACTCCCCTCACGTTCTTCAGCTGGCACTTCAGAGAGCAAGCACGCCTGTTCACCATCCCAAGTGTCACTCAGCATGTTGGTTCTTGTTCCAAGTCAAAGAAAAAAAGCTTCCGCTCCAAACTATTGGATGCACCATCTCGCGGGACGGGATCATTTCCCGATGCAGAATTTGCTGAATATGCTACTCAAAATTTCCTCAGAGAAGTCCTCCCCGCTGATTGTTGCAAGAGCAAGCGCAGCTTCCCTCAAGTCCACAGTCCAAAAGTCCATTGGTAACTGCTCGTTGATTGATGACTCCAGAGGTACGAAAGCTTCTTTAGCTCTCAACAGCTGTTCAAATTGCCTCTGCATAGTGCAGCACAAAACGAGAAACCAGTTAGCGATCTTTCAGATGCAACATTCATTAGGGCAACAATACTTAAACAGAGCATTGGTAATGTCTTTCAAGAGTTTAACACACAGAATGTTACCTGGTTTACAGTCCACCTTCGTCCTTCAGAAGGTACATGCTCAATACCCCGGACCTCTATTACAGCGCTCTCCAAATCAGAAATGCCTTTACCGGTGACTGCACATGTCTGTACATGTTTTCTGAAGAGGCCACTGAATTGTTCGAACTGTTCTCCAGGAACAAATGGTGCACAATCTACCTTGTTGATTACAAGAACCATCGGAGCTGCAGAATCTGAGGACTTCTAATCTCCAAACAAGCAAGCAAAAAAAGAAGTAATCAGTGCGTATATTTAACCAAAGGATAGACTAAAAGTTCCCAGATACAATTTTTTAATACCAGGAGTGAGCCAGGCAATATTCAATCAGGCAGTATTACCAGTAAAATTAATAGGAAAGCAAAACAAAATGTACCCTATTTATCAAAACATGCTCCATAAGTTTAGTGTCAGCATCAGTCCATCCATCAACTGCACTTATTGCCATGACAATAAGATCGGCTCCCATGGCAGCAGCCTCAGATCTTTTCACGCCTGTGCAAAGATCAGAATCATATATAGATGTCAAGATCAGCATTGATTAGTCACTATGAAATACTGAATGTATAATCTGAGACCAACAGACAAAACCTCACCAATTTTTTCCACGACATCATCAGTTTCTCTTATACCAGCAGTGTCCAAAAGAGTAACGGGTACACTATGAATTGAGACATTTGCTTCTACTACATCCCGTGTAGTTCCAGCTATTTCAGTAACAATAGCCCTTTCACTCTGCAAGCTAAACATATAAATTCCAATATCAACACAAAAAAAAAAAAAAATCCATTTACATGCAACATCGTTTAAGCATATGTTTTGTGGAATTATAGAACTACAGATTTCCTAAAATAAATAATCACTATAGCAAGATTAGATATAATTGATTGTTCAGTACAGAATATGTTGAGCAGTATCCTAATTCTCCACACAGATTGCACAGCCTTAAGGCATCCATAGCTGATTTGGTAATTTTTTTTGTATTTTTGTAAATTCATAGTAGAAACGGATTAAACAAGTTACAGCTCATGTTACTGCAGATAAAGGTATAACAAAGAATAAAAAGGATCAGTGATCATAACAAAAAGCCAAAACAGGAAAGATGGTCCAAATGAAAGATGGACATCTAACTATATACCTTACTCCAAGCATTAAGGAGGCTGGACTTGCCAACATTTGGGCGGCCAATTATTGCTATCTGCAAAATATTTTAAATGCATTTCTAGAATATTCATAATGTTATTTTTTAACAAAAGCATATATTTGAGTATTATACAGATTGAATAGAATACCTGTAGACCAGATTGTAACAATTTATCATAATTGGAAGTGTCCAAAGCATCCTGAACCTCCTGCCTCATACAATTAATTTTGCTGACAAGCATCACTGGGTCTAAAGGAGGCATCTCATCTTCAAAATCTAGACGAGCCTCGATTTCTGTTAGCAGCTCAATGCATCTTGATCTCAATGACTTTACTAGGGTAGAAAAGCCTCCCTACATTGAAACATGCCGAATTCAGACTTGTTTTAATGTCACTTAGCTCCTTCATAGAAACTACAGTGTCTACAGGTTTCTCAACGAAGCTGAAACAAATGAACTTAAGCTTTCTGTGTGAAAGGTGTTTAATCAGATGCATGCAATGTGGAATGGCATAAGCTTCAGGTGTCAGCAACTTTAACCATAACATAATCTGGAATGCCTATTTATACTGTACCCATTTTTATTGAATGGCTTGATAATAAGAGAAAGCAACTGTAACCACAACATAAGCCTGTAAAATACCTGGATGCCAGCCAAAGCTGAATCTGCTGCAGCTGCTGACTTTGCTGAAATAAGCCTAGATACGTTCTCCGCTTGGGCCAAGTCCAACCGCCCATTCAGGAATGCACGAAGGGTGAACTCACCTATGAAGAAGATGCAAATCTGGTGAGAATTGGTTAAGTGTAAACAACAGTGCAACACACGTCCTTCATCTCTCTCTCAGTGACTGAAAGGTGAGGCGCGAGAACAATGGGGATTCTAGTGGACAAGCAACAAGCAATTTACCAGGATCAGCAAACCTGGCTCCAGCCTCCAAGCAAGCCCTGAGCACACGGCCCAAGCAGAGGTCGTTGCCATGGCACTGGAGCTCCACCACATCCTCCCGGGTGTACGACCTCGGGGCGAGCATTGGCACCACCAAAACCTTCAGAAACCGCAAGGTCAGTTCGCAGCTACGTACACAAAAGCAATGAAGCACAGCCACGCCGCGTACCTCGTCAATAACGCTGCCGTCCGCGTCGAGCGCGAGTCCGTACTCCACGAAGTGGCTGCGTGGCTGCCACGGCGCCGACGCCCTCCGGGCCCCGGCCGGGCGGAAAACGCGGTCGGCGACGGCGACGGCGTCGGGGCCGGAGAGCCGCACGATCCCCACCGCTGCAGGGCCGCCGCCGAGTGAGGTGACGATGGCCGCGATGGTCCCGGGAGCGCCGCCGCCGTAGTACGGCCGCAGCTGGTCTGGGAGGCGCGAGGGCGATGGCGAGCGCTCGTCCCCAGGGAGGACGAGGGTGTCGGCGCGCGTGGCCAGGGTTCTGGGGCTGCCGCTAGGGTTTAGGAAGCCCGGCGCGGGCCATCGGATTGAGATGAGCAAGCAGCGAGCCGTTTCGATTGTGGGGGAGCTGAAGAGGGGCAGCCAGCTCCCAGCTCCAGCTGCTAGTCTCCACCACCGTCGGATCCTGAATCCACGGCTCATGTCCAGTGTTCCACCCAAAATTTGTGCTCTGCTAGAGCAAGCACACTCGCGATTGATGTCATCTCCGTCTACTCGCTGAGAGAGAGGCAGTCAAGGATCATCAAAATTATTAAAGATAGCACCAGACAAGAGGTAGTTGTTGTTGTGTGGTTCTATTATTCGTTCAGTGTATTATTCAGGAATTGGTTTTTCTTATTCCTTTAGTGGGATGGTTGCAAAGTAAATCTGAGCACGAGAGTGAGAACGTGGGTGCTAAGTTGAAAAAAAAAAAAAAACAGGTGCGGTCCATCCTCATGCAAAATCTTTGAATCTCCCAGGTACGTGGATGTTGCTGCAGCCCACGCGCCGTCTGCAAGACGCCTAGGTAAAGGACGGGCCTCACCTAATCTTTTTCACCGAGTCAAGGGCTAGGCGTGTGGCCGAGACTTACGGCCAATCATGAAATGTCAAGAAAAAATTGGTTATAGTCTGGCTGCAAACCCCCTTTGGGGCAGACCTGCTCCCGATGCTGGCCACCTGGATTGTCGAAGGATCAAATGCCCGCCTAATTTGCACTTCTGCAAGCATATCTTTCAATGTTGATCAAATCCATGGCAACTGACTTAAATATGTCACTCGAGCCCAATATTTTGCATTTAGCCCAATTTTGCGTGTCCGACAAATAATTGCAGTGCTACAAGCATGTATCACACAATTTATTATACTTTTATTCATAATAATGGTGCACACATAAGGAATCCAACAGGGCTATTCACATCACTAGATATGTGGACGTCATGTGAAATTTATCGTTGACCATCTATCAATGAAAGGATCCGCATCCACATGCTAATTTAAATCAAAGAAAATCATGCATTACAATTATAATACTAATGCTTTCAGGTAAAAATAATAGAGTCACATAAAAAATAGGCATGTGGTTCATATGCTGACTTCGGTCAAAAAAATACTAGAGTCACACAAAAGTCATTACAAAATCTCGTACTACAATAGGAGGAACTGCTCATCCTCTTCTTAAAATAGGACTTTATGACGCACGGCAACCAAGGCTTATGCATATACTCGAGCACCTAGGGATTCAAAATCCCTACGCGCGAGACGCTCTCATGTGAATAAGTCTTGATGCTATTGGTGCTCTAGGAATTAACGGCAAAATTGGTTCCCAAGCGAGCATAGCTCACCTCGGTGGCTTGAGAAAGCTTACCTTACCGTCATTAACAAACTGAATTTGTTTGCCTGTGGAAGTAAGGAAAAAGCTTGTTAACTCAGTACCCAAGAAAGCCTTATTAAGCAATCAAATGACAACATATCTTAATGATTCTTACTTCATGCAGAGTCAAACACATGCAAATGAAAGGCTTTTATGAATCTACGGTCTAATGCAAATATGTTCTATATCCAAAGGACACACTCACTCATATATATTAAAAGATATTATAGTTATATCCCATTATTGTTTACTATTTTCTCTACCTTAAGATAGTATCAATATACCTACTGACTTATTCCATTTCTTAAATATATCATTGGTATAATTGCAAATGTGTCATTTATATTAAAGATATAATCATTATAGCTACAACTTAATTTTCTACCTTATGGCTATAGATAGTAGCCAACAAGTATTTGATACTACATTAAATATACCATTAGTATAGCCACGAACTTCTATATAAAGAGCTCCACTTTTGCTTCACTCCATCACCAACAACGCAATACAAACAATCTAGTGTCAAAGGTTGGCAAGGTCTTCCTCAAAGTAAGAAATAGAAAGTGGAGTGTCATGACCACTTTTGCTCCACATGTACTCATAGTTAATGACACTTGTGTTGGTCACCTTGTGGCATCTCAAGTCTTAAAGGGTTCTAACATTAATGGTATAATGTCTTCAGTTTTCAATGCTTTCACTCAGTTTCTTTGATTTTTAATTTCCCCTTTTTAATAATATTATTATTTTGTAGTGACAATTATGGGGGGCCCAAAGCAAGCTTTGGATTTTTCTAGATGTGGTATATCAATAGTTTATATAACTAATATTTATAGGAATGCACATAATTTAGTTCATTTGGTTATACTGTGTTTGACATGTTTTCAACATAACATTTGTATACATGAAAGCTAATTTTAACTTATTGTTGTATGCGAGATATGACTAGGTATGATCTTCTAATGGAGGTGAAGGTACACTCTTTTCTAAAAGAAAAATAACTTCTAATATCCATGGTCGCATAGTTTCATGATATATGTTGTGTTGAATGTTTCATGTTTGTCTTGAAAATATATCGAAACCTGATCACTTATTAATTGAATGTGTTACACCCACTCATTAATTACCAAAGATTAAGCACATCCTTGTTATGATCATGTCTAATGACCACATCCTTGAAAGGAAAAAAGTTGTTAACTTAGGACCAAGAAAGCCTTATTACGCAACCAAATGACAACCTATCTTAATAGTTCTTACTTCATGCAAAGTCAAAACATGCAAATGAAATTGAGGCTTTTATGATTAAAGAATATCTAGGGTCCAATGCAAATATGTTCTATATCCAAAGGATGCACTCACTCATATATATTAAAAGATATGATAATTATATCCCACTATTGTTTACTATTTACTCTACCTTAAGATATTATGAGTATATCTACTGTCTTATTCCATATCTTAAGGATATCATTGGTATAATTGCAAACTTGTCGTTTATATTAAAGATACCATCAATATATAGCTATAGCTTAATTTGTATGTGTTGACGGTAGTTAACGTCAATAATTAACCGTCAACATAACTTATATAACTGCAAAAGGATGATCACCAACATAGGTCTAGTGGTTTAAATTAACAATTTCCACGAGTTTTGGTGAATCTATGTTTTGCAGGGGTTAAAATGGAAAAGTACCAGAATCACCAAATAGAAGTATATCAAATGATGAAATAAAGTGAACCATTGCATAGAGCTCATCAAATGGAGTTTTGATTCACCCAAATCGGAGTCCGGACGACAATGTTACACCTTCCAGAAGATTGCAAATGGGTTCGTGGAGCAGTCCAGAGTAAAACGGACGCCCAGGACACATACGAACTCCGTTTGGGGTGATCCAAGATGATTCAGAAAGCTAACGACGATACTACGAGCCCACCAAAGATGAGCCTGAGCTGGCTTGGTGGCCGGGCGGTCGCCCACCATCTTTGGGCGGGCGCCCGCTGACCTGGACCACTCAAGTCTAGGCTCGCGGATCCTGCCTCCACCGACCTTGAGGAGCAATCCTAGCCACCTATTTAGGTCGGTTTGATCCAAGGGATATCGTTATGCTTGACGCGGATCGATGACGTGGCACTTGACACAGATTGATGATGTGGCGATTACTTAGGGGCTACTCCACCCAGGGCTATATAAGGAGGGCGCCCCCTAGCCTAGAGGCCATATCTCTTCTACATAGACAAATCTAGGGTTTCAATTCTTCATCCAAGTAGAAGAGGGTCCCTCTAGTTCATCTAGTTCTTATTCTAGTTCATCTAGTTGTATTTAGAAAAGGGAGAGAGAGGAGGAGAGAGCTGAGGAGCCAGATTGTCGGATCTGTTTGATCTTCCTCAACATTGTATTTGTGCAGCATCTGGTTCGTCGTTCGGCAATCTCCAGGTTCTTTAATTATTATTTCTAAGTTCTAAGTTCTTTATTTACATTCTTACTTTATTCTACTTGCTAGATCTCTGCTTGTATTTGAGTACTCTAGTTATACTAGTTAATTAGAGTAGTAAACATTAGTGTAGACGTGGTGTCTAGACTAAGGTTTTACCTAAGTTTGCGCCCAATCCTACGGTTAGTTGTGGTAGCCCCAGAGGTGACAGCTCTGCTAGGCCTTTGTAATCCACCATGTTCGGGTTGGTGTTTCGTAGAGCTTTTGGCAGCCTTCTCCCAACTACTTTCTTCCCAGTCTTCTTCGAGAGTTGAAAAGGACCTGCTGCTCCAAAGTAAGTAAAGTTTAGTAAGCCTAATCTTGATCATCCATTCAACTTAGAAAACTTTAGAAGGTTCCTCTCTACCCACCAAAAATATATCTATCTTCCCTTCCTTACCTTTATCCTTGGACGGCCTTGATTCTCTAGTACACTTCATGTTCCTCGTGGAAATTGATACTCTGGAATACTCCCAGGTGAAAGCTACATCGGTATCCGTACGCTTGCGGATTATTCTGTTTGCGTTTAAAATACCCAACAGTATGTTAATGCTATAGGTAGTAGCCAACAAGTATTTGATACTACATTAAATATACCATTAGCATAGCCAAAAACTTCTATATAAAGAGGTCCACTTTGGCTTCACTTCATCACCAACATCGCAATACATACAATCTAGTATCAATGGTTTGTAAGGTCTTCCTCAAAAGTAGGAACATAAAGTTGCCATTGAGTGTCATGGACACTTTTTCTCCACATGTACTCATAGTTGATGACACCTTTGTTGTTCTCCTTGTGGTATCTCAAGTCTTAAAGGGTTGTAATGTTAAAGGTATAATGTCTTGAGTTTTCAATGCTTTTACTCAATTTCTTTGATTTTTAATTTCCTCTTTTAATAATAATAATATTTTATAGTGGAAATTATGGAGGGCCTAAAGCAAGCCTTGGATTTTCTACATGTGGTATATCAATAGTTTATAGAACTAATATTTATAGGAATGCACATAATTTAGTTCATTTGTTATATACTATGGTTGACATGTTTTCAACATAACATTTGTATACAGGAAAGCTGATTTTAACTAATTATTGTATGCCTGATATGACTGGTAGATCTTCTAGTGGAGGTAAAGGTACAATCTTTTCTGAAAGAAAAAATAACTTCAAATATCCATGGTCACATAGTTTCATGATATATTTTGTGTTGAATGTTTTATGTTTGTCTTAAAAAATATATAGAAACCTTGTCACTTATTAACTGAATTTGTTACACCCACTCAGGAATTACCAAAGCTTAAGCACATCCCTATGGTGATCATGTCTAGTGACCACATCCTTGAAAGGATTCATAAGTGAGTGAATTTTAAATCTATCAAGCAATGGCATTATATACACCAGTATCATCTGTATCTACTTAATTTGTATCATTTGCAGGTTCTTAGATTTAGAGGCAAAGGATTATATCATAAAGCCTATAGTTGTTGACGTACCCCATTTTTTGAGCTACATTTAATAAGCTAATGAGAGAAAAGAATAAAGGAACAAAATAACTCACTATAGGGTTCTATTTTTAATTATCTAGGAAGTACTCTAAGAAGTCCTTGCATTGTCTTCTTTTATTTCATCAATTATGTGTAATTTGCTTCAATTTTAATTAGAGAATTTGTGTCTTTTCTAAAAGTTGTGTGTAACTTGGATCCATGTGATGTATGATGGCCACAATCCATGGATTAACCATTTTACATGACACAAGGATTAAAGTGTAAGTGAGTTGGTGGTAGCATGTGGTTCACACAAGTGCATAGTGGATCTAATCCTAGAAAATGTATGAGAGCCAACCTTCATGGGTGTGTGCGGGTGAAGGATGCTAACATAGGGAGCATGGCACCTGTGGGCCCAATGTGGTGCACGGTTTGGCACATGTACATTATAACACTATACATAGCCACATGTGCTAAGAGAGAATGTTCCTAGTCATTGTTTTTGGCAATTGTAGTTACGTAGTGAGCCAACGAGGGCATCATGTCTGCCTAGGTTGAATAAGGCCCCATGGTGATCTTATGTGCGTGTGTGAGTTTATGTGAAATGGGGGGCTTAGTCCAAGCTTATTTGTTAAAGTTTTTAGAGTCCATACCACCATCCCAATAAGTTAACCCTTTTACACTAAGTGAGGATGAAAGTGTAATGAGTTGGTGGTAGTGTGTGGTTCACACATCGTGCAGAGTGCATCTAAGCTACACTTTGAAGTGTCAAAGAGAAAGGTTAAATAAGGTTTTTGGGAAGGACCTTGTGTGACGGCTCGCGATATTCACCATGGTTTATCTTTCGTCCAAATGAGGCAATGCTCCATATAGTCACCTTCATCGGCAGTGTCTTGGAGCTATCTTGGCCATCGTAATCAACAACACCACTCCACCACTACTAGGCGTAACAATTGTATCTGCAAATGAGAAGTATGATTGCTGATATTTCTTATGCTTAAATAGATAATTCTACAAGCACATGGATATTGTTATAGCAATTCAACTAGAAGTATTCCAAGGTAATGTATTTTTATCCTAGGGAAAGCTTATGTATAAGAATATTGATGATTATTTCTAGTAATTGTAACTCAGTCAACTACCAAAGTATAAATGGGGTAAATAACAACAACAACAACAACAACAACAATAACAACAACAACAACAATAACAACAACAACAAAATAATAATACTAATAATAATAGTAATAGTAATAGTAATAGTAATAGTAATAGTAATAGTAATA
>CM041643.1:29480813-29496214 GCA_023333625.1 Bothriochloa decipiens | reverse complement strand
AGCTTACAACTATGATCATTCATCAATCATGTTTATGTCTAGCAAGTCACCACACAAGCAATATATTGGAGAAAAGAATGCATTGCAATGCATCAAACATATGAAATGCACATCAAAATGCAATCATTCATGCTTAAGAGCTTTCTCCCCCTACTTGTGTGCTCAAATTTTAGTTGATCGCTCTCTTTTGTCATCTCACTATCTTTGTGAACAACATTTTCTTCCCCTTTGTCACCAAAGACCACAAGGGATAGATTTTAGATAAATTATCATGTTGTTTTATAGGCGAGGGTCAAGTTGTGGTTCAACCTAGATTGCTTGCATAGGTGATATACTTTGGTTTGATCCAAGGGCAAGCTTCTTCACACCTCACTAGAAGGGTTATCATGCACAATGTTGAAGTAATCACTTAGACAAGTTATCTAGATTAAACACTTAGGATCACAAGCTCCCAAACTAGTTATATGCTACCGCTAGATCATATAAATCATAGAAGCAATAGTGGTACCATATAGACTTCAAAATCATTTGTTTTTCATGAATGAGCCTAGAATAAGAGAATCATGACTAGATGCACTAAACATGTCCTAAGCATAGAATGTATGACATGCCAACCAATGATACCTTGCTTTGGTCAAAGAAGAGGCATGTCAAATGTGGGGTGCATCAACTCATGTTGGAGAAGTCAAGTATGTTCAACTCATTCTTGAGCTTGTGAAATCTCTTCTCATCAAGTGGCTTGGTGAATACATCAACTAATTGATCTTTGGTGCCCACACTCTCAATAGTAATATCACCCTTTTGTTGATGATCTCTTATGAAGTGATTACGAACATCAATGTGCTTTGTTCTTTGATGTTGAACCGGATTGTTGGTTAGCTTTATGGCACTTTCATTGTCACATAGTAATGGCATATTTTTGAATGTGATTCCATAGTCCTTAAATGTTGCCTTCATTCACAAGAGTTGTGCACAACAACTACCCACAACAATGTATTCGGCCTCAGCAGTAGAGAGTGTAACACTATTTTGCTTCTTGGATGACCATGAGACAAGTGATCTTCCCAACAATTGACATGTTTCGGAGGTGCTCTTTCTCTCAACTTTGTCATCAGCATAATCGAAATCCGAATATCCAATTAGCTCAAAGTTTGCACCTTTTGGATACCACAATCCAACATCTTGTGTATGCTTCAAATACCTCAATATTCTTTTTGTTGCTTTCAAATGACTTTCTCTTGGCGAGGCTTAAAATCTTGCACACATGCATACACTAAACATCACATCAGGCCTTGATACTGTCACATAGAGTAGGCTACCAATCATCAATCTATATAGCTTTTGATCTACCATGTTGCCTTTCTTGTCAATGTCCAAGCTTTCATTTGTTCCCATTGGAGTTGTAATGCCCTTTGCATCTTCCATGCCAAACTTCTTGAGCATATCTTTGATGTACTTGGTTTGACTCACAAAAGTTCCTTCTTTCATTTGCTTGATTTGAAGTCTAAGAAAGAAACTAAGTTCTCTAATCATTGACATTTCAAACTCTTTTGCCATCATTTTTACAAATTCATCACAAAAGTCTTGGTTAGTTGAGCCAAAAATGATGTCATCAACATAAATTTGCATCACAAATATGTCATTGCCAATCTTTTTGGTGAATAGAGTAGTGTCTACTTTGCCCAGGACAAATCCTTTGGATAGCAAGAAATCTCTCAATCTTTCATACCATGCTCTTGGTGCTTGTTTCAACCCATACAAAGCCTTCCTCAACTTGTATACATGATTAGGTTTCTTGTCATCTTTAAAACCGGGAGGTTGCTCCACATATACCTCCTCTTGAATGTACCCATTGAGAAATACACTTTTGACATCCATTTGATAGAGCTTGATATTGTGAGTAGAAGCATAAGCTAGTAAGATTCTAATTGCTTCTAATCTTGCAACCGGAGCATAAGTTTCACCAAAGTCAAGACCATCTATTTGTGTGTAACCTTGAGCCACTAGTCTTGCTTTATTCCTTACTACTATCCCATCTTGATCTTGTTTGTTGCGAAAGACCCATCTTGTTCCAATAACATTTTGATCCTTTGGCCTCTCAACTAGTTCTCAAACTTCATTTCTCTTGAAATTGTTGAGCTCTTCATGCATAGCATTTACCTAATTCAAATATCTCAAAGATTTATCAATGTATTTTGGTTCTTCCATTGATACAAAAGAGAAGTGAGCACAAAATGATGCCAATCTTGATCTAGTTTGAACTCTCTTTTCTATGTCACCAATGATGGAATCCAATGGGTGGTCTCTTGCAATGTTGGTTGGTTGAAGCACTTGGTCTTGATTGCTTGTATGTTGATGTTGATCATGAGAGAGGATGGTGAACTACCCATTTGTTGATCTTGTTGCACTTGAGATGAGGTACTAGCTTTATTTTGCACATGAGAACCACTAGTTTGTACTTGATCTTTGCTCTCATCCACATCAATCACTTGTTTTGGCCTAATGTCACCAATGTCCATTTCTTTCATTGCATTGGTCAATTGAGTTCCTCTCACATCATCCAAGTTGTCTTCCTCATCTTGAGAGCCATTTCTTTCATCAAACTCAACATCATGAACTTCCTCAAGTGTGCCACTAGCCAAGTTCCAAACTCTATAAGCTTTACTTGAAGTGGAGTAACCAAGTAAGAAACCTTCATCATATTTCTTTTCATACTTGTTCAATCTAGTGCCCTTCTATAAGATATAGCATTTACAACCAAAGACTATAAAATATACAATATTTGGCTTTCTTCCATTCAAGATCTCATATGGTGTCTTTTCTAAGAATTTATGGCAATAGGTCGATTACTATAGAAACATGCCGTGTTGATTGCTTCACTCCAAAACTTTTGGCTAACAGTGTATTCACTAAGCATTGTTCTTTCCATGTCAATCAAGGTTTTGTTTTTCCTTTCAACTAGCCCATTTGATTGAGGTGTATACTTGGCCAAGAATTGATGTTTGATTCCAAGCTCATCACATAGATCATCAACTCTTGTGTTCTTAAATTCACTTCCATTATCACTTCTCACCTTCTTAATTATGGTTTCAAACTCATTTTGAACCCTCTTGATGAACTTCTTGAATATATCAAATACATCACTCTTGTCCACAAGAAAGAATACCCATGTATATCTGGTGAAATCATCCACAATCACAAAGTCATACTTGTTGCCACTAATACTTGTATATGTAGTTGGTCTAAATAGATCCATGTGCAACAACTCAAATGCCTTAGATGTACTCATGATACTTTTCAATGGATGAGTGTTGCCCACTTGCTTTCTGGCTTCACATGCACTACATAGCTTATCCTTCTCAAATGTGACATCTTTTAAGCCTCTAACTAAGTCATGCTTCACTAATTTGTTCAATTGTTTCATACCAACATGACCGAGTCTTCTATGCCATAACCAACCCATACTTGATTTAGAGAACAAGCATGTTGTGAGTTAAGTGTCATTTGCATTGAAATCAACCAAGTATAGATTCTCAAATCTAAATCCTTTGAAGATCAAATTTGAGCCATCAACACTAACTATTTCTACATCATCAACACCAAAGATGCACTTGAAGCTAAGATCACATAATTGAGCAACTGAGAGAAGATTGAAGTTTAACTTTTCAACTAGAAGCACATTGGAAATGCTATGATCATTTGATATTGCAATCCTTCCAAGCCCTTTCACATCACCCTTGCTATTGTCACCAAATGTGATTGAGTTGAACATTCTTGAATCATCGGTCATATGTTGAGTGCACCCACTATCAAGCACCCATGCCTTCCTCCGACCTTGTAATTTACCTACAAAAGGAAATCAAATGCTTTTAGGTACCCATTTTTTTGGGTCATTGGAGGTTAGTTACTAAGCTCTTTGGCACCCAAATAGCCTTCTTCTTTGAGCTCATACATGGTGCACCAATGAACTTAGCCTTCACACCATTAGTACCCTTAACAATAACATAGAATGAATCAACTTTAATTGAGGATACTAAGGCTTGTGCTTTCTTCTTGGTACAAGCATGCTCTAAGTGACCAACTTGCTTGCAACTAGAGCAATAGCTACCATTGTTCCTCACAAAACTAGTCTTGTGAGTAGCAAAGGCGGCCTTGCCTTTCTTGGGAGTATAGCCAAGTCCCTACTTGTAGAGAGAAGCCCTTTGGCTACCCAAGCACAAAAGCAAGCGGTCCTCGCCACCATAGGCTTTTACTAAGGCATGGTTGAGCTCATGTACCTCCTTCTTGATGGTCTCATTCTCAACTAATAATGTGGCATCACAAGTGAAACCATCACCAATAGTAGAGGTAGAAGTGGAAGCTCTACAAGAAGGATTAGTGGACTCAACAACAATAGAATCATAAATAATATCACATGTTAGTCCAATATCATGAGTCACAATGACTTGCTCCTCCATGGCATTCTTCTTGAGTTTCTCTAGCATGATGTCCTTTTCCTTGACAAGCTCAAGTAGAGTGGAGTGGGCTTCCTTAAGCCTAGTGTGAGCAATTTCAAGATCCTCATGGTCTTCCTTTAGACACTCACAGGATGCTTAAATCTCATCAAAGGATTTCCTAAGATCTTTGAGCTCTTGTTCAATTCCTTTGCACTCCTTACTCTTCTTAAGTTTCTCAAGCTCCTCCACCAATGCCTTGTTCTCATTGCTCTTCTCATTGTGTTCTCTTTGCAATGCCTTAAACTTCTTGTTGAGCTTCTTGTAGCCTTTGCTCATTTGGTCGATGATATTCATGAGATCATCCTTGGAGTAGTCCTCCTCAACATCATCATCACTCCTACAACCACCACTAGCACATTCATCATCACTATCACATTGTACCTTAGTGGGCTTTGCCATAAGGCATGTCGATGTAGTGCCAAAGAGTGAGGGCTTGTTGGAGATGGCGATGCTTGCAATGTCTTCATCATCATCATCATCATCATCATCATCATCATATCGAAAGCATCACTATCCCAAGTAACTACAAAGCCACCTCCCTTCTTCTTCTTATTGACGGTGAACTTTCTCTTCTCCTTCTTTTCTTCTTTGTCCTTCTTGTTCTTCTTCAACTTCAACTCCCCATTGTTTAATCTTTTGTCTTTCATAGGGGCACTCCGCCACCACATGATTGGGGTTCTTACAATTGTAACATGTAGTTTCTTTGCTCTTCATGTGGTCTCTTCTCTTCCTTGATCCATACCCTCTCTTCTTCATGAATCGACCCATCTTTTGCACTAGAAGGGCCATGGTCTCATCATCAAATGGATCATCATCATCATCAACCACACTCTTGCCCTTTGAAAAGGAAGCTTTGAATGCAATGGTCTTCTCTTGCTTGACCTTGCTCTCCTTCTTCTCATCCTCATCAACCTCATATTGGTTATCGGTCATGACATCACCAAGCACTTGATTTGGAGTAACCTTGTCCAAACCCTCTCTGAGAATCATCTTCTTCAACATGGCAAACTTCTTGGGTAGAGTTAGCAAGAACTTATTTGAGAAGTCCTTGTCCTTGACATCCTCTCCTAGGCTCTTGAGATCATTGACAATGACTTAGAGCCTATAGAACATCTCTAGTATTGACTCATCTTCCTTCATCTTGAAGTTTGCAAACTTGTCCTTAAGCATATAGAGCTTGGTGGTCTTTACCATTGAAGACCCCTCATATGTTTCTTCCAATCTTGTCCATACTTCACTTGCCATTTCAAGATCCTTGATTTGTTCAAAGACCTTTGCATCAATAGCACTATAGAGAGTGTTGAGAGCCATTGTATTGCATTGGTTGTTGATGTGATCCTTGTCGATGAGGTGATCAGGATCAAGAATAGCATAGTCCTTACATATCACTTCCCACACCTTCTCATGAATAGAACCAAGATATCTTCTCATCTTTCTTTTCAAGTGATCAAATGATGTAACACCATCAAAGAAAGGAGGCTTGCCCCCAACATGGTTGAATACAACTTGTGCCATCTTACACCAAGGTTTTTAAGCCTTCTAAACGGTGACCACGGCTCCGATACCACGTAAAAGGTCTGGATGGCTAGAGGGGGGTGAATAGCCTAATAAAAATTCCTTCAAAAGCCACCAAGACAATTTGATCAATATAACAAATGGCGTAATGAGGTTTGCTTAGCCTACAAGGGGTGAAAGCCAGCCACCTATTCAATTCACAAATCTACCAATTCACACAACCGCCAACAAGACACAAAGCAAGTTCCACTTAAGCTAAACAAACTATAACAACAATCTAGCAAGCTAAAACAAGAATGTAAAGCTAGAAATGCTAGAAGGAGGATGAGCTTGTTATACTAACATTGATGAGAAGAGAGAACCAATCAAGATGATGAATGACGATGAATACCAATCAACGGGTGAATATCAAAATCAATCACAATATGAGACAATCCAATTTTTCACCCGAGGTTCACGTGCTTGTCATCACGCTAGTCCCCGCTGTGTCCCTCTACACCACGTGGTCCGGTGGCTAATCGGTATGACACACCGAGCCTCTCAAAGGCGCGACAAGAACCTACTAAAATGGTGAGAAGTTGCAATGACACGAGCAATCCACTAGTGCTACCTTAGGAGCTCCGCCAGGGAAAGTGCAAACCCCTCACAAGATCACTAGAGCCGGCCATGAACAATCACCAACACGTGCCAGACCTCCACTGCTGCTCCAAGCTGTCTAGGTGGCGACAACCACCAAGAGTAACAAGAAAACCCGCAGCACAACAATCCTCAAGTGCCTCTAGATGCAAAATAATGATCAATACACTTGAATCACTCAATTTCACTCGAATGTTGCAATCAAAATCAAGGAGTGAGTTAGGATGAGTGTGAGAACATTGGCTCAGCTCAAGAGAATCACACGAGTGTTAGAATGGCAAGAGAGAACCTCCCATGGCCGGCCAAGGGGCTATTTATAAGCCCCACCTCTAAACTAGCAGTTAGTCACTTCATCCAGCTCAGCAACACACTCAGGACGCGTGCTACGTGTTCAAATATAGCGCGAGATACACTTTGATTAAAAAAACCAACCTCCGTATGTGTCCTGCGCATAGCTCTGGACTCGGACGAAACACTGTAGCGCATCCTGCATGTCTCAGTTCAAACGTGAAGTCAACCATTGGAGCCCGGGACGCGTCCTGCGCTTTAGCCCAGCGTCCGGCGCTCGAGTTGGAGTGAAGACCTCTCTGAGTTGCATTCGGCGCTCTCTGGACGCGTTCGGACGCGTGCGTTCGACGCGTTCAAAAAATGGCCGCTCAGCAACTGTGAACGTCCTCCAAAAAATGAACTATCAGGACGCGTCCGACGCTCCCAAAGCCTACGTCCGGCGCTCCATTTGAGATTTTGCCTTCTCTGAGTCACGTCCGGAGCTCTCAAGACGCGTCCAGAGCTCAGCGTCCAGACTGTTGAAGTTTTGCGCTAAAACGGGTATAACTCTTAGCTCCGAACTCCATTTTTGATGATCTTGGACTCTTTGGAAAGGTTATTAAGAGGGCTACACAACCCACATGGCCACTTGATCCAAAACACAATGGATCAAAGCAGTTTTCCAATCCAAGAGCCATCAACTCTCTTTTCCAACATACTTCTTGATTGCCTTGATCATGTATGAGCTATTCCAAGTATGTGTAATATTCAAGTACATGTTTTAGCTCATTTTCAAGTTAAGCATAGAAGGCGAAGAAGATACGCTCTATCCAAATGCATATGCTCAAAGAATGACACCTAGAGGCACATTTTGGATTCAATTGCAACGTGAAATCCCCTCTTTATAGTACGGCTATGTATCCTAAGTCATCCACACCCTCTATGGTGTTTGGATGCAAACCAAAAAGTCCTACCATATGCCTTTGCCTTGAGTGTCGAGTATTGGCATTGCATTGCACCTTCATCCACCTTGATCATGATGAGCACTTGATCATATTGATCCTTCTTGATCCTTGCTCCACCATGTTTCCTAAGCCAATCACCATATAGCTACAAGCATGCTACACCAAGGTGACTAGCTCTAGGCATTGTCACTAATTGCCAACACCAAACATAGGACTTTCACCAAGCTACATAGGCAACCTAAAATAACTAGCCAACCTAGCAAAGTAATGCAACTTCCTGAACTAGACTACTCAGACAAGAGCTAAAACTAAACTAGCAATTAACTATACAAGCTTAAGAACAAGAAAGTAAAGGACAATTATTGTAGATAGCAAACCAATGGGGGGCATATGAGAAACAAAGATTTATCCTCGATGTTTGATTGCTTGTCGGCGACCTATTTCCTTATTGAGGCGAGTCTTTTCATGATTTATCCTGCTAAACAAGCTATCCAAGCTTGACCATCAACATCGATGCCACAAGAAGAGCACTCCATCGAGACTTGACCATTCCACTAGAGTTTCCCTTTGTGACCTACCACAGAGTGAGCACAAGAAGAGCACTCGCTCCATCACAACCAATAAATTGGGACCACCACAAACACTTGTCTAATGATCCATCTATGATTTGAGAAGTCTAGATGGTTGCAAACACCAAGAGTAATAAGAAACCTATAGCTCCAATGACGAATTAGTCCCACCAAAACTCTCTAAGCAAATGCACTAGATCTCTTCCAATCTCAATGTACATCAAATTTCAATCAAGAAAGTGATTGAGAAGTTTCTTTTTTTAAAAGGAAACTGTGGAGCTTGCTCCCCAGTGCTTTATTAAACAAATAAATAAAGGGAACAACACAAGTGTTAGCTAGAACTAGGAAGTGTTCTGGATCTCCTTTTGGATGTGTTTTTTATTTAGAATGGCCAAGAAAGCCCAAAGGACCGAGCACACCTCTATTTTTAAGCTCCACCAAAAAAACTAGCGGTTGTGATCGTGCTGGAGGGATATTTTGAGGTCATCAGAAAAGTTCGGTGACCACTAGAAACATTCGAAGAATATACGACTGAGATTCAAGTGGATGTAGCCGTTACATGGTGCATTCTTTGGTGACCCTTTCTAAGGTATCACTAGAGTTTCCAGCAACCCTTTCCCGCACCTCTGTCAATAAAGCTATCGATGCTCAAATAGGTGTGAGGAGAAGCACAACGAAGAAAAAAATACACAAAAGCACGTCATCCTTGCTTTTAGTTTTAACTTATTTTGACAATATAAATAACTCATAAACTATAGCAAATAAACTTATAGTTGCTACACCCGTCTCCAAAAAGGCCCCGTGCTTTTCGAGTTTTTGTCCAAAGTGAAAAAAAAGAATACAAACTTTAACGGTTGGCAATCCTACCAACGGGTGTGGGCACTCGTAGTTATTGTATTTGGGTACTCCGTACAAAATTTTCCCGGCCGATACCGAGTACAGGTACTTCCTATAAGATTCTACCGGAACTTACACCGCATCATCTTAATGCTCAAAATGCAATAAATTATTTTGGTTGCCAAAAAAGGAAAAAAAGGAACTTGCCCCCCACACCCCCACCCCCCCCCGCCTGCCAACCACCGCTCTGCCACGAGCGCTAGAGTTTGTCAGAGCCTGTGACAGTCCTCCTCTCCCCCCTCCCCTAACCGCCGCCTTCTTCTCTAGCTCCGGTGAGCTCGCCCGCCGCCATCTTATCCAACTTTGGCGAGCCTCTCCTGTCTCAAAACTAGCTCGGCCGCCCCCTGCCGCCGCCATCTCACCTAAGCCACCCATTGATCCTTCCCATCACCTGGCCTACTTACCTCCCAAACTAGCTCAACCGCCCCTGCCGCCGCCATCTCACCTAAGCCACCCATCGATCCTTCCCACCACCTGGCCTACTTACCCCCCTCCCCCCTAAAACCCCCTTTCCTTCTAAGTCCGCTGGAGTTTGGGAAGAAGGAAGAGAGAGAGAGAGCACACTGAAACCCTAAAAACTAGATCCAACGGTAGTACCAAGAGGAGGAGGAAAAGGGCCTACCTGGAGGCAGATCCGCTTCTATCGCTGCCATTTCCACCATTGCCGTGCAGTGTCAGTGGGACGGATGCGAGGAGGCCACCGGTCACTGGGGGAGAGAGAGAGAGAGAGAGAGGAGAGGGAGAGAGAGAGGGAGAGGGAGAGGGAGAGGGAGGAAGGAGGGCATTAGACAAGGTGTGCGGGTTTAGGGCTATATTGCGCACATTTTTATTATAGCATTTTTTGTTAAGGGTAATTTATTATCATGTGGGTACGCTGCCATCTCTGGAGAATTTTTTATATTTTAATACACTTTAATAAATATTTTAAAATTATTTGTCATAGAAAATATTTTGCATTTGGTATCTCTTTGGTCGTGCCGGTCCCGATGGCGCGAACAAATAACATACTCGCGCATTGGCGCAGCAAGATACGACATATTCCATGGCATTTTGGATGTGGAAAAGCCTATCGTGCCATTCCTCTTGTCGCGCTACCAGGAGTGGCATGACAAGACTGATTTTTAACTCCTCAATATGATGTCGTACGAATATGATTTATATAAAAAATTGTAGATCTCGACGAGATTTACAACTTTCAGTTTTGAGTTTTTTCAATAGATAACATTAATATGCTCAAAAAATTATATAAAGTTTTAGCACCAAAATGATTGAGTATTAGCGCTTGTCGCATTAGAAAAATAATACATTTTTTCTTTATCAATTCAAATAAAGATACCATTAACTCTCAATGAAATCTAAAATTTTGTAGTTTTGAGTTTTTACGTTTAAAAGGTTGTTAAAATGCTCGAGAAAAAATATAAAGTTTTAGTATGAATAAGCTTCTGAAACTTTCATTTTCAAAAATACAGGAGGGACTCAAAAACTCAACACTCAAGGGAGTACCATCAATGTTGTTCTATGTTTCCTTCGGTTTCTACATTGATCAAAGCTATACGCTGATGATTGATCCTACCCTCTTGACTGTAAAAAAAGTACATCTGAAATTCTATCGCTCGCTAGCTTTTAAGTTAAGCAATAGTGAGCACCGCCTTTGAAACTATTCCTATCATTCATAATCTTGCATATGTATACTCACTGCATGAATGCATCATAGATTACGGATATACTAGTGAACAGATTCCGGACATATATCCGTTTCAGTTCAAGGCTCTTGCATCGACTTGGAAGCGCAGAAACACACAGCGTCTGCAACTGTGAGGAAGATATGATTGTTTCCGATGTGCTCGGTGAGTTTGGACGAGTGGAGCTTTTCAATTACGACAGAGCCAGGGTTTGATAACAGCAGCTGCCACATGCACAAACACAAACATATCGGTTAAAATCAAATGCACACTTTAAGTTCTCCCTTAAGCGTCATTTTCCCTTCTGTTCTCAGGTTTCTTTGAAGTGGCATCTCAGGTTCCACGATCCAATGTGATATTTTGAGTCAGTCAATTTTAGTTTCAGCCTTTCAGTTTTCTTGCAAAAGAAAGAAGTTTCAGTTTATGTACCTGAATGTCTCTCTTCTGAAGATTCTTGTACAGATCTTCAAGGGCATGGATACCACTCGTATCAATATCTATAACAGCTGCAAGGAAAAGAAAATGCATTGGCTTTCATTTCATCAGTAAAAACCACAGGAACGAACTCTCATGAATCGATTAACAGAAGTTTCTACTTACGTGACATCTCTACCACCAAGAAATTGATTTTAGGCAGCCCCTCTGCGTTAACTTTGTCCTCTTCATCTGTCAGCCACCTAAGAGTTCTGAAATGGAGCACAGGACACGGGACACGACAGCAGTTTATGAGGACAATGAAGCTATACATGTAAACCACAGCGTATGTATATATATCTGTCCAAACCTTTCTCTGACATAGTTGGAGTTGGAGAAATAAATAGCAGAATCAACCCTCACTATTACCACCCCAGGAACATGCCTTGCATGTGGATACTGCTCGGTGTTCCTGTAAATTGTTGTGCCTGCAAGGTTACCGAGCAGCACAGTCCTTGGTCTTGTTACTTGAACAAGTATTTTGGCAAACGAGATTGACACCTGTGAATATCGGAAATGTCATGTAAATTTCACTCATTCATCTGTCACAACTATTCGACAGCCAGACCAAGTATGGGCCCTTACAGCAATCAAGAGACCTATCTCGACCGATTTGAAAACCACACCAAAGAAGGCTCCCATGCAAGCGATGAAATCCATTTTGTCAACTTTCCAAATGAGAATTGCGGCTTCATAGTCCACAAGGCCGATCACAGCAGAAATTATGATTGAACCAAGGATCGCATTTGGGGTATACTTGAACAGTGGTGTGATGACCAACAAGGTAAGAAGCACAACCATTGACATAATCACATTAGATACCGGCGTTCGGCATCCCGCCATGAAATTGACTGCTGAACGAGAGAAAGAACCTGAAAGTGTTGCAGCAAATATGTTTCAGTTTTCGGAAGAATCTCTATAATAACAACTTCGTTCAGAAAAGTTTACCTGTTGCGATATAGCAGGAAGTCATTGAGCCTACGATGTTCATCGTTCCAAGTGCTACCATCTCTTTGTTCCCATCTATCTGGTAGTCCTTCATGGCAGCAAATGTCCTTCCAATGGCTACGGCTTCCTGATAACAAGGTATTAACACAAGGATTGATGCGCATTCAATCTGAAAAGGAGCATGAGGGACAAGATCACAAGACAAGATGGGTTCACATAGCATACGTACTGTTAAACCGATCATGCCACTAACAACTCCAATCTTGAACCCTTTTGCCACAAATGGACCAGTGAAATAAATCTTGTGCACAGATGATGGATTGATGCCCTTTTTGATTTTGTTTACCTGTTTCCATCAAGTGCCAAAAATGATTCCTAGTTAAAACATGATCTATTTGAGCTGAATCTTAGGGCCTGTATAGCTGTGGAGGTTGAGGTTATGAAAAATAATTGAGCCTTGACAGCACTAATTTGAGTACTTACAATCTGAACACCTTGCTTGTCAGCACGAAAAAGGTACACAAAAAGGGTAGCAAGAATAACCGAAGTTATAGGAGCAATAGCTGGCACCCAGAAATACTTCTTATTCCTTTTCCCCTGTGTATATAAAACAATATTATCAGGATATACAATTTCCCAAAAAATAGATATTAAAGCACCATTGTCTGAAAAAAAAGGATACTCACAATGTACTTTGCCAACAGAAGAAAAGCGAGAAATGCGAAGCCAATCACAACCGTCTGCCAGTTCCACTGCATATAGAAAACCACGCCTTATCAGATAAATATAAGAGTTAGTATGACAGTAAATTATTTCTTCATACAGTGTTAAGTTCAAGATATGTACTCCATGATGAACTGAACCCCAAACAGACTTCATGACAGAAACTATATCAGTTTCCTTTGTGAAGTTCCTGATACCCAACACATATTTGAGCTGCTGTAGGGCAATAGTGATGGCTGCTCCCGCCATGAATCCAACAATTGCAGCATGCGACAAGAAGTCGATGAGGAAACCTAGCCTGAAAAACATAGTAATTTTAAGATTTATGGACCGACATTTTCCTTGCTTAAAAAATACTGTACCATACATGACATACCTCAGAAATCCCAGGGCTGCCTGAGTTATACCAGCAAAGAAGGTGGCTGTAAAAGCAAGACGTAAGTATTCCTCCTTATTCTTTTCATGGTCAACCTCATTTTGTAGAAGTGAACCTAGTAAAAGAGATACAACTGCAACTGGCCCGATTGCAATATCCCTCGAGCTACCCATTGCAGCATATATCAATGGGGGGATGAAGCTGGAGTCTGAAACCGAATTACAAAAATAAAGATGATTAAAATAGAATTGATAAGGCATCAATCAAGAATCTCAATTAAACTTACAAAGCCCATACTGAGGATCCAAATTAGCGAGCTTCGAATAGCCAATATCCTATTTAGTCCAGGACTCGGTGTCAGGCACTGTACATAGTTAATTCATAGTAGGTGATATCAGTCAATCTAGATACCTGAGGAATGCAGAGACTTGCAATTGTCAATCCGGCAATCAGATCACCTTTGAACTTGTTCAAGTTGTAGCTCCTACCCCAATCGAAGACTGGAAACAAGAACTGCAAACCCATCTTGAGCTTTGTGGACCCAGATTGGTCCTTGTACTGCTTTAGTGGGTTGTCATGGAAGAACGTCTCCCTGAGTATGTTGGTAAACTCTGTGGCAAGTTTCCTCTTCTGAGGACATCCGACCTTGTACACCGGTGGTGCTTGCTGGGATGGATTGTATGAGGGAGGCTGTGTAGAGATGCTGGTTTCATCTGCAGTCGCCTCATCTGGCTCATGATGAACCATCTTTGGATACTACAATAGCTTATAATTAACCTGAAAAACTAAGCTTACAAATATAAGAGAGTGGAAGTTACAGGTGACTGAGACGGTAAGAGCATTCTGAATTGAATATTATTGAAAGCCAAAGGGAAAAGGACAAGAAACTGTAACAAGGAACAATGTATACTTTGGACGAATTGATGAGGCGCGACAAAGTGAACAAAACTTGGAACAGTCGAACAGAAGTGTGGAAGGAGAGAAACTCCAGGACTTTCAGTAACGAAGCTGCTGCGCCTAGCGTGGTGTTCAACACCATCATCGATGAATCCAACCTCTGGGTTCTGGCAGGTTTCCGCCTTAACTGAGCAGGTTTCTGGGTTCTAGCTAGCTCGTCGCAGAAACACGTGTCACAAGGACACATTCGCGAAAAAAAGTCGAACAGAAATGTTTTTTTTTCTTTAATCTTCAATCAGAAAAGAAGAAGAGAAATTCAGATTTACTCTACTGCGTGATATACTGAAATGAATTGGAGGCATCAGTTACTAAAGCTGTAGCTTAGCACTCTCATTATAGATAAAGGATTCTAAATTATCTTACCTGCTCAATAGCCCCAAAATTACGTAGCAAAATACTTTGAAACATCGTGTCCAGTTAAAGGAAGTATGGTGCAGTTGAGAATGACCCGGTCAAAACTTGCTCTACCCGTTTCTAAATCTACAGTGCAATTATAATTTTATGAAAGTACCTTTCAGGGACAATTAAAACGGTTCACAGATTTGCCTTCATATATCTTTTTTTCAATCTTGAAGACAATAGCGATGTTTGACTGTTTATTGAAAAAAAAATGCAAGATTTTTGGTAAGAATGCAAAGAGACGAGCAAACCAAGTTATTTCCATGCCAACTTAAAAAAAATATTAATCGGTCTTTAAGGCAGACGAGATTTAAGAACAGTATGCAGTTTTGCAGCAACGGAAGAACCACTTGTTTTCCTTGATTCGTCAACTGCTTACTATGCAACCCGTTTCATAAAAAGTAGCAGCAAACTCGTTTCTACGGTTATATGAAACTGAGGTTCAGAGCTGTAATGAGAAAGCACAAGAATTGAATTGGTTGGTCCTGGCCGGAAAG
>CM041643.1:29465664-29480803 GCA_023333625.1 Bothriochloa decipiens | reverse complement strand
GTAATGAGAAAGCACAAGAATTGAATTGGTTGGTCCTGGCCGGAAAGACCAAGCATGGCAGGTCGAGAGGCAGCAAGTAAACCGTGCCGAAAGATTGCATGGTTATCTTGGATTGCCGAACCATGGTAATGTATCAGCGGGGGACAGAGAGTACAGTACAGCAGGCGGTTAGTAACGGAACTGTGAATTGTGTTGCCGGTTTGGAAATATAAAGGTTCATTCATGAGCAGAGCATGGTGGTTTTTTCTCTGAATTTAACATGGAACAAGCCCGGGAACACAGAGAGGAGGAACAAAGGCGCAAATTTTGCAAGAGAAGAGACCCCCCAAGATATAACACAGTGATGAACACGCGGGTATATACAATCCAGATATAACACGCTGAAGCTGAAACCAGCGGGGTGAATACGAGTACTGAATACGAGCCGGGCAATCAAGAAGGTGGGGAGGCGAATCGAATCAGGGCAGGGATTTTTACCTCGCAAATTCCGGGGAGGGAGAGGGGGCCTTGCTATCCTGCGGCTGCGAGCAAAGGGAGCGAACGCCAGGCCGGACCGCTCAGCTCAGGCTTCCTCCGTCCAGGGCCGCCGCATTTGGCCGCCGGCGTCAGGCGTGGGCACCGAGGACGGGACGCGGAGGGAGATCGGGCGCCGCCGCGTTCACCACGACGAGAGTGGAACAAGGGACAATGTATGCCTATGTCTGCGAGGATGGAATGAATGAATGATCAATCAATCAATCTGCTATCTCCAAATGGAGAGCAATTGTACTCTCGTCTCTTGACTGTCGTGTCTGGCGGAGAAGCAGAAGCGGTGGTGGTCGAGCGAGCGACGTCACGGTCACGTGCAGATGCATTTCTCCACCCGGCAACCGCAAGTAGCAAGTTTCAAGTCCTTGGTGGGCTCCGCTCGGCGGCACCCGTTGGCGCGGGCCGTCGGTGTCTGTGTCCGTGTGGATGCCGCACGGGCCTGGGGATTTTTGGATGGAGCGAGGACCAGGGGGGCGGTCGCGACTCGCGAGTCCTCTCGTCTGACCGTGGAATAGTAAGCGCTAGCGAGGGCACGAGAGGAGAGGCTGGTGCCGAGAACGTTCATTCATGTTCCAGTGAGATGTGGGGTCACGCGGATCGTGGTAACGGCGGCCAGCCGCATCCTCCATCGCTGTGAGGTTGCCGGCGGGGCGAGGGCTCCCGTCCGCCACGTTCCCATCGGGGGCATGGGCATTCACCGCCTGATGAGTCTCTCGAGGAGACTAAGTCACAACAGTAAGACTAATAATATAGTCTACGAGCCGGCATCACATCACTTAAAAGCAAGGCTAATAATATAGCCCACGAGCCGGTTGTAAGGTTGCTCGTAGCCTGCTCTTAGCCCACTCACACAATAGTTAACCTTTTACTACTAATACGGGGCTCATATATTGCTCTCATATAGTTTCTTGGTTACGTGCATAAGCCGACTGTAAGCTTACAGCCCGCATCAGATAACGTCAGCATTTAGCCGGCTTACCCTTTTAGTATTATACTTGTTTTAAGTGTCTGCCGGGTAACTCATCGGATAACGGCGTGCACATCCCAACACCAGAGTATGGATGAAAACGGTACGGATATTTTCCGACCATATTCGAGACCGAATTCGTTTAGAAGGGTTTTAATCCGTCCGTATCAGAGTGCGAACATTAAACATCCGATACCGTATCCATATCCGAATATTGAAATCACATATTTATGATGTTGATATCCAACTGTATCTTATCCGACATGACTAACATTATCCGTATTCGAATCCGAATCCGAGCAGAAATATGAAAACAAATGTGATATCAGTGATATTCGTCTGTATTCGATCCGTTTTCATCGGGGCCTATTAGGTAACTTGAAGGATGAAACTTTGCCAGGCTAGCTGCACGCCCATTGACGCAAAGCCACCAGGCGCTTCCGGTATGGCCGAGCCATTTTAGCTCTCTCGGGTAGCAAGCCAAATCTTCCTGGCATAGAAATCAAGGTTGAGTAGAAATAAGGTCCAAAACAGCTTGCCTGATCAATTTGTTGCTATTAAATAATGGGTGGGTACCACACAAGTTGTGTGTTTCTTGTATGTTGACGAAGCGGTGGTAGTGATATGTGGGAAAAGGGTGGTCATTCGACATACATGGAAGAGAAATTTCATTTTATGACCCGTTATTCGCACGCCCCTCAGAATATGACCCGGAATTCGCATGCCTTTTGAAATATGACCCATGTCCTGCGAATTACTTTGAAATATGACCTATGGTCAGAAAAAAGACATAGATGCCCCCACCCTCTTCTCCCTCGCTCTCTCTCATCCCTATTCTCTCTCTCCGGGGCCGTCCTCGCCGGCCATGGCGGCCGCAGCAGAGCTCGCGCGCGCTGCCCGTGGGGGGCCGCGGCGGAGCTAGTGCGGGCCGGCCATGGCGGCCGCAGCAGAGCTCGCGCGCGTCGCCCGTGGGGGGCCACGACGGAGCTCACGCGCGCGCCGCCCATGGGGGCCCACGGAGGAGCTCACGCGCGCCAGCCATGGCGGCCGCGGCGGAGCTCGCGTGCCGGCCATGGCGGCCGCGGCGGAGCGCGCGCGCTTGCCATGAGGGAATGAAGGAGGGGCAGAGGGAGGGGCAGGCTGGTCTTTTCACATGCCTCAAATAGTAAAAAGACTAGATTTCAAAACAATTCGCATGACCTGGGTCATATTTTAAAAGACATGTGAATTCTGGGTCATTTTCTGCGGGGTGTGCGAATAACGGGTCATATAATGAAATTTCTCTACATGGATGGGGAGGCTTCCTTCGGGTATATGTACAAAGTGATGATGTCACTTGGAAATATTCTGGACATAAGTTATGGACACTTCAATTTATGGAAGATAGAAAGCACACTTTGCCCTTGGGAGTGTGTTTCCCCACTCCACACCAAAATTGGGTTGAATTGCCAAAAAAGTTGGTTGGGTGGGTTGGGGGGCCGATCCATTTTGGCCAATGAGGCACATCTTTTTCACATCCCTTCCATGAGCATAGTACATCATATCGATTTGTTGGGATGGCCATTTGCCATACTTAGGGGTTGGCCAACGTGTCAAGTCAAGCCCTTGAAGTTAGTTTTTTCCATTTTTGTACCTATGTTCAATTAGAGGATGTATACATGTGAAACCACGTTATATTTGAACGAAAATGGCCCTTGAATGTCAAGTCTGTTGACATTCATGGTTGGCTTGTCTCCTTTCATTTGTGACATTTTTTGTCATGTTTTTGACTAACCAAAATGTTGATGAAATCATCATCAATAGTATGCAAACTCAAACTCTAGGACTAACCCTAGAGCAAGTGCTTCAGCGACCTAAGCAGTTCCAAAGCACCTAAACTAATCGCCGAGTAATTTCACTAAGAACTATGGTTGCAACTGGCAAGAGCACTAAAGTGGCTGGCCAAGTAGGGGGTATGTATGGCCCTCAATGCAAAACTAGCCATTCACGCAGACTGGGTAGTGTGTCACTCACCAGACAGGTCGTTGGTGGCACCGGACAGATTCAGTGTAACCTCGACAGCTAGCCATTCAAAAATCTAGTTGTTACTGACCGTTGCTAAAAGATTGCTCTAGTGCTTGACCGGTGGGTCACTAGACAAGACTGGTGCATTATAGATCTCTTCCTACCTTTCTACACCATGTTTGCTAGAATACTCCAGTGCATGGTATGATGCCTTCGTCGAACATGTTTGGTGAGTCTTCGAGCTCTATTCGTCTTCACTGGCTGGCACCTTGTAGTTCGATGCTGCTTAGCTATTTGCACCAGAGACGGAGCTTAGTGGTGGCCAAACTAGGCTCCAGCCTCTGCTTGTCTCCAACAAATACGAAGGGCACCAAACTCAAATAGATGCATGCCAGCTAATGAAGCTTAAAATAGATAAAGTCTGTCACTTGGGGGAGGGCAGTAGAGAGCTAGACATAGACTTTTGGAGTCATCTCTAGCTTTTGCATTCAGTATTTAAGTTCCCAGGTGCGAATAACATTGAATTAGTCCTCCTTGATGTTGGATCAAGCTCCGTCGCTGATTTGCACCACATATATCTGGTGTAGTCTAGATCTTCGACTAGTGACTCCTACTGGCTGTCATCGGATGCAATCACCGTTTGGCTCTGTTTCTTCGTGTGTCTCGCATCATTAGTCTGAATGGCTCATATGGTCCATGGGTCTATTCATCAAACACAAAAATCAACTTCATGGCTCATAGGGTCCATTTTCCTTACAAAGGTTAAGAATAAAAGATAGATGAGTTAGGAAAGAGATGACAAAAGGAGCACGCTTTCTAAGTGAGATAGATGTAGAGGATCACATGGGTTGGTCCATAAAAAATGTCAGCCATATAGATATGATTGTACGTGGGGCGCAACGTCACTAGAGACGTACAAAATAGCACAATGTAAATAGATACAAAATTGTAATGGCATATAGTCCCGGTCGCGAAAAAAATAGGCGCAAAATTGTAATGGCATATAGTTCCTATAAGATGAGGTAACTTGTAATAGGTTTCCACGCGCCTGACAATAATGTTGTCGTGTTGAAAGTCCTTGCATGGAACCATTGCCAACTTGTCAGTTATGTTCAGACGAAAGACTAGCTCAGCTCCACGTACATTCGTACATGCAGCTTTTTTTTCTAATAAAAAGAACAGGTACGTACTTGACTTTGCAGGCCAATAGGAGAGCAGTCAACTGCATGCAGCTCAGTCTTTTGACACGCGAGGTCGATCTCGAATCGGCATATTTTTGCCTGGAAATCAACGGTCTAGTTGCGGTGCCGCCAAGTCTTTGCTGAAATGGACTTCTCTGACAGTATTGTTTGGCACACATGAGCCCGCGTCCCTATTCTGCAGCGCTATATGTCAAAAGGGAACCATCAAATCATTGAGATTGCTACTGATATGATATATGGTAAAAAAAAATTGTGCTGTATGTTGCAATTGTTGAATTTTAGGGACATTACTTTGTAGGTTGGAGAGTTGGAGCTTTCTATATTGACGACAACTCAGGACAATGCAATGGGTGGGCGCTAACTGACTGTCACAGGCCGGTATGCACAAATCACAAATGACGGCGCCACGGCATCAGTGCTGCAACCTATGGCAAGACATATGTCGTCTGATGCTTATGAGAAGGCAAGGGTTAACTGAGCTGCTGTCATGCCACGGGCGCGGTCGCAAGTTAGAACTCTCGCTTAAGTTTTGTGGGAGTCGAACTCATCACCAGTGAATACTTTTCGTCGACGGCTAAATTTTTTCTGCTATCATCAGTTCATAATGCAAAGACGGCTAAAAATCATGTATTGCGATTATCTTAACCCTACTGCTAGAAATCTAGTACAAATCCAATTTGCACTAGCGGTAGTCTTAAGAGAACTACTGGTGTAAATGCATGATTTCTGCTAGTGATGGTAGTGTTAGGAAAACCGTGAGTGGTGGTTTTCTTAATCTGGTGCCAGCACAAATAATTTTAAATCTTTTTTTGAATTTTTCAAATAATCTTGGATGGAGATCGAAATGATCTAGAAGAAAGTTGTAGTACTCGAAAAGATTTACAACATTGTAGTTGACTAATCTTTTTAAGAGCAAAAGCAGCTTTCTTGGTAGAAGCCGCCTATCGCGGGGTCAATGTTAGAATCTTGTCACCGTAATTGATTTTCATCCTTTGGTTATTTTTTAACTTTTTCGTAGAAACAAGCGTTTCTAAAAGCCTAACTAAATAGACCCTTATTTACTGTTGACTTTGAGACCTACTCCCTCCGTCTTGAAATACTGGGCATTCTTACTATTTTAGGACAAAATAATAAGGGAGAGAACAATAAACACATGTATCCCTCGTTTACTTTCTTAATATATTAAAATCTGATTCGATTCCCATAATCAAAGAATGAATTCTGAGTCTTCTTATACAAGATAAGCAAGTAAATGAATTATTTTCTATATAGAAAATAATCATGTATTTTTATTTAAGTAAATATTATCTTTTTATTCCCCGGATGCACTATATTTCGTAAAAAATTTAAAAGCCAGAATGCACTGTATTATAGGACGAAGGGATCAAGTAGTAGTTAAGGAACACGTGAGGCATGTGACTGTGAGTTCGGTTTACCTATTTTGCTTCGAAAATCACATGACTTGTGACTGTGTGTGGCTGGCTAGTGGGCCTCTCCTGGATTATTTCTTTCCTAATTTTTTGGCCTGATTTTTGGCATGGTTTGTATAAGCATGCCGCCAGTGTAGATCAATTTATACTTAAATGACGCTAGTGAAATATAGTGATTTGCACTATCCTTTTTCACACTGGCGGTTCGTAAAAACGCTACTATAGATTACAAAAAATGCTGATTGTAAGGATGTTTCCTATACTAGTGTATTATAGGACATATATCTGTTACAAATTATTATCACAATTATCAAACAACAAAATTATTAGTAGATCAGGAAATCACAAATAATATTGTCCTTGGCCGTATTTTAATTTCCAGAAAGGACAGGAGGGAGTAACCGTGGACTCTCATGCCAAAACAACTTGCGACCCAGGATTAATCTACTGTCTATCTTGCCTTAGTCAATTGAAAAACTCAGAGGGCGTTAATTCTCAAGGTCTAGAAATTTTATAATATTAATAAAATTAAAAAAATCTATCTATTTGCTGATAAATTATAAAAAAAACCTAACATACCTTTATACCTATTTCTCTACTAGGTAGTCATGCCAATATACTCGTTTAAAAAATAAATCTAACTATCTATGCTGGACCCTAGGAAATTTAAGTGTTGACTTGAAAATATTCAAAGCTGTGAATAAACTTATCTCATCAAATACAATAGATAAATATGTGTGTTTAGAAATAGAAAAGTAGCTCTTGGTGTTGGCTAAATGAAATCTTAGCTTGGGACTGAAAGAAATTCATAAATTACAACTGATATTTTTTTGGGATGTTAAATATATGACAGAAGAAAGATACACAATTCACAGTATAGGAGTTTAGAAGTTTAACCTATAAAAAAGGTATGACCTGATACAATAGAATGATTGATCAATCTATTCATATTTAGGAAAATGCAAGTGGTAATGCAATGAGAAAACCAAGTAACATAAGTTCTTATAATTTAAATTATCTTCTGACTTTAAGTTATAATCGAAAGACAATAAACATATATAGTTGAACATGACAGTTTAGAAAATTAACATAAAAAATCAAATGATCTAGAGATACAAGAGAACGACTAATATGTTCATATATAAAAAATATAAATGCTCCCTCAATGGAAAAGAGAAGCAATGTAACATTTTCTCTCCGTCTTAAAAGATGTACGTACCAAACTATTAGTGGGAGTGGTAGTGATGTGCTTTAGTGTTATGGTTAAGAAGAATCGATGATGTTGGTGTGTTTAACAGAGCAAATACTAATTCTTTCCTACACTCAAATTTCAGAGGAATGTACTTGATTAGGTTTTGGTCAGTTGTCAAAAGAGGAAGAGAGTGAAGATGAAGGAAGGGTGCATGCGCTTGGAGCTTATGGTGATCGAAATCTTTTTGGGAACGAATTGAAGATGGGTTGGAGTCGCTAAAGAAAGCGGATAGAGAACTAAGTTCACCTGTCTGTTCTCCTTGCTTTCTGTCTTTTGTTGTGGATCATTGTTTGGACAAAAGGAAATCTAGCTTATTTTATCAAAGCTAAAGAAATCTAGCTCAAGACAAAGTGAACTATATTTTGATGAAAGAGAAAGGGAGTAACTTTCATAAGATCAGACCAAAAAAGTGGAAGCCTTACGTGCTTCCAATTTACTACTCTGATGGTTTTGTTTTTCAAATGCTTATTTCTAAGATGTCGTTAACTTCATTTACTAACTTGAAAATAAAACCACTTGGTGTACAGGTGTGTGTGCGTGTGTGGACGAAGACTAATTTGCACGCGCTAACTTTGTGATCGTAAGCACTTGGTCTATTTATAGGCGGCTTTTTTCATAGCTCCCGAGCTCCGGACACCCATAGACGACTGACCAAAGACTTCGGATTTGATTTATGTGATGTGGAGGGTGCGGAAAACAAGGACCGACCTCTCCGCTTTTATCCGTTCCAATTCCAAGCTAGTCTGACTAGCTTTTCACACGGGTGCAACATTATCATTCGAAACTACGTGAGCATCACCCAAACAACTTCTCGCCAGTTCAGGCGCGCGGCATTACTCAGTATTATAATAATTTTAAAACATTAAAAAAATATCAACTTGTTTTTTATGTAATGCTCCGTAATGTAGAACCCGTTCGGGTCACTTGCAAACCTCGCGGTACCACAGATCACTACGCCTGCGTGTCTGTACTGTATCCAAGATGATATGTCTGCGTCTGTATTGTATCCAAAAGAAAAATCTAAGCAAAAAGAAATCAATAAAAAAATAAAATTCGCAAACGTTAGGAGTGGTCCAGTCGAGCCAGGCCAACGAGGTCCAAACTGCAGCAGGGTCCAAACTTTATGAGTTTTGGCAGGGAAAAGTCTATTTTGCCTTCCCCAACTATCAACAAAGTCTGATTTTGCTTCCTTAACTTTAAAACCAGACAAACCATCTTTCTTAACTTTTTAAACCATGCACTTTACCTCCGTAGAGCGGTTTTAAAGGCGGTTTTACTACAGTATATGACGGTTTGCTACAGTGACTGCGATTTTGTCTTTTTTATTTTTTATTTATTTCGACTGATTCTTTAAAATATTATAGTAAATCATAGAAAAATTATAAAATAGAAAATATAATTTTGTTAGACTCTACATGAGTAGATATACACAATGAATATATAATATAATATATTTTAGTATAAAGTTTTTGCTTTGTAGTACAAAGTTTTTGCTTTGAAGGTTTTGTCTTTTTCTTTTTTATTTATTTGGCTGAATATTTTAAAAATCATAGTAAATCACTAAAAAATCATAAAATAGAAAATCTAATTTTATTGGACTTCATATGAGTAGATCTATATAGTGAATATATAATATTATATATTTTAGTATAAAATATTTATAGAAGCTACATATTATTTGTTCATAGCTGCAGCTTCTATAAAAATTTTATATTAAAGCATATCATATTATATATTCACTATGTAGATATACTCATGTGGAGTACAATAAAATTGGATTTTCTATTATGATGTTTTAGTGATTTACTATGATTTTTCAAATATTCAGCCAAATAAATAAAAAAGAAAAAGATAAAACCTTCAAAGCAAAAACTGTGTACTAAAGCATACTATATTATATATTTATTGTGTAGATCTACTCATATAGAGTCTAAAAAAATTAGATTTTCTATTTTATGATTTTTCTGTGATTTACTATGATTTTTTAAAGAATCAGCCAAAATAAATAAAAAATGAAAAAGACAAAACCACAGTCACTATAGCAAACCGCCATGTACTGCAGCAAAACCGCCTTCAAAACCGCTCTAGGGATGTAAAGTGCATAAAAAGTTGAGAGAGGTGGTTTGTCCAGTTTTAGAGTTGAGAGAGCAAAATCAGTATTCGGTGATAGTTGGGGGAGGCAAAGTAGACTTTTTTCTTTTAGTAGAGAAAATGGTCCAAACTGCAGCAGGGTCCAACAAAGCAGGCAGGCAGGCAGGCTCCCTCTGTGCAGGCCCAGAGTGAATAAGCCTGCATGCGCTAGTTTTGTTTTGTACAATATACAAATGGCAGCAGCGCCCAGGCCCAGCGAGGATTATCAGGCGATCGATTCAGCTGTTCCGACGCCAGGCAAAATCCACGCTGTTCCGCCACCTTGGGGACGCAAATGTTGAACGGGGCTGGGGGCGGTTGGCATCGGAGGAGAGAATGGGAATATATGATCCCCGGTTGGCACAGGTATGGAATTGCAATTCCACAATAAAACCACTAATAAATCTTGAGTTGGTGGTGTATCATCTGTTGTAAAAAAAAACCGTAGAAAAAGTTTGCCCACCCGTGGAGTGGAGTGGAGCTATCGGTGTTGTCGGGGGAGTGGGGCCGGAAGATCGAGATGCCTGCATTGTTCATCTAGGATCATGTGTTTGTTGCCACGTCGCTAGCAGGTAGTAGCACGAACTGGACACTGCCCGCCGGCCTCGCAATACACGGCATGCTATAAAGTAGATGGATGCACGATGCGATCTATCGTACTGCGCGCGTGCTCTGCTCCCTATGATGTGTACTCCGTACGTGTCTGTACGTTTTGAGCGCCAACTTGTGAACCCTTTTTTTTTTGTTCGGCACACCTTGTCACCCGCGCTATATCTCGTAGGTGTACCTGCTGCTACCTCAGCTCCAACAGCAGCACGTGGGACCCGCTGACGTAGTACATGGCAGCCCGTCATTGGTGCAGAGCGGTCCAGCGCGGCGCAGCGGCCGCCGTCCTTGTCGCGCTGTTGTCACGTCCCATCGTCCGATGTTCCATCGACAGCGACGGCACCCGATCATCGACGTCTTGTGCTGCATGCATAATTATTCGTTGCTCCATTGATACCCAGGGCTTGATTTATTTTGTCTAAAGCATGTCCAATTCACGGCGAATGTCCTCTTCTTTTGCGTGTATATATAAAAAAACTTTTGAGCCTCTTAGAAAAAAACTGAGTCTCTTATTTCAGTGTATAGATATATCTTTCTTATTTCTCCTTCTTCATAGGGAGTCTTGAGGACGAACTAACGTATACTCAAGCACTAGTAGAGAAAGGATTTTTGATTCAGGGCTTTAGTCTCGGCTAATTTCAAAGGATTTTTAATTCAGGGCTTTAGTCTTGGCTAATTTTGGGCTCGGAACTAAAGAAAGATTTAATCCTGGTTGGTAGTTCCAACTGGGACTATGACAATCCCCTGCCAAAGGCTCCTACGGCCACTTTTTTATCCATGAAGAAAACATGTGAGGTTTCTAGTTAGACGATGTTTTGTATATTATAGGAATAGATGATTTTGAATTATTGTTGCATATATCAAGTATATATAGATACATACACAAAAGTTTATGGCCGGGTTCAGGTACTGCAAAACTAAAATTGTATCCACGATCGAACCCAATGGGTATGGATGTTTGCCCACTAGCACAGCATAGCCCACACCCATACTCATAAACCACTAGGGTTAAAAACCATCAGATTTCATGTCACAGGTTCCCATTGCCATCTCTACTCTTCAGCGTTGTCATGCACTAACATGAGGCAATATTGTTGTCCACTGGCCCCTTCCCTCCCGCGGTGAAATCCCATTGTTGCACCATTCCTTTCCACCACTGGTCCCGGATGTTATGTTGTTCATATTCTCCTAAGGACTTAATACAAGTGAGGACTAAATATAATGCTCTTCTTCTACGCGCCTAAATGGTCGATTAGTCCTGTTTAACTGTTATGTAAATGTATACTGGTAGGCCGTTTCCATTTGTTGGCCATCAATCACATTTAAACAATTTTTATACAAAATCATGGTAGTTCAATTTTTGGGCAAACCCCTTACCCTCGACAAACCATGATCCCTAACCCTCGTTGTTGATTACTCCCCTATCTTCTACCCCCTAGTCCACTCTAATCCTCCCTTAATTAACCCACACTCCGCCAATGTGAGATCCTTGTGGAAAGTGTGTGTGACGTGACAACAGGCATCAGGGCCAATACCTGAGTCATTGACATATGCGTTAGGGCGGTGTCAAATCTCAAAATTCTCACGAATTGGACGTGAATTTTAGAAATTTCTTGTATAAAAAGTAGAATAAATTCAGGTCGTCTAGCTAGAACCGAGTGACTGATAATTTGATACTACGTCAAAAATCTTAGTTAGGACAGACATCTCTATACAACAGTGATCGAGTCGTGAACGTGATTTATTATATGAAGTGATCCTTACGTACTCCAATCAGCATAAATATGAATATGAGGCCATAATACATCAGATCAGATGATGCGCGCGATCAACAGGGAGTATATATGTGTACATATACGGACAATCCAACAACATGCTGCTGCTTGCGGGCTTCAATTCGCTGCCAGCTCGATCATCAGATAAATCCATCCATCCATCTATTATGAGTTCGTGTTGCAGCATTATGATCGATCACTTGGATGCATGATTGCCTAGCGAGCAGGGCCACACACATCTATCGATAAACCCCAAGGAGAAGTTCCCAACGATGGGTCGTGATCTTCGTTTGCGTGCTGTGCTTCCCATTGATGGATGGATCTGCTGGTCACACACAGCAGGATATTTATTTATATATCCTAGCTTGCTTTCCCCGCGCGACGACAGGCACGAGAGGACGACGTGCGTACATGCCGGCCGGTCACGGGGTTCGCAGTCTGCACAGGATCTCGCGCTAAACTGTACTACTATACTCCACAAGAAACAAAAGGGAATTCGAGGCGTTTTCATCGTCTGCCTTCACTCTTGCAGCAAGCATTGGCCCAGCGCGCTGAGAGATACAGCAGGGGCCGATCCAATGCAAGCTGGACATGCATGCATATGCATTCCCATGTGAAAGAAAGCACGAAGCATCCAACAGCGAAAACAGACAGGTAAATAATTATTACCGCGACGACAGCAGACCCGTCCACAGTGTCCATACGATCGGAGGAGCTACTAGCTCGCGCACAACAAACTTTGCGTTGTTTCCGAACGTGCCCGATCGATGCACACATATGTATACGCATGGTGCTGTGCAGCCGCAGCGAGTTAGTTGTCTGGACTCTGGTACTCGTACTTGCGCGCGTTGCTAGCTTCACACACACTGGGAAGGTAAATTGTTCACGTACATAGGGGGATTGGAGCTCATGCTGCGTCCCGGGATCCCTTGCATATGTGCCGAATCCGAATCTACGCACCGTATAGGAAGGACTACACGTATATATAGCTAAGACTACCCGCGCTCACACTGACTGCACTGGGTGCGGTACGTCAAACGCTACGGTATACTAGAGTATGAATTTACCGTGAAAAAGCCTGAAGCGGGGCGCTATAAAGGCTACAGTAAAATAACGTTCCAAGCTCCCATCCTAGGACTGTCGCGTACGTACGGACGGCACGCTATGCCCACGGCGGGCCCATGTCGCAACCACCACGAGGAGAGAGAGAGGGCGCAGCACGGGCCGCGAGGCAGCGCGGACCGGCGTTTGGAGCTCCGGCCGCCGCCGGAGGTAGCAGGGAGGCGGAGATGAGTGTGGGCGCTCGCCAAGGCCTCACGCGCAGAGAAGAAGGCATGGCGGCGGCGCATCTCGAGGCGGACACGCTCCTCTGCTGGCTCGGCGACACAGGCTCATCCGCGGCGGCCATGGAGCAGGGGCGTCGCGATAGGGGCAGGGGCGCCGCCCTGCTCCGGCCCCGGCTCCTCGCCGGTTTGTTCCTCGCCCGAGGCGGCGCAACCCCCCTCAAATCGACGCAAGGTGATACCCAATCGCGAGTCACCGCCATGGCACGCCGCATCGCTAGAGTCGCATCGAGGAGGGGGCACAACGCCGCCGGAAAAGAAGGCGGTGGCTCCGAGCAGCGGAGGCGCCAAGAGAGACCAGGGAGGAGGGCTACTGCTTCCCGAGGACGCCTCACCCTAGCACCCTTCGTCACTAGCAGCGTGCCAGGCGCAGGCGCGAGCACGCGACTCCTCCCCGCCGTCGGGCACCGCGCATGGCCGGGCCGCGGGGGCGAGTCCCCGCCGCCGGGCACCGCTGTCGGGCGTGGGCGAGCCCCACCGTGCCTGCCCATCGTCGGCACCTGGAGAGAGAATCGGGAGGGAGGGAAAAGGGGAGAGAGGAGCGGGCGGAGGGAGAGAGAGAGGAGGGGAGCGGAGAGAGAAAAAATATTATGATTTTGACGTGTGGGCTCCATAGTGGATAGCGTTTGGTATGAAGGATGAATGAGTGCGGAAGAAAATTGGTATAGAGGAAAGAATTTTGCTCACCAGGATAGAATATTCCTTTTAGAGTTTGGATTTAGAGTTTCATGAGTGCGGACAGTCTCATGGAGCTCTATATTCGTACTCTATCCATCCTAGTCATCAAAATTCTCTACTCTAAACTCAATTCTCCTGTATCCATGATACTTTTTATCCCTACTCTATCTCAACTATCTTATATTTTATTCAACCATCCCAGCTACCATCTTCTCTCTCCTCACTTTTTCTTTTTCTTTCTTTTTTTTTCCTTTCCTTTCCCCTCTTCTTATTTTCTCCGCCCGGCCCCCTCTCACTCCGCGGCAGGTGACCAAGCACTGCTCCTCGCGGGCGCTGACGCGGGCGATCTTGCGGGCGTGGGCGACCTCGTGCTGCTCCTCGCGGGTGGAGGACGAGGACTGGGTGGCGGTCCATGTAACATCCCTAAAAATCCAAATACCAAAAATCACAACCAACAAAAATTTTTCTAAAACAACTCTTGGTTGGTAAGTGTCATGTAGAAAACCATTCCGTAGTTGCACAAGTAGCACCTAATGTTAGTGGGAACATTTGCATATTAATTATAAGAGTTGATTTGCGTCTTATTTGATTTTATGTAATGTCTAATAAAATCAAATAACCTATCATCACATGTATATACATATGTTTATATAAGTTACTAACCATGGACTTGGCTCCCAACACTCCATGAGAGCACCAGGAAGTATGCGATTTTGAGAAAGGAATCTTAGTGGAAGAGTATGAAGGCAAATGATGCATGACATGCTACTAGGAGTGGCATATGCAGACGCGTCAAGCTAAGCACAAGAGACCTACAGGGCTGCCAAACCATTTGAGGTGTCTGGATGGAAACATGATAGCATGCCTATGGACTTCATCGTGGTTTAGCCTCGAACACCGAAGGACCTACTATACGAGCGATGATCAATCACTTAACCCAGAGTAGTTCACCTTTTTGGCAAATAAGGAGTGACACCAGAGATGGACCGCTAGCATATCTATTTAATAGGAATGTTCTCAAGCTACATGGAGCCCCTGGAAGCATAATATCGGATCATGGACTTCAGTGTGCGTCCAAGTTTTAGAAAAGCCCCGGATGATGCTATAGGGACTCAACCGGACTACCGCATCGCTTATCGCCTTCAGATCATTGGTCAGACAGAGAGGGTGAATCAGACTGTAACACCTCTGGTGTTATATTAACTAAAACCTGCCATGTCATCA
>CM041643.1:29262307-29465654 GCA_023333625.1 Bothriochloa decipiens | reverse complement strand
TGGAACACAGTCATGGTTATTTGGAGTCTGTTTAGACAATAATCATGTGTGTGGGCCATATGATTTAGGAGGTTCTGCCACACAGACCCTCAAGGACATGCTTTGGGCATGTGATCTCTAATATGGGCAAATTGGATAAGAGTTGGTCCATGCTAGTTTCCCCTTCAACAATAGATGCCGAGCAAGTCTTCAGACATCATCGTTTGAGGTCATGAAAGGAAGGTGGTGCAGACCCCACCCCTAGTGTGGGATAGAAGAAGGAAGGAGATCAACATCCTTGGACCTGCCACCATCAATGAGGCTAAAGAAGGAATCGCCCAAGTGCGAAAGGATCCAAGGCCTTCCTAGGAACCATGCCTGCCTTAAGGTCTTCCCGCCTCGAGGAACTCTCCATTTCCATGCAAGGAGAAAGCTAGCACAGGGTACGTGGGACCGTACCACATCTGTACAAGGATTGACAAGCTTGTCTATAGGATAGAGTTGCCGGGAAATCACAGAAATACACCAGTGTTCCATATGTCACAGCAGCGCAAGCGTTTGGAGCTACTGGGACAACTAGTATCCACAGATGAACTAAAGATACAGGACGCCTTGGTATACTGAGAGCACCCCGCTCACATCTTGGACACAACCACCAAAGGAAAAGAGGGAAACGTCCTCCTACCAGTGTGCAAAGTTCAGTGAAGCGACCACACAGAAAGAGAGGCAACTTGGGAAAAGAAGTCAGTACAAAAGAAAGCCTTACCCCTACCCGTTGAAGAGCAAGTTACACCTTTAATCTCGAGGACGAGATTCTCATAAGGGGGTAGGACTGTAATATCCCTAAAAATCCAAACACCAAAAATACAACCAACAAAATTTTTTCTAAAACAACTCTTGGTTGGTAAGTGTCATGTAGAAAACCATCTCATAGTTGCACATGTAGCACCTAATGTTAGTGGGAACATTTGCATATTAATTACAAGAGTTGATTTGCATCTTATTTGATTTTATGTAATGTCTAATAAAATCAAATAACCTATCATCACATGTATATACATATGTTTATATAAGTTACTAAACATGGACTTGGCTCCCAAGACTCCATGAGACCCTAGTGGACCCACCAAGTATGTATGCCATGGTCACTAACTCCCTAGCACTAACTTCCTTACCAATTGATCATGGCATGGCTTGGAAAAGAATTAGAAAAGGAATAAGCAAAAGGAGGAGATGGAAAATAGGAAAAGCAGCACAACCGGCCATATGGCCCAGTCAGGCCAGCCTGCCTCCACGCCCGCGCCTGTCTGCACCATGGCCCAGGAACGGCCTAGGCCGCCTGCCGCTGCCCTGCGCCTGTCGGCCTGTCCCGCACGGCCGGCCCACGGCCAAACTGGCCCAGCAAGCTACTGCCGCTCGCCGGCCTTTCTTACCCGCATCCCAGCGGCCTTTCTTACTCGCAAGAGGCCGCCCACGCCCACGCCCCGCTCTCATTGATAGGCGGGCCCCGCCTTTCAGCTTCTACAAATGGCTGCCTAGATGTCCCGTTGGCCGCACCAAAAATGGCACGGCGCGCCTTCGCCGTCCGCCCGCGTACGGCCGCGCTCCGCGCTGTCCATCCAGCCGCCTAGCCGCGCCTCCCCCGAAACCCTAACCCAAGCTGGGAGCCGCGTAGGACCGTTCAGTGGGCACCTTCAATCCTCGTCGTCCCGCCATGGCCGTGTCTCGTGCCCGCGCAGCCTTTCTCGGCCACGCCCGCACCACCTTGCACTGCTTTAGGGGAGTTAGCGAAGTTAGGAGAAGAGGAGGCGGGGAGGAGAAGCCGCTGCCAGAGCCGGACCCGGGAGAGCCGCTGCCGCCGGTGCAGGCCGAAGGAGAAGAAGTCAGAGGCCCTGCTCTTCTACGCCATCACCACACCGCTCTTCTTCCCCTCCATCAATGACCGCAGTCGTGCCTCGAGCCGCTAGCACGGCCGCATGCAGGTGAGCTCACCCAGTTCTTGCCATGACCACCGGCCAGTGCAACCTCCACGTTCCCGCTCTCCCGTTCACTTTAGGCTTCATTAACTCCACCGTTGAGCCCGCCTTAGCCTAGGACACGTTCTTGGAAACTTCTCGCGGGCCGGCATGAACCATAGGGGAGCTTGGCACCTTTGCAAGCTCCGGTTCGCCCAGACCCAATCCGCCAGAGCGCCGTCATGATGCTCGTTGTCGCGCGCACTTCGTGGTGCCTCCATTTAGTCCCGGTAGCTAGGTCTTCAAGCTCCGGCTGCTCGAATCAGAAGAAAGGGAGGAAGCTGGCACCAATCGAGCTTCGCCAGACCTCCACGCCACCGTCGCCATCGCTGCCGTCGACCGTCGGCCTAGAGGCTCGTTTTCCCCAAATTGGAACCACATCCACGCTCGTCTAGGCATGACAATTCCCACAAGCACGTTAGCCGCCGCTCCGCTGCGCTCTACGCCCCGCCGCCGCGGCCATGCCACCCAGCGCCGCTGCTGCACCAGCGCCGACGAGCCTTGCCCCCATGAGCATGCCGAGGCCCCGCCAGCGACCCTGTCTCGCTCACCAGAGCCCCGAGAGCCTAATGCGCACACCAAGGCCATCCCCTTCGCACCGTAGCGCGCTGCCACCGCAGCCGAGCCGCTCGGCGCCGTCGCCATGCACACACCGGCAAGCCGCCGCACTATGAGCCTGCCACGACTGCACAACCGAGCTAGCCTTCCCCTAGCGAAGCTGTAGTGCTAGTGGAAGCTTCCTTCCGCGCGCTGTGGTGCCCCACTGCCATGGCCCTGCCGTCCGCCGCCATCGCTGCGCACGCTGGCGAGCGAAGGACCCACGGGCCTGTTTGGACCCCACAACTGCCATTGCCTGCCCCTAGCAGTACCCTAGCACCCACCTCGTGTAGCCGCACCAGCCGCAGCCGTAGCGTCTGCTCGCCGCCGGCAAGCCATCGCGCCGTCCGCGCGCACGGACAGGGAGCAGGGGAAAGTTTCCCCTGCCTCCCTTAGACCAGGTCCACCACGTGGACCGGCTGACCAACAGCAGCACGCCACCTTGCGCACCAGCCATCGGTCCAGCATGGACCTAGACCACGGAGCCAAGCCCTGTACACGGCCATAGACCAGGCCTAGTTTGGATCTAGGCACCCCACGTGGGCCACCCACCAGGCGACACGTGTCCGGGCCAGGCCGGCCCAACCCGGCCCAGATCCGGATCTACCGAGGCCCGGTAGAGGCCCGTTAACTAGCTAAGCAGCCTAGGGATCACCAGAAGAACAAACATGTACTCCGAAAGTTTCATCTCATTCGCGAGTTTGTGAAACGAGAAGAGATCAAATTGTGCAAAATACATACGAATTTGAATGTAGCAGATCCTTTGACAAAGGCTCTTCCACAGCCTAAGCATGAGGCGCACATGAGGTCTATGGGGATTAGACATCTTAGAGATTAACTCTAGTGCAAGTGGGAGACTGTTGGGAATATGCCCTAGAGGTAATCATAGAGATGATGATATTCCAGTTGTATCTATGACATGCATTAAGTGTTCACTGAATATCCATTATAGACAACTTGTGTTGATTGGTAATTATGTGAATTGTTTGTGGAACTTAATTACTTGAATGGTTATTCTAAAGTTGTCCCTGGTCGGCGTTCTTGTGAGAACACACTTGAATATTAGACCAGCACATGTATTAGTTGATGGCTATGTTTCACAAGTCATGGACATGGAGATGTCAAACTAATAATGTGGGCACATGTGAGACATGTAGTCTGGACTGACCCGACATGAGAAAGTCTCTATTCATGTCATATACGTTATGTCCTTAGACCTGAGATTGTGGTATATACTCAAGATGTGAAACGGCCTTCTTAGGGACTACCAAACGCTGCTCCATAACTGGGTAGTTATAAAGGCGGTCTTCGGGTGGTCGGGAAGCATGCTATGAGACATAGACAATCAAGATGGAATTTGCTCCTCTCTACGCGAGAGAGATATCACTGGATCACTCAAGTGATTGGATCAACAAATGCATGGCCGTGCTTGGATTAAGTGTTAACCCACGAGTTGAACCATATATCGAGTGGCAAAGGGAATAACTTGTATGTGATCGTAGTGGTTCGTCTGATATGATCTTTGCGTGCACATAGGAGTTGTCACGTCTTGCTAGAGGCCGCTGTCAACTATTGGACGAGTAGGAGTACTCGGCCTATGTCAATGTGTGCGTGAACCCATAGGGTCACACGCTTAAGGGGCTGGAAGCCTAATTCGGGTTGGACCCGAATTAGACAAGGCTTAGGGTTACTAATAGGCCTCCAACTCGTGAGCTCATTGGGGACGCCTATATAAGCGAGGAGACAGGGGCGCGGTCAGGGTTACACGCCTTTGATAGCCATCGTCACCCTCCCCACGCTCGCGCCTTCTGCTCCTCGCGGACCTAGCAGTCCGGAGGCACATCGCTTCTTCCCTACACGTGTGGGATTCCTCGGAGGTGCTGCACCTAGAGCACTGGGACGAACCGCGTGAGGGGATTGACATGACGGATGACCATGCAACTGCACTGCCTGCTGCGATGCGTACGACTACATCGAGTCATCTTCCGCTGCACCCGCGCGTCTAGTGGTAATCCCATAACCTGTAACTAGCAGTAGATCCTGGGATATGAGGTAGAAAAGTTTTGTTTTCTGGCTAGCGTAGCACCCTCATAACCCAATAGTCCCACCTGTCAGTGACCATTGACCCCGGTCCCACCTGTCAGTGACTGAGCTACCAGACCCACGCTGACGTCAGCATGACGTCAGCCCTACACCACCACTGCTGGACCCGCGATGCCACGTGGACCAACCAGATTACGCCACGTGTCAGCCTGTGATTTATCTGGTCCTTTTTCTTTTTTAGGATATGTTTTAATCTTCTAAAATTCATATCTCTCTCATACAAACTCTGAAAAATATGAACCTAGTGTCCAAATTTTCATAAAAATGAGCTCTACATCATAGGCTTATGTATGATTGCATTTGGAGTTATTGGATTTTATTTGGTTCTTTGTGTTGATCTATATGGGTCGCTCCCACGACCATTATGTCTCGATTTCAGATTCCGCGAAGGAGTTACCCGAGGAGGAGGACTAGGAGCGCGCCAGGGACTTGAGGGAGGACTTGAGTGATAGCTATTCAGGTGCCACACGCCATCCAACCTCGTAGAATCCTATTACGCATGGCATAATAACTAGTTTGCTAGTACTTTATTTATGTATATCACCTATGATAGGTTGCATGGTAGAATTACTTGATGATCCTTTACCTTGTCGCAACCTTACTCCTGCACACCCGCTGATAGGCTAGACGCATGCTTATTTTGCTTATGATGCTTTACTTCTACTACGCTTATAACTGTGATGTGATACGTGGTGGAGAGTATGGTATGGTATATGGATAAGGCACGCGGTGCCACTTTACTTGGGGAGAGTGCTGCGTGTGTCTTGGGTGTGTGGTGAGGGTTGAGTCGATCAGACAGGATTCTACGATGAGCTTTTGGAGCAAGTCTTGCCGGGGCATGTGATCTGGGCATCCCCGTATGAGGTGCTTGTGGCGGGCACATTGTGAGGTAAATGGTGATCTCGGGGGTGAGAGCCTTCGTGGAGCGAAGCCCCGGGTAGGAGGTGCTGTTGTAGCACGGACTGCTGTAGTCCCTATGAGAAGATAATCCTATCTGATCCCTCTAGGACCTGATATCTCTTGAGAACTGGAACCTTAGGACCTACGTGCTCACCACTCGCCCCTGAATGGGCGGGGGACGGATGTCTGACTAGCTAGGACGATGCCACTACTACTAGGTTGTTAGCAGATAGTGTCGGAAGGTACGGGCATTGGGTCCCACACCCTCCTTAAAGCCGCAAAGTTACCTTGGTGGCCTGGGTAACTACGCCTCATAGTCTCAGTGTGCCAGTGTACCTATCGGTGTTGATGTGGTATTTCGGGGTGTCCCAGTATTGAGTGGTAGGGTGGCATCGCACCAGTTAGAAAGCAGCCGGAATTAGACTAGCCGGAGCGCACCGCCGAGGATGGTGATCTTGTGGTTACGGGAGTACACATTCTGCAGAGTTTTGAATCTATATATAGTCCGCGGCCTCGGCATGGCCTTTCCCTCGACCTACGCTTCTCGGGAGTAGTGAGATGAGTCCTTATATTCTCCCCCTGGTGTTACCCTTCCGGCTGTGAGCCGCTGAGACAGGCTCTGAGAGGAAGTTGGACCTGCCGACTGAGTACGAGAGTGTGAGATGTGTGTGATGTGATGGGATGGGAAAAATGTGCGGATGAGATGGGTTAAAACTTGATGAACTATGTTATATAATATTGGTCTCTACTTGCATAGGAAACCACAACCATATATTAGGCCTCTTTGATTATATCGTTTGCATCCCACCAAATACTACATAGCAAAAGTAAACATAGGGTGGGAGATGTGGCCAGTACAAAACGTACTGAAAATTTGGATCCAGGTTTGGAGGATGGCTTGCCGACGCCCCTGAAGGACGAAAGGATTAGATGGTCTCATGCCTACACTCAAGATGGTGAAAGACGATGCTTTCGCAATATCCCTCTACTTCCGCAGCTGTTCTGGATGCTAGATACTCTGATGATTCCGCCATGTGGCGATGTAATAAATTATGTAAACCCTCTATTGTATTCTTTTAATCGATGCATGGCTTTGTAATCAACTGATATTGGATAAGTTGATGCTTGGACCTCCTGGGCTATCATTATATCCTTCATTCTGTGTATTTTCCCTTTGTGGAAAATTGAGGATGTTTCAGTCCCTCCCTTTCCGCTAGCGAGCCATGGCAGACGCCGTGGGGACGCTTCCTCCTATGTCGCCGCCGCCGGAGTGCAAGCTAGGGAGGCACCTCCACCTCAATCCTGCAGCCGCCGTCGCCATCTCGGAGCTTGAGCTGCTGGTCCCCCAGGGTCCCCCAGCCGCCGGCGCCGGAGCCGCCCTTCCCGCCGCGGGGAGCCGCTAGCGACACCTGGGCGCCGTATTCGTGGAGGAAGGGGGGCCACGCGCCATCGCCGGCGCGAGCTCCAGCTCCAGGACAAGGAGCCGCAGAAGGGTGACGCGAGTGCAGCCCACGCGCGTCCGGGAGCGCCGCTGCCAGCCGCGGCCCTGCCGGCGAGTCCGCCCCGGCCGTGAGCGCGAGCGCCACCGGGCGCGGCTGCCCTGTCCATAGCGCAGAGAAGCCCGCGAGTCGTCGTCGTCATCGTCGCGGTGGAGTCGGAGACTAGCCTCGCCGCAGCGAAGTTGGTGAGCTTCGCGTCACCGCAGCTTCGTGTGGCTTCGTGGGTTGCGGCCATGGCGGGCGGCGCGAGCACGCGTGGCTTCGCGTGGTTCGGTGCTCGCGGCAGGGCAGGGCGCTCGCGACGGCGGCCATCTCCTGCTCCCTGCGGCCTCATCTCGCTCCTCCCTGCACCTTCTTCTCTCTCTTTGTGCTGCGAGCGAGCGTCGGGCCCCGCGCCTGTAGCACAGCCTCGGTACTATTCGCTATTTGGCGTAGGCCGCGACCTTTCTGTTGGTCGCGCACCCGTTTACGGCACCCCTTTTTTTTTATATGTTTTTACGGTACCAGTTTCCAGCGACTGGTGCGGGTAGCCTAATAGTAGTAGTACATGACAACGACGTTCTTCCATGCATCCACTCCCGTACGTAAAGAAAAAACATCACTTGTCATGTATACCTTTTTTTTTCCCCCTTCTTGGTCATGTTTACCTTTTGGGATTGGGAAAAGAAAGAAACCGAACAGGTTCGGGCCCACATGCTACTGAGATCAATGCCACTGCTGCTAGGCTGCTAGCGATCCATCCGCACTGCGCCAAAACAACAACCGCGCGCAGGCGCAGCGCAAGGACTGCTCCCTCTCGCTCCCGTTAACTGTTAAGCTAGCTAGTGATCCATGGCATGTTTATATATGCTTCCTTGTTTCAACCTTGGGGGCGTGTTGTAATAATAAGAAAAACCTTTGGGGGCATGCAGGCCAGCAAGGCTAGCATGCACGTACACATGATGCGTGCGACGCGCAGCCAAAAGCTGAGTTCCAAACGAAAGCGGCCAAGCTGCTTCATTCGATCAGATCAGATCAGTTCATCTTCATCCATGGTGGTGAGTGGGTCACTCATCGATCATCCATGCATCATGCATATGCATCAACAGTTAGACACCATGACCCATGGCATATCAGATCGGTCGGGGAGAGAGAGAGAGAGAGAAGGTGGAGGGTAAAAAGCTGGTGAGCAATACATATGTGTATATATATATATATAGTGCCGTAATCATAAAAACCAAGTAAAAGTAAGCATCATGAACACACGGACCGACGACCCTAGCTAGGTACATTATCCAGCAGCATCAGGAGGAGGAGGTTCACCGTGCACATGCATGCCTGTGCCTGCGCCTGGCTGCCTGCATCACTGCACGCGCAAGCAAGTGCAAAGGTTTTCATTCGTTGATTGGTGTACCATGCCATGACATAATCTCTTTATAACCATCATACGACCATCGATACACAGGTAGCAAAGCAAGCTGAAGCGAGATACAGCAACAGGCTCTTCATTCTTCGCTTCAGCTTGGATCGACGACGGAGATCGACCAGCAATACGTACAAGAGACGGACGGTGGCGATCGATCAGGCGAGGAGCTCGGCCTTCTTGACCTTGGAGATGCTCTCGAGGACGCCCGCCGGAGACACGTGGCCCATCACCGTCACCTTCTTGCTCTCCAGGTCGATGCTGAACGACGTCACCCCTGCACCCACACGTACGTATACATAGTCAACCACCGTCATCATCATTATCACACTATGATCATCGTCATCCATATATGCGCCGTCAGTAAAAAGGTCAATGAATGCATCCATGATCGAACACACGACGTACGACGGCGACGACCCCTCTCTCTCTTTCTCGAATTATTACTGTTGACATCGTAGCATGGCATGTTGCCGCCATGAACAGTCTGAGTGGGCGTCTCTGGACGCGTGCAGTACAAGCACGTGAACCCCTGGTGTCTCTCCGTGTCTACACGTACGTATGCGTATACGCTACGCTCCGGAGTCCGGACTACTGGACACATACGGGCTGCCGGGGCCCGGGCCAGACGCCACGCATGTGAGCTTCCGGTCCCAGTCCCAGCTGATGGTGAGACGTCGACGCAAGAATTGTACACTTGGTACAGTTTCTCCTACTCTAACGTACGGAAGCTTCAGTGACGAGGGAGCTAGCTAGCTAGGGAGTGCCACCAAGATCGACCAATTAATTAATATAACCTGCAGTCCTCATTCACTTTACTAGGACCCGGCCGGCCGATCATCATTCATCAGTTGTATTTCTCCACTTGCAACCGCTTTTCTCAACTCTACCGTGGGCCCACTTTGAAGCTAGCTTAGCTACCTTTGAACATGCAGTGCATTCATGCATGCAGGTCATCGAGCAACATACTACTGAAACAAAAGTTCAAGTCTACAATCTACGTATGTAAGTGTGCAACAGATGGCACTTCGCCACTTGCTTATGGGAAATACGCATGTACTGAGTATAGTATAAGATCGAGAACAGACATACATACGACGATCGAGCGAGATACGTACGTACGTACCTTCCATTTTGGAGATGTGCTTCCTGACTTTGCCTGCGCAGCCCTGGCAGTGGATGGCCACCTTCATCACCACCACCTACACACACATACATGTAGTACCACGACACGACACACGGTAAGCGATGTTTAACCACCAAGAAAGACCTGCTATATATGTAGCAACAATACCACCAAAGACCTGCATGCATGCACACAGCTATGCTGTGCTTGTGGGATAGACGATGTAGCAGCAAGCAAGCAAGCATGCATGCATGGTCCACTTGTCTCTCTGCTAGCATCTCCAGCCTCTCACTACTCTTTGTCTGCGACGAGGGGGCACTGCAACTGCAACGAGCGAGACACACGGATTTGGCCGGGTTTGGATCGGAGCCCTCCACTACTCGACCTGCTGCGGCCTGTCACCTATGGCCATGGAGGAGAGGAGAAAGGAGATGCACCATGCATGCACGGATGGATGGCCTTTAGATTCACTGTGCTCCCAGCACAAAGTCCTCTATGTTTCTTTATTTGTCGTAAATGCCGCTACTGTATCTCTGTTTGATTTGTCCCCACCCCCCCCCGGCTCCTATTCCTAAATAAATACTCCTTACATCAGACGAATTTACTGCCTGTGGTGTGGTTGCCGACTAGGAGTAGTTTAAATGTGTGTAATTCCCGGGCCCCGGTGTTATATATAAATTCTGTCAGCTTTTTCTTTTTAATTACTTCCTATTATGCTCCTCTCTGCGCGAGAGTGAATTATTTCCCCTTACGTTACGTACGCCTCCTAATTCGATATTAACAATCTAGTTAAATTTCGCCCAACCGTATGTTTGTCCATCTATTTTATTATTATTATTATTATTACTAACTAAATGGAATTGCAACGCTCACGGCGGCATACCATGAGACGTACGTCAAGGACAAGAGAGATAACTAGATAAGCCTCCTATAGTCCTACTAGGGGTGTGTGTGTGGCTGTCAAAAATTATTGGTTCTAGATGGCTGATACTCAAGCAAGCACAGCCATATGCATCTTGTGCGTGTACCAAATCTACTTCTTCAGTTTCAAATTATAAAGCTAGCTAAAAACAAACAGCAACCTATTACAATTTGAAAATGGAATGGATGGAGAAATAATTATTATTCTTAGCTGTGAGTTTTGGAGTGACGCTAACTGAAAATGTTCAGATATATTTGGTTGCTCCAAAATTAGCAGTAGAATAGAATAACACTATAATATTCTAGCAGCAAATTAAAGGCAAAGGAAACAAGGGGCGCGCGCGTCCCGTCCGTCAGTTGCTAGTAACGTCACGTACCTGGAGCAGCTGCTGGTCGCCGGGCAGCGCCGTGGCGACGGCAGCGGCGGCCGCGGCCTGCGCGCGCTTGGCCTCCGGGCTCTTGGTCACCATGGGCAGCGTCACGGCCACGGGCGCACGCCGCTGCTTCTCCACGCGCGGCTTGCATGACGCACCACTGGCAGTGACGGCGGTCGGAGGCGGCGGGGGCGGCGGCGGCGCAGCAGCAGCAGCAGCAGCCCTGGTGGGCGCCGCGAACCGCCGCGACGACGTCGAGCGGCGCTGATGGCGCCCCCCGTCGTCGTCGCCGAGGCGCGCGTACCTGACGTCGTGCAGGACGCGACGGGCATCGTCGTCGCCGCCGCCGGCCACGATGGTGCGGTCGGCGCGCCGGGCCACCACCATGGACCGCGCGTCCCCCGGCACGCACACCGCCGTCGCCGCCTGCGACCGGCACAGCATCCCGCCCGCGCCGCCCTCCCACAGCACACACGCACGCGCGCTGACGACAGAAGACGATAGAACGGATGTAGAAGCCTGTGCGTTTGCTGGTTCAGAGATTTTGGTTGCTAGTAGCAAACTGCAGAGAGCGATTTATGTTTATCCAAGAGAGAAGAGAGAAGAAACTGACGATGAGAGGAGCCGAGGAGGGAGGGAGGACGAGAAGTGTGACGACGGAGACGAAGAGGGGCCGCCGCTGGGTGGGAGCTTAAAAAGAGCAAGCGGTGGGACTGTGTGACAGAGGAGGAGGACAAAGGAGATGGAATCACGGTGGAATTAATGGGGCAGTTTTTGTAAGCTCTCTCGATCTAGCTTTTTCTCGCGCCCGCCGCTTGTGTTGTAGCGTTGCGTCGCCGGTGAGACAAGGTTCGGAATTATTGCCCGGGCTGGGCCACCAGAAGATGCATCAAAGGAAGGAGACGAGACGATCGAGCCTGCTGCTGCGTGCATGGTGCCTGCCTGCCCGGCTGCCCCCTCTCTGCGGCAGGCAGGCAGGCAGGCAGGCAGGTGCGCCGCGACGACGACGACGACGACGACAAAATGTGGTGGGCGCGGGCCGGAACGCCTCATGGTCTCTCTCGCGCGCGCTTTGATCCGCCCGGGTACCTGACGTCACCCCACGCTACAGGTTGGATCGTATTAACAGCAAACAGATGCAAAGGGTTTTGGCTGTTTAGGGATGTCCTAAAAGTGGACCACGGTGGGTCTCGGTTGCTTGGTATTAGCTTACTTGCAGCAAATTTATTATAAAAAAAGAACTCGCAGCAATAGAACCTTTGTACTAAAGTTTTTTTTTGGAAAACATTTGTACTAAAGTTATACTAGCTCCAGATCGTTACATATGCTCCTATATGCTTAGCAGTCAGTCAAACTTCGACACAAAGTAATATGATGCTCGTCAAAACGTAAATAGATAAAACCAAAGCTTTATATTGCCTACTACCAGCTTTTAGAACAATGTATTCACTAAAAATACAAATAAAACATAAATGCTCCTTACTATCCAGTCACTACCGGACTCGCCTTCTTTGCCGACGGCCTCAAGCCGTCGGCAAAGACGAGTTTACCATCGGCGAAGGCTTTGCCGACGGCCCGACACGTCGGCCCTCGGCAAAGGACCGTCGGCAAAGAATTGGTCGGCAAAGACTTGTTCGCCGACGGCCACCTGTGCGGCCGTCGGCAAAGCTTTGCCGCCGGCCACACCACCCGTCGGCGAAGGAGCCACGTCAGCGGCTGCGCCGTCCCACTAACGGCGGTCTTTGCCGACGGCTGACGCTGCCGGCCATCGGCAAAGTGCATTTTTTTGTTTTTTTAAAAAAATTGACGACTTTCTTTGCCGACGGCCGGCCGTCGGCAAACACTTGGTAAATTTGCCGACGGCCGGGCCTAGCCGTCGGCAAAGCTGGGCCGTGTTGGTGAAATGAACCAGCTTTGCCGACGGCTAGCCGTCGGCAAAGCTGAGAAAATTTTTTTTCACTTTTTTTTTGCTGTTTCCTTTCGTTCATTCGTCATTTTAGCACATATATATCACATAATAAACATTTCATCACATATAAACCACAATTCAGCATGAAATTCAGTTTCAACATTAATCGACACATGATCGTGCTCAAATCCATCGATACAAGTCCACAATACACATACCATGGCCATAAGAGTCCATACATGGCCAATGTGCAACAATCCCATAGATAAAGGTCCAAATGCGAGAAGTAAGGCTATCTAGCTAGCAGCGTCGTCATCAGGTGTCCCAGATCCCCCACCTTGCTCCCACGAAGCCCAACCCGACTGCGCAGACGTACCGTAGTGAGTGGTGGATCCAGGATGTAGACAAAGGAGGGGCTAAACAATGAAGACTTTGGCTAAAGGTACAGATTAATGGTGATTGATGCTAAGTAATAGTGATTTAATAAGAGACTAGGCTCATTAAATTAGGGGGTTGTAGCCTCGGCAGCCCCCCCCCCTTTGGATCTGCCGTGTCAACTATCCCCTTTCAACAAAGATGGACGGTTACTATTCCGGCATAGAACTTATCACAAAGAGCATTGTACACTGCAAATAGTTTCTTAAGAGGGCTGTAAGAGAAGATCGAGCTCTAATAATTGTACTATGTGTCATGCTTAGTGCATTTGGATTGCCTTGCCATGACCTGTAGGTTTTACACAATTACACATGTCACTTTCGATCTACAACTTCAAACAGACTTAAGAGGTTTGTGGTTTTATTTCCACCCTCCGTAGACCTATGTAGACTCTCCTTTGTCCAAATCGACCATGACTATTGTCTTGATCATATGTCAAATCATTCATTCATTATATTGAAGTCTTGCAACACTATAGCCTTTGTATACATGTATGTTCAGTACAATCTATCTTAGCGTGGTCGGTCAAACATGTAGGAGAAGTATGCGTGTCTAAGTCAATGAGCTGACGCGCTTTACGGCCTACCAACTTTTGGAACATCGTTGTATTTGACATGTAGAACATAAGTGCTCATTACTATCCCCACCACTATTTGTCACCAAATATGGGCGGTTACATACGTAAGCACAGAGCTTATCAAAAGATGAGCCATGCACATTCTTGGAGGTTTATTGAGAAGAGTTCCAATTGTACCACACGTCGTGTTTTCTGCATTTGGATTGCGATGCCTTGACCGAGTGCATGACGTTGAAAGTAGAAAAATGGAAATTGAAGTAGAACTTTGTGATGAGAGAAGGGAAAAATACCGGTAACCTCTTGCCTTATTCGTTAGCAGACTTAATTATGGGCCGTCCTCTCCTAGTGTGGTGGGTTTCTCTTATTGCTTTTGTACTAAAATTTAGCATGAACTTCTCCTAAATTAATACCTCCTAGTTATACTAGCGGTAGTGTTTTATTACTAACTAAAAACACTAGGAGAAGTCTAGTAATGGCACAAACACAATAGAAGAAACCGAGTCCCCGATTAGACTAGGCTCGAGCATTATTTTCTTGCCCCTTTGTGACCATCGGGTAAGACATCATTGGTTCCAAATATAAATTTGTCCTGAAACCCAAGCTGAAAAAGCACAAGCCCAACATTGGTGCCGGCCTCAAGCCTACAAATTTCATTAGGTTTTTGAAAAACATAACTTTTTGACTTGGACACTGTGTACATATCAATAGGAAAATCTATATATGTTTCCATGTGTTCCTCAATATGGGGTTCATGAAAGGTTGCACCTTGTGCCAGTGCTAAAGTTATACAAAGACCACGTGGGAATATGCATAGGCTCAATATAGGTGGAACTTCAATGTCCAAGAATTTTTGTCATTGCGACTAGGCACAAGCTAGGGAAGTGTACAACACCATAAATTTCCTATCATTTGTTAGGCCTAATGTGGAATATATGATTTGTTAAACTTAGAGCAAGGCTAAAACAATATAGTCTGTTGCTGGTTGTATGTATGCCAATAATCTATATGAGTTCCACTCATATAATAGTTAGCCCACTTACAACCTACTTGTTTGTCTCACACGATTTCTTAGTTTCTTATGCAGAAGTTGGTTGTAAGCTTACAATCTTCTCTGCTTTCTCCTCTCCCTTCTTGTGCATATGCATGAGAAGCTCGCAACTAGTAGCAATGGGCATCATTTGCCCTTTTTCTTCATGAGAAGCTACACATGTGGAAACGAGAGTAATATAGCAAGCGGAATATTAGGTTCTCACTAGAGTTAATACTGTTGCATATTAATAATTTGTTTAGGAAGGTTTAAAATGTAGATGAATGTTAAAGTTGGCCAAAGTTGGCATGATGACAAAGTTGGCCAACAACAACAAGGTTACTTTAGGGGTGAAAAGTCAACTACAGATCCACAAGAGAGAATGCACGTTCAAGATGATGATCTAAAAAATAGTAACAGGAGATAAAAAGGGACCGAACAATTTGTGGAACCCACTACCGGAAACGCCATCTTTGTCGAGTGCCGAAATCTTTGCCTAGTGGCAAAACACGGGCACTCGACAAAGAGGCTCTTTGCCGAGTGTCAAAAACAACACTCGGCAAAGATTTCTTTGCCGAATGTCTAGCACTCGGCAAAGCTAACCACTTGGCAAAAGGGCTCTTTGCCGAGTGCCAGCCACTCGGCAAAGAGGAGCACTCGGCAAAGTGGGGCCTGGACAAACTGCATCTGTGGCCGTCCCCTTTGCCGAGTGCCCTGCCGTTAGGCACTCGGCAAAGGAGCCACCTTTGCCGAGTGCCGAGAGGGCCAGCACTCGGCAAAGATTTTTTAATTTTTGTTAATAAAATCCTTTGCCGAGTGCCACGGCGGTCAGCACTCGGCAAAGGTTTTTTATTTTTTTAATAAAATCCTTTGCCGAGTGCCACGAAGGCCAGCACTCGGCAAAGGTTTCTTTTATTTTTTTAATAAAATCCTTTACTGAGTGCCACGTCGGCCAGCACTCGGCAAAGGCCTCTTTGCTGAGTACCAGCTCTGGCACTCGGCAAAGCATAATTTTTTTGTTTTTTCTTCCTATTTTTTTGTGGGGCCTTGATACAGTAAAGACATCACAACTTCAAAAGTTGGGACAATTTTGACTTTTTGTGCTATATTTCTTCAATTATTTTTGTTTCTTTGAATTTTTTCGACAACTCCAAATTTGAACTGCAGGTACATGAAATAATAGAATTTGGTCATTCAAAAAGATGGTATTCATAATGTTCGGAGTATGTTGAGGCCGTATCTAGGACCTCGTATGAAGTTACGACCATGTTGGTGTCGTAACATGATGAGTTACGTGCGGGAAAAGTGTTTTTAAATTATATAAAATCTAAACGAAGTCCAAAAATGACGAAATGTGTCGAGGTGTGTTGTCATCATATGTGGAGGCTGTGGTAAAAATTGAGAAAGTTTCGAGCAAGTTACGACGTCGGGTGCCTAAACCCAGACATCTCCACATGTGATCAACTGTGATCACATGTGGAGATGTCTGGGTTTTAGACATCTGACGTCGCAACTTGCTCCAAATATTCTCAAATTTTTATCATAGTCTCTACATGTGATAACATGACACCTCAACAAGTTTCATGATTTTCGGACTTCGTTTGTATTTTGTATAATTAAAAAACACTTCTACTACACATAGATGTTGGTGTTTCGTGGACAAGGCGTCCAAAATTTTGGGTGAGTTTATAGACACGGCCTCCAAATACACTCTCCAACATGAATATCATTTTTCGAATGGCTACGTTTCATTATTTCATACACTTGCAATGCAAATTTACTTTTTCGAGAAAAATACAAGGAAACAAAATTAATTCAAAAAATATAGCAAAATATTATAAAAAGATCTCAAATTCGAACATGTGCTTTAATACAATACAATTGGACTACATAAAAAGTTTAAAGTCAAAATTTAAAAAAAATAAAAACTTTGCCATGTGCCAAAACTGGCACTCGGCAAAGGGCGTCTTTGCCGAGTGCCCAGCGTCGGCAAACAGGCTCTTTGCCGAGTGCCACGCTGGGCACTCGGCAAAGACGCCCTTTGCCGAGTGCCAGTTGTGGCACTCGGCAAAGGCGCAGATTAAGGCCCAAGGCCCATCTCTGACCCTATCCTCGTCAGACGCCCCGACCGCCGCCGCCCCCGACCCCCTCGCAGACCGCCGTCGCCCCGGCTTCCCGCGCCGCCCCCCGACGTGCGCCGCCACCCCGCCCCCCCCACCGCGCGCCACGGACGCAGCACGCCGCCCGCTGCCCCTGCCCCCGAATCGTCGCAGCTGACGGCTTGCTGCACCCCCCGACGGCCGCCGCCGCCCCCAGCCGCTGCCCCCGCCCCCGACTACCGCCGGCCCCTCCCATCACCCCCCGACCGCCGCCACCCCCCGCTTCCACCCCCCCGGCCGTCCGCCGACCCCCCTCCCCGGGCCGTCGGCGGCCCGGCTGCCGCCCCCCCGCCGCCGTACGCGCCCCCTGGCAGCTCTGCTGCCTGTTGAGGAAGGAGGAGGAAGGGGAAGGAGGAGAGGGAGGAAGAGAGAGGGAGAGGAGGAAGGAGGAAGGAGGGGGAAGAAGGAGAGTGAGGGAGGGAAGGAGAAGAGGGGAAAGAAGGAGGAGGAGAAGGAGAAGGAAGGGGAAGAGGAGGAGGAAGGAAAGAGAAGGGGGAGGAGGAGGAGGAGGAGAGGGAAGGAAGTGGAGGAGAAGGGCTGCGGGTGACCTGAGCACCGCGTCATTCGACTCCACCGCCACCTAAGGTATAGCCCTTCCCCTCGGTTGTCGGCCTTCGTGCCATGTATGTCATTGACGACCTTCGTGTCGTATGTGTCGTTGACGGCCTTCGTGCCATGTATGTCATTGATGACCTTCGTATCGTATGTGTCATTGACGGCCTTCGTGCCGTGTTTTTGGATGTATGGGCCATCGCGCCCCAAATGTGGATGTTGGCCTTCGCACCAACTTTTCTTGCAGGTTTTGGAAACCTCCTCGTACAGGGGAGGTTCTGCCGAATTTTTCAACTAATAGTGATGTGTTTCTTGTTTTGCAGAGCAGGACGTGTCAGAGGGGACCCGGAGCACCTCGGTGACCCTGATCGTGTTTGTGCACCGACTCGCCTCTGCGCTGCCACCCTAGGTATAAATCACCTCTCTTCCTTACTGTTGTCATACGTAGATCGCGTAACCGAGTTAGGCGTCTCCCATCCGAAAGGGATACGCGGTCGTTGGTATACGGATCAGTGCATATCTGCGACGGTATCTGTTTCGGATTGTCCACGTTATTTGGACAGCCCGAGGATGCGTAGACAAGGTTATCTTTCATGTTCCGCTCCCGTCCGAGTCAGAGTTTCGGCAGGACCTCCCCGTTGTTCTCTAGATACACACTCTCCCCGCCGGGACGTGTATCGGGAGAACAGCGGGGAGGTGCTGCCAAAATTCCGTCTCGGACGGGAGCGAATTATGGAAGCTAACCTCCTCTGCGCATCCTCGGGTGGGATTAGGACCTATCCTTCACCTATTAGATGGTAGGAGCGCGTTGTAGATGCACTTGCTGGTTTTATCACATGTTAACATTGCCGCATGACAGAGCATGGGTGACCGTGAGTGGATGTACTCGAGCTTTGCAAGTAAGAGCAATGAATGGATTAGGGGGACGAATGAGTTCCTAGAGCAACCATTTGGCCCAGCTGCGAAAGGGTCGATTCGGATGCCGTGTCCCTGCAGGCAGTGCAAGAACAAGAAAAGGAAAGTAAAGGTTGCGGTGGGGAAAGATCTGTTCAAGAACGGATTCGTTCCAAACTATACCCGTTGGCGCCACCATGGTGAACACCATCATATTAGGGACGAGGTGGTGGGACCCATCCTCGAGGAGTATGATGCCGATGCCGGGATGGCAGACATGATGGCAGACTTCCACAGAGCACAGTTCGGCGAAGGAATGGATGTGGAGGAAGATCCGGAGGAAACCGCGAAGGCATTCTACGACATGATGGAGGTGGCACAGAAGCCCCTTCACGAGAAGACAAGGGTTACACAACTGGATGCGGTCTCACGCCTAATAGGGTTGAAGTCGCAAGTGGGCATTAGTCGAGATGGCTTCAATCTCGTGTTGAGCATTGTTGGCACACTGCTTCCGGCAGATCATGTCCTACCGAAAAACACCTACGCTACACAGAAGCTCCTTCGTGCACTTAAGATGCCGTATGAGGGGATCCAAGCTTGTCCGAAGGGGTGTGTCCTGTTCAGGGGAGACCTTGAGGAAGCAAAAATCTGTCCAAAGTGCAAAGCCTCTAGGTTCGTGTTGGTAGAAGGCTCTGATGGCAGCATGAAATAGTCTAAGGTCCCCAAGATGGTCGTACGGCACCTTCCTTTCCTATCGAGGCTTCAATGGCTTTACATGACAGAGGAGTCTGCGAAACAAATGATGTGGCACAAGAATGGCAAAAGATACCATCCTGACAAGATGGTACACCCGGTGGATGGTGATGCATGGAAGCACTTCGATAACATGAATCCTGTCAAGGCTATGGAGGCTCGGAATATACGCATAGCGCTGGCAACAGATGGGTTCAACCCATTTGGAATGATGGTGGCCCCGTACACTTGTTGGCCCGTGTTTGTGATCCCCCTCAATCTCCCCCCGGCGTCATGTTTGAACCTAGGAACGTGATCTTGACGCTGATAATACCTGGACACCCGGGCGACAATATGGGTGTGTTCATGTAGCTAGTGTGGGATGAATTGCAACTTTCTTGGGAAGAGGGGGTACTCACGTACGACCGAGCTACAAAGAGGATCTTCAGAATGCATGTGTGGTACCAGTATTCAATGCATGACTTCCTGGCATATGGCTTATTCAGCGGGTAGTGTGTTCACGGGAAGTTTCCTTGCCTGACATGCAAGGCAGATGTGATGTTCACTTGGCTAGCCAAGGGTGGGAAGTATTCTTCTTTCGACAAGCATCGCCAATTCCTGCCTGAGAACCATGAATTTAGGCTTGATGTAAAGCACTTCACGAAAGGTGTTCAAGTCACCGGCCCCATTTCGCAGGTTAAGAGCCCTGCCGCCATCCTTGCCGACATACAAGCTCTCGAAGTTGAGGAAACAGGTGGTTTTAAGTGATATGCTCGGGACCACATGTGGACTCATATATCGGGCTTGACTAGGATCCCCTACTTCAAGGACCTTCTTCTTCCACACAACATCGATGTAATGCACACATAAAAGAATGTGGCCGAGGCACTCTGGGAAACACTCATGGACGTTGGTAAAAAGTCGAAGGACAACGTCAAGGCTAGACTGGACCTAGAGATAATTTGTGATAGACCAAACCTGGTGATGAAGACCCCTGCTCCCGGCAAGAAATGGAAAAGGGGCCCGGCCGATTACATCCTGAAAAGGGCCGATAGGAAGGAAGTACTGTAGTGGATCAACACGTTAAAGTTCCCTGATGGGTATGCGGTGAATCTGAGCAGGGGCGTGAACTTGCAGACTATGAAAGTCTTAGGGATGAAGAGTCATGACTTCCACATATGGATTGAGCAGATCCTTCCTGCGATGACCCGGGGATACCTCCCAGAGCCAGTGTGGCGCGTCGTGGCAGAGTTGAGATTTTTCTTCCGCCAGCTTTGTGCCAAGGAGTTGTCTCAGGATGTTTGTGTTGAACTAGAGAAGGCTGCACCTCTGTTGCTCTGCAAGTTGGAGATGATATTTCCACCCAGCTTCTTCCTGTCGATGCAGCATCTGATTTTGCACCTACCGCGCGAGGCACGGTTGGGGGGTCCCGTGCAAGCCCGTTGGTGCTATCCAATCGAGAGGTGTCTAAAGCTTCTTCGGAAAAAGTGTAGAAATAAAGCCAAGATTGAGGCATCCGTGGGAGAGGCCTCCGTTCTGGAGGAGGTGTCGACCTTCACACAGGCATACTATGTTCCTTTACAAGTACTTGTCATTTATTTATGCTAACTCTTTTGTTCTTTGTCATTGTAGGCACTCGGCAAAATGCCAGGCGGACGGCGGCAGCGGCCGCATCGAGCCGTACGCTCGGCGTACCAGGTCCCCCCGCAGGAGACCGTCAACGACGACGAGGAGGAGGAGGAGGTTTTGCCGGGTGGGTCGTCTAGTAGGGGGTCCTAGCCCCGCAGCGGACGTCGCCAGGCGACGAGGAGGCTGCCGTTCTCGGCCTCGCAAGGGGGGACGACGACGGGTGACGAGGACCGCGACGGCGGCAGTGGCGGCGACGCCGCCGCCGCCGCCGTGCCTACACCAAGCCAGACGGCTTCGACTTCGTCAGGCGTGGCCAAGGTGTACTCATGCGGGCCCACGTAGCTTCCTAGGGTGCGGCCGCAATTCAACAGACGCCCGGTGATTACACCCGTGGGCCATACGTAAGTAACCATTATTGATTTCACTACTTGTTCATATGACATGTTGAAAATCGAACTGCATACTAACAATTGTTCTTAATGACTCGTGCAGTACCTGGGCGTTTGTGAGCGGAGAAGGTGAATCACGCCATATCAATGGCATCCAGGGCCTCCTGATTAAGGAGTACTACCCTGGCCTTGTTGACGTGGACGGCGAGTTGAAGGTGCCCACGAGGTCGGCTCACTTCTACCTCGTTGACGTGGGTGGCGAGACCCTCGCAACAAAGATAAAGAGGGAGTTTTGGGTGAGTCTTTCATCGCACCGCATTGCTAAATAGTACGCATTCGTCGGACTTCTTGAAACAATGCAATGCTACATGATGTGTCTGTGTGCAGGACTTCTTCACGTGCGAGGAGGGTAAAGCGGACCAGGTGGCGCGAGTGCAGGAGGCGGTCTGCAAAGATCGTCTCAAGGACCTGTACCATGAGGCGCGCATACAGGCCATCCACGACTACTACGCCAACGTGCATGGAGAGTCCATCAAGAAGCCCCAAATCCGCCAGATCATGAACTCGAGGGAGACCGACCTCACCTTCGCTCAATACGTGCAGGTAATTAAGTAGGAAGATATTCGTTCAGATTCCTTCAGTGAAACATTACACTAATCTTCTCGCATGTCAAATACTTGATGTCATGCAGTTCTGTCCGGGGTGGTGCGACAACCACAGGGACTGCTGGGAGGAGATTGTGCGCATGTGGCAAACGGACGAGGCGTACGCGAGGCGCAACGACCGTCGGGGCCGCCGCCTGCAAATGCGAGGGGTGCCACACCACCAAGGGAGGCAGCCTCTCCCAACGTACATGAGAAGATGGGTATGCGTCCGTTCATGTCTTTTTTCTAGCTCTCAATTGTCATTACTTGTAACCATGTTTCTGTTTTCAATGCAGACGCAGGCGCACGGTGGGCAGGAAATCAACCAGTTCATCGGGTACCTCCTCTCCCACAAGGGCAAGGCGATAGCGCTGGACAACATCTACAACTCAGAGGGCGGGCCCGAGGCATACAGCAACCCCACCGCCTATGAGAAGGCGACCGAGTACACCGCCGCGGCTCGCCAGCGCTACGGGGAGACGTTCGACCCCACCGCTGAACCCCTGGACACAGACCTCCTGCAGAGGTTGGGACCAGGGAAGCAGCACGGCCGGTACTACATGGCCCACAGCGCCGTCGACCCGTCCGATGCTCCCACGCTGAGCCAGGTTCGATCCAGGCCCACGAGCTCCACCGACATCCCCATAGCGTCTCGGCAGCCGAGCATGTCGCAGTTCGAGGTAAGTGTGGTTTTGTTCGTCGTTCACTTGTTTCACACCTATACTTACAATCAACACTACGGATGTAATATTGCAGGCCTAGGTGTAGGAGCAGATGGCACAGATGCAGGCGCAGATGCAGGCGCAACAGATGGTTTACCAGCAGCACCTGACAGCCGTGCAGCAGCACTACAATAGTCAGATGCAGGGCTTTGCCGGCTACTTCCAATCCCTGCAGATCCCCGGGCCGCCTCCACCGCCTGAATTATTCGCTCCACCGCCTCCTCCACCGTCTTTTCCTGTGCCTGCTCCTGTCGCTCCTGCAGGGACCCCGGTGAGTACATTGACTCTTGCTTTAGCTTGTGCGTCCATCCTACAGATACTAATGACATCACTTGGCCTTTAACTTGTGAAGGTACAGTCGGCGGGTTCGAACCCGTCTCCTAGAGGTGCCGGCCCTCAGATGATGCCGTATCCACCTCCGGGTGGCCCTTCTCCACCGTATCCAACTCCGCGTGGCCCTCCTACACTTTACTCGTGGCCGGTGGGCGGAGGGCGGCCGTACTAGTCGGTGTCGCGTGATCCAGGGTGGGTTCCGTGGGAAAACCCTGGGGGCTCTGGGGACGGACAACCTAACGGCTCCGGGGACGGCGCGACGAGCTAGGTACTTGTCGCTTGTGTTATGCTCCTGGACTTGAGTATCGTCGAAGTCTCTGTCATGTATTTCTTCTCTTCGTGATGGACCTAGACTTGTTGTGTTGAACTTCATGTGATGGACCTCGACTTGTGGTGTTCGACTCGTTGCGTTCAACTTCATGGTTGTAATGGACTTGTGGTGGTGATAAGAGATGCTATTGTGAGATATATGTGTTATTGTGATATATGGTGACGGTGGTGATAAATATGATGAAATTATGATATAAATGGTGCTACTTGTGGTCCTGATGAAATTATGATATAAATTATGATTTTGCAATGTTTGGATGCAAGAAAACAGAAAAAAGGAAAAAAATTTCTCAGCTTTGCCAAGTGCTGACACTCGGCAAAGCTGGGGATTCTGGCCAGAAAAATCCCCAGCTTTGCCGAGTGATAGCGTGGCACTCGGCAAAGGGGTCATTCCTTTGCCTAGTGTCAGCACTCGGCAAAGAATTTTCGAAATTTTTTTTTCTTTGCCGAGTGCCGAGCTGGCACTCGGCAAAGAAATTTTCAAAAAAAAAATTTAATTTTTTTCTTTGCCGAGTGCCGCCCCATCAGCACTCGGCAAAGCCAGCCGTCAGGCTGACGGCGCCACGTGGCTTTGCCGAGTGCTGACGTGGCACTCGGCAAAGACTTTGCTGACTGCATGCCACGTGGCACTCGGCAAAGCCGCCTTCGCTGACGGCTTCTTTGTCGACAGCCCTTTGCCGACTGCCACGTAGAATTACAGTCGGCAAAGAGAGCGAACCCTATAGTGGTCAGAGATTTTATTGAATAACTAAGGTCGCCAAAAGGAACCAGAGCTAATAAGCTTACTGACTTTTAAGCCAATGGATACATATGGAATTAATGCCGATGAAAACGCATGGAGCGAGAGTCCACAAGTGCAATCAACAAAAGACACAAAAACAGTTTACAGAGATTTTTTGAACCAAGAAAACTAAAATTCTAATGTTATAACCAAGAAAAATAGTTCCCACGCTATATTTTTTGCGCGGGTAACCTTGCTAGGTAGTAGAAGAAGAAGAACAACGAGCATGTAGTGCATTTTTGAGAAAAATCACTTTAGAGTACTAAGTACCACGAATAGAGATCGAGAAATAAAAAAGGACGAAGAAACTACGGTAGCTCCTTTACTCAGGCAACAAGTACGATTCCGTGGGAGAGTCCATGCATGTCGGCTTGCCTAGGCGGCCTGTATTACCTTGGTCCGGCCGTTTTGCTTTGCATCCTTTGCACGGTCAATAATTGGTCACGTCTCTTCACCAAGGCAGAGCCCGGCCTCGCTACGCTACGTTACGCCTGCATCTGCATGCATGCATGCCCTGCCGTCCTGCACGTACTATTTATTGTACGAAGATCGACTTACGAGAGTAAGAAAGCTGAAGAGAGACCGCGTGCGCTCACAGAGTTGCATTGACAACTACCTGCGCGTGTACCATTCCCTGACCCCCCCCTGTTGAGCCCACGACGTCTCACGCATCGGCATGCTGGAACACTGTAACGTGCATGCACGTTCTCCCAGAAAACTCCAAGCCAGTTGCCGTTCACGGCCGACCCCTACTACGACGCACACGCACCAGCAGCACGCAGCAGGCGTCCCGGTCAGTCTCTACCAGCGTCTCGCCGTGCGTGCGTGCTCTCGGACTTGGAGCGCGCGCGCAGATCAACCATTATACAATACACTAGCTAGTCGAGATCGCCATTATGAACTTGTACAAGAAACGGTTGATGTATGGCCCTGCTACTGTGTATTCACAGTAGAGAATTGGAGATCAAAGGACACGGCAGGCAATGCATCGTAAAGGTGCAGTAGTATATGCATGCAGTGCAGACATAGTGTGCATGCAGTCGCTACCTAGCTGTGTGCTGCATGATGCAGGCAGGCTACTACGCCCGCTTTGCCATGCATGGCTGCCCCTGCCCTGCCTGCCGCCCTGCGTGAGGGCGATACGTACAGGTGTGACGCGAGGTCAGATGGCAAGCAGGCGCCGCGATGGCGACGCAGGCGAGGAGAACGAAGGGCCTGGTCACCCCAGTCGGCAGTCCAGCGGTGGCCACCTGCCCGCGAGGGGATTAATGGCGGCTGGCCGTCCGCGGGCCGGGAGTTCATTCGTCGGCGTCGCTCCCGGCACCGGCACGGCATTCATTCCTAACAGTTTGCCTAGATTTCTTCCTTTTGACTGGTCCCGGTTCAGGCCCCGGCCGGCAACGGCAATGCATGGCGTGGCGTGGCGTGTGTGACCACTCTACGGTTCATAGCGGATCCCTCGGCTACGGGTTCAGTGGCATACGGTGTCCCAGCTATACCTCACGGCCCACCCGCGTATATATATATATATAGTCTCAATGAAAGCTTCATAGCCATAGAGAGTTTCATCCACATTAAATATGCTCACACGTACGACACTAGCTATATTGTTAAAGAGAGAGAGATGATCAGTTTCATATGAGTAGAGAAAGTTTAATGGAGAACTCATCTTTTGCACTATATATTTCCAAAAATATGCTGTGTTGCTTAAAACATATATAGGGCAGTGCATACTTTGCCATCGTTATTATAGTTGCCAATGACACAATGCTTGTTGTACTCCTTTCAATTTTTTTTGACAACATTTTTCAATTATTGTTCTTCAACCAGAAATAAATCATTTTTTAAGGAACACATACGGTTTTATGATTTTTCTATGTAAAATAATGATTTTCTCCTTGCTTTTTGAGAATCATATAATACCCTCATCTAATAACCAAATGATACGAGAAAGCAGTCTCTCATTTATCAGAGAAACATTTCTAGGAGAGAACTTGATCAACATGGCCCTACTTTCTCTATATATCATATACACTGTGGCCAACCATAAAAGATAACTTCACTTTGAGTTATCATAATGACTATACTTCTGCAACTCCCCATAAATTAAGGTGGCTATAGAATAAGTAAAATACAACAACGGTCCTCGAACATGTAAGGGTGTATTACATGGGTCCATAATTTTGATCTAGGTCTCTAACTTATTAATTGATGCACCACACAAGTCTATGCCAGCTACGTGGGCATTTCTCACTGACGTGGCATGGAAACATGATGTGTTCATAATTTTACATTTAACCCTCGCGTTTATTTTCCCTTTGAAACTGATTCACCTCGACGAGGATGGATTTTTGAAGGGAAAATAAATTTGGAAGGTCAAATATAAAAGTACATGCCACACTAGCCCGCTACACCATCAATAATGCCCACATGTCTGACAAGGATGTGTGGTGCACTATAATGTTTACGGATAGAAATACATTTTCAAAGTTTGTAGACCTATATGACATACTCTCTCAAGTTTGAGGGCCGCTGAGACATTTAACACTAAGTTAATTACATACATTTTTTTATTAGCTAGTGTACGTGTAAAATTTAAACTGGAATGAGATGTAAACATGGATGTAGTAAAACCTAATTTCAGCAATATATCCAAATATGGTAAGAAAACAGGTTTTGGGTCAAAATATTCTATTCTAACTATGCTTGTGCGATTTTATTATCCCAAAGACAATGAAAATATACAAGACAATAAATCTTTATCATATCTTTCTAGTATAATCATAGTATTAAATTATTATATCAAATTTAAAATTTTTTGATGTTACGGTCCGGGGGCCATGGCCCTGTTGCCTCTCCCTTGGCTCCAACCGTCAGCTCCAAGCATGAAACAAAAAAGCTTGCTGTTGAATTATGTGCTTTTTCTTGAAAAAAAGTTGGAATCACATTTGAACTTTGATCCGACCAATTCGGTTTTGCCTTTGAAACGCAACATAGTACAGCTAGCGGAGCTCATCACTTGCGGTTTCAGAGGTATTTCTCGGCTGTCATCACTACTGCCAGTGGCAAAGGCCAGTAAAACTAAAAGAATTTCACAGGCGGCTGTCGCAAAGGTCAGTGTACACTAGTGCACATATCGAGATCACGTATACTAGGTACTGTGCATACCTGTAGATATATAGGGCCTGGCCTTAATGCAAGGAAAGCTTGGAAATGGCTGGTCCCGGATAGCACACACTTTTCCTATAATAAATTATCTTTTCAATACCAAACTATGTCTTTTCCAAGCACACAGCCTGAAAAAGTTGATGCTCCAAATCAAAGAGCCATCGAGTGCTACAAAAGCCCCATACTTCAAGAGATGATCCAGAATCAAAGGCAAGTAGGCAGCGGATCCAACAAAAGGCGTTGGTATTGAATAGTGGAAAACTATGCAAGTGCCAAGCAAATCTGTCGCATATACAGCCACCTTAGAAAACAAACCCGGCATTGGCTATTTATTATACTTTTTGTTAGGGTGAAACGGTATATGATATGCCTATTTAATTAATTTGTCTATTTATAGGCAATTGTTGCTATTTGTTTTATGTGATTTTAGAAATTTCTTAAAAATTAAATTACGGAGTTGCTATATAGTAGGTGTTTGAATTTTCATACAATAATAACCTTACACAACCAAATCGTGTAAGATTATGAATTAATAAAATACTTCCCCTTTATAAAACATAGTAAAAGATAATTCATAATTTTTCTATAGCCAAAAATTGACAAATATTATGTTGCGTGGGAGACAAAATTTCAGGCTAAACAAAATAATTTACTAAGCTAAACAAAAAAAAGTTCTGTATGGTGACTCAATTCCTACTTAGACTAGACTCACAAAAGGTGTTCCATTAGTAATTATGATTCTGTAAGGACTTGAGTGTAGAATATAGGACTACTTGCATGTGTTGATGTCATGACCCAATCATGACATAGACATTTTCATGACATTCAACAACATGATATTCATTACAATTTTGATTTAGAGAAGTGCATATGCATGACGAAACTTGCAGGTGTTCCATTTTTTTATGGGGACAGTCCGTCGGTCCAAGCCTAGCGTCCGCCCTTCACCGCACCGGTTTGTCGGCATAGCACGCCCTACTTAACTTTCTCCTGACCGTTGCCACTGCCTCCGGACTCCGCACCTACACATCACGAGCCAAGAGACACGTTTCGACACATAACCCTGTGCCAGGGGATTAGAAGCACCACCGAACCAACCACGCACCAAAGTGTTGGTACGTTGACAATCACTCAGCACACCACAAAGACGCTACACAATGGTTATGGAAAAACCATGTGTTCGCACACATTTAGTCTCAGTGGTTGATGTTCCTCCAGATCGTCGGTGAGATAATCGGACTGACCAGTAAAAATATTATGGTATTATTTTTTTCAACATAAAAGCACCCCTTTTAGGCCATGCAACCGTGAATCCTCCAAGAAGAACCTCATGAGACCGTCTGTGAGATCACACATTTAGAATTTCCCCAATTGTTCTAACATAATGTGTTATCGTGGACCATCTATTGTTATACGGACTGTCTACAAGGACATACCAAATTCTTGATTTTAAATAATTAGACTCAAGGTGTAGATTATTGTGCGGTGATCCAAAGTCTACTTGGACTATAACTAGACCTCAAAAACCAGTTAAGGACTCGGTGTAGAATCCTACTAGTAATAGGGAACTCCTTGCATATATGATATGAGGGCATTGGAGGGGATTATATAAACAAAGGGTGGAGACCCAAAACCAAGTCAGTACAATGGTCTCATCCAACTACCTAAAGGCTTGTAAGAAGCAACTTAAAGCGCTCAAGAGGACAGTTCTATTGCAGTAGTTTCTTATACATAGCAAGAATAGAGGGTTCCAATGGGTTGAGAGCTTGTGTAACAACAATTGCTCTTTTAGATCTGTGCTTACATAGTTTGGAGTCGGCTTTTGCCAAATCCTAATCTTACTGTGGCTGCATCAACATCATCATTTATGGTGTCCTACGAGACTTTTCTACATTGTTCTTAATATGCTGGTACAAGCTTGTGTTATACTTGCAATATTGTTTCAAAAATTGGAGAAATGTGCATAACTAGATGTAGTATCAAGATTATGAGGCTTTAGTGCTTTGATCGAAATTTTGGTAGCACCTCTAGTGCTAGCTAGGGTTGGCACATGACCACCTTGGGCCAATTGGCCGGCTAAATATTCCGTCGGTCTCCATCCGCCGCTGCGCTTGTCAACTGTAGTCTCACCACCGTGCCACTGTAGCTCAATCGCCATCTCGGCACCATATGCACACAGTGGTTCTCACAACTTGTCATCAGTCGCCACGGCAGGTACGGTATATTGCCACAGGGTGACTGCCTGCCCACGGCCCATGCACGCATTTTGCTCGTGGTTCAATGCAAGAAGGAAACATGGCATTGCTTGGCCGCTGTGCAGAGTAAGAAACCACAAATGCTATGCTATGGTTGCACTGTGCACAACATTTTAGATGACATGGACATGCATTAGCAATGACAATAAAGTAGCATATACACACAGCTGATGAGAATTGAGAGGCATTTTCATTTGTGGCCACCTCGACGCTGAACTCCGTACTTACACTGGGCTTTGGCCTAGCTTGTTCTTTCCCTGTCGTGCGTGTAAAGCAGCCGCGCAGCCGCGCAGGCGCAGAAGAGGTTAAGATTAGGAAACCGAGATCAGATCTTGGCGTGGTTTTGGCCTAGCTTGTTCTTTCCCTGTCGTGCGTGTCCAGTGTTGAGCAGAGCAGGAGACACAAGCTGACGCCGAGCTAGCTTCCGGTGTGGACGCAAACAAAGCACAGAATCTTGGTGCAGGCTGGACAGCCAAAGGGCTGTAAAAGGTGGCCGGGTTTTATTTGTTCCCAACATTTTTCTCTGGCATGGCCACCATATGCACAACGTCCAAAACCTGACCTACAAAAGTTCTGCTTCTGCCTCTGCCCATGATTTGCTCGATCTCCAGCTTCTGGCTAGCTAGTGTTTGCTACAACTTGTTGCTTGTGGAAATATTTCGTCGTGGAGTTTATTAGGTGAACATACACATATGCTTGGTCGTGTACTCATTCAGCTATGCAATGGTCAGGTCCACATATATATAAGTCTGATAGGATGCACCGTAAAGTCACGGAGATTTCATCGTCGGGCCCCTGCATCGGCTGCACGCCGCCAGTCGGTCCACCACGCACTCGATGTGTGCAACTATTAGCACTACTGTACCATAGTAGTTGCGTTGCATGCATGCGGGCGGCTGGGCCCGGTCGATCGCAGTCGCAGTCGCAGACAGGTGCGCCGGCCAGCCATCATCGGAGCGCGTGCACGGTGCGGTCTCTGGCCGGCCCCGCCCGCTCTCCACGCTAGCTTAACCCCTACTGCGCTGCTACCTTTTTCAGTGGCACTCACACCCTGAAAATGCACCAACAACCTGCGCCCACAAGGCCACAATGTATTCTTGTACTACGACTCCAAAACACATAATCTTTACATTCGTCACTTGTATGTCTTACATTGGGTCACGTACTGGGACTCCAAAACAAAGATTTCTGAGTCACCTGATTATTTCTTTAATTTTGACTAAGTCTTTTCAGAGAAATACTGTAGTATGTATTATAGCATCACTGTGGCCGGTGCAGTGGTTGGGTCCCCAGCAGGCCGGCCAGCATGCAGATGGATCCATGAATCATTCTGCCTCGAGTTTAGACCGAATTTGCGCAGCAGGAATTCAATTCTGCAACATCAGCTCACCTCGCAGTGAAAGAAACAAATGGCAGCAGATTTGGCAGCATGCAGGCAGGGCTGTGCCTTGACTTCGTCTTGGGCCTTCTTTAGTTGCTGGAATCGGGGCACCGATTCGGCAAAAGGCACGGTGTGTGTGGTACTGTAGCTCTTTTATTTTTATTTGCTAAAAATTGTTCAAACATTGATTAATTAGGTTTAAAACGTTCGTCACCGATTCGACAAAAGGCACGGTGCGTGGCACTGTAGCTCTTTTGTTTTTATTTGCTAAAAATTGTCCAAACATTGATTAATTAGGCTTAAAACGTTCGTCTCATAAAGTATAATAAAATTATGCAATTAGTTTTTGATTTTATCTATATTTAGTACTCTATGTATTTGCCGGTATTTTAATGTGATAGAGAATAAGGATTCTACGTAGTGGAATTTGAAGATGAATTTAACGAACCTTTATAAATTCCGCACTGCGCTGCATGTATAAATTGACCAGCCCTCACATGCATGCGGCCAGACCGCCAGAGAGCCATATAGCATGCAGATTATTGAGGGGGGCCTGCTGCAGGCTGCTGCAGCGTGGATCGATCGATCCATCGATCCCTGTTCGGTGGTCGTCTCTGTCACCTGGCTCAGAGTTTTAAACCATTCACTCACCTGATGCCTACCTTGCGTCCTTACCTATGCTATGCAGCACATCGAGGATTCGAGTTTCACGGTTGTTGTTGAGCCCGGGACCAATGCACAATTCCATCCTACGAAATTAAATTAAAACTTTTGGTAATGATTGTAACAACCTAAAAATCCAAACAATAAATTTTTTTTCCAAAAACCCTAAGTGATGATGTATCATATAGAGAGTTTCCATCCATATTGCATATGCTAGCTATACATGTTGCATTTTAAATTACTTATGATTTGGATTTTATTTGAATTTATGTATATTAAATAAAAATCAAACTAACAATATTTATTTTTCAAAAAAATATTAGGGGAATAATACCCCACATAACCAAGGGCCTTGTGTGCCCACTATTTGATTAATTACAATTGGCACACTACATATATATATTTACTTATACACAAAGTATTTAGGAAAAACAGATTATGGAAAAGTGTATGAATGAAGAGATAAAAGGAAAAGGCCTATTTGGCCCGTGGACAGAAGCCAGCCCAAGCCTGGCCTCGCTCTCTTTCTCTCCTTTTCCCTTCTCCCGCGCCCAGTCGGCCCAGCATGGCAAGGAGACTGCGGGCCCACAGAGCCAAGGCCCAACAAGATGACTGCCTCGCCACACTGCACCAAAGGTCAGCCCCTGTTGCTGACCGGCGGGTCCCTCTGCGGGACCCACCTGTCATCTTTTCCTGGTCCCCCTCTCCAGCTGCTCTGCTTCGACCGCGAGCAGAGGAAGCTGCGCCCGCGCGACGCACCCAACCACCAGCCCCGTTCTCGCCTCTGACACACGCCACGGATGCCTGCCACCTGGGCCGACAGCCCTGGCAAGAAGTACCCACGACGTGGGCATCTCACGCTCGCAGCGCGCACTTTTCCCCTTCCGCGAGCGCGCGCACATGGCACTGTCCCCCGCCGGTCTCCCAGCCTTCCATGGCCGCCAAGGCAAATGCCTCACCAGACGCTGGCAGATGGAGCCCACAGCCCTGCCGTAACCACCTCGCGGAGCTACAATCGGATGGGAATGCCCCTGTAACTGCCCCACGGCCGCCATGCCATCCTACCCTCGCTCCACCCATATAAGCGCGCCCAGGTGTTCTAGGTTTTCCCATCCGCCGCCACTGCTTGGCGGCACTCCAATTCGACAACCAGACCAGCAATTTGGAAAATTCGAAGAAGAAGGGGGAGGAAGGAGGAGAAGGGGGCAGGGAAGGAGTCGCCGCCGTCGGAGAAGAAGGAGGAGCTCCGCCGCGTCAGAGCTGCTGCTGCTGCTGTGAAGCCAACGGGACCGAGGAGCCAGAGCCGTGCCGTAAGCCTCTACCTCATCTTCACCGGAGCCGCTCGCCTTGGACGTGTACCGTGCCTTCTTTTCCTTGTCGAACGCCGGTGAGCGCCACCGCGGTCGCCCTCTTTTCCAGCCCCTAGCCAGACTTGCTTCTCCTCGGTCATGGCGTCTTGCACCGAGACGCGAAGGGCGAGCCCTTGTACTTCTTGTTTGTACACGCACACACGATCCGTTGGCACTGTTTGTCTCTGGGCTGCTCGGTTGAGCTGCGCCGGCATGGCCGCGTGATGGAGCGCCGCTTCCGGTGTCTCTCATTGCCACCAGCCGCCTCACGATGTGAGGGCAAGACATCGAGCTTTTGCTCGCTCTCGCGCGCAGGGCCAAGCCATTGATGAAGCACCGGACCCCGCTCTACGGGCCTTGCCATGCGTCACCGTGGTCGTCGAAGCACCGCAGCATGCCTTTGCATTGGTCGGGCCCGTCAACCCTTATGGCAGCGCCGACGGGCGCCTCGACGAGCCATGGTGACCGGTCGCTCAGCCAAGGAGTAAGATGGGGCTCCAGCGCCTTGCCATGGAGCGCAGGTGGAAGCTGCCGTCGGCCAGAGCGCCGCCATGTGCCAATGAGCACGCGCGGGCTTCGCCGCGCGTACTGGTCATCGCCGGTACCTCGGTTAGGTGCTAGGAGGCTTCAATCACATGCGCGCATCTTGATTTTAAGCTAGAGCGCTTCGCCGTGATGCTGCTGTCGTCACTGAGTTCGCCGTGTCGCCATTCGCTATATGCCACCTCGCTGGAAGCCTAGCCGCTACCTTTCTATGCATGTATGTGATCGCCGCACCACCTCGGAGCTGGATCGCAAGATGCTGAAGTCGATGGACCACTACACCGCCAGAATCAAGGGACGCCATTGTCGCCGATGAGCCGCGCCATCATGCGAAGGAAATAGAGGAAGGGGATCGCTTGGAGCAGAAGCACATGGACACGGTCCATGTGGACCAGAGACTTAGCCGGATGATCCAAGGACCCTAGTGCACCATGGACCGAGGAGCGGTGGACCAGACCCGGTTTGGGCTCAAACCAGGTTCACTGAATGACGTGGACGAATCACCGGACGACACGTCGTGGGCCAAGCCCGGCCTAGACTGGCCCAATAACAGCTCATTAACGGCCCAATAAGGGCCCAGTTTGGCGTTGACCGTTGACCGTTGACTTGGTCAACGCTGACGTCAGTAGATGACATCGCCCTGGTCCCACCTGTCATAGCTGACGTCAGCATGACGTCACTCCCACGTCAGCACTGATGCCACATCACCTTGACTGTTGCTGTCGCGTGGATAAATCTCTTGCTGACACGTGTCGCACCCTGGATAACCCAGTCTTTTTCTTTTTCAGAATATGATTAAATCTTTGAAAATCCATAACTAATTCATACGAGCTTCGAAAATTATGATCCAAGTATCCAAATTTTCTATAAATCGAGCTCTAGCTATTTTTAACGTGATTGAGTGCATTTGGATCTTTTTGATGTTATTTGTTCTTTGTGGTAATCTATAGGGTCGCTCCCGTGACCATTATATCTCAGATAAAGAGTCGAGCGAGGACCGGTTTGAGGAGGACAGCGAGTACCAGGGAAGGTCAGGAGACAACAAGAGTGAAGGTGCCACATCCCACCCAATCTCATAGGTCCCATTTGCGCATGGCTAATCTAGTTCTACTAGTGCTTTACATTTATTGCAATACAATGGTTCACTTGTGCTAGGAATGCACGATAGAATATTGCTTGATAGCCCTACTTTGTTGTAACCTATCACTTGCTTACCCGCTGTTATGTTAGCCACATACTTATCTGCTATATAAGCATGTATTCGCTCCTAAAAATAAAGCTGATAAGCATGTGAAGAGAGCATGTATCCACGACGTGATGAACCCGGGAAGGTCTGGCGGGGATGCCAGGCTTGGTGTGTGTTGGATCAGATGAGATGTGAGCTGATGGTGATGTATCTGGGTTTGGGGTGGATCTTACGGTAGGGTGTAGGGTGAGGGTTGAGTCGATTGAGCAGGGATCTACGATGAGCTTTTGGAGAAAGTCTTGCCAGGGGATGGATCTGGACATTCCTACAAGAGAATCCTATGGCGGGCTAACTGGATGTGAAGGAGAGTCCTGGGTGGAAGCCTCTGAGAGGTGAAAACCAAGAGGAGCATGCCATGGTAGCACGTAAAATAATGAACCCTGATGGAGATATTCTGGCTTGGTCACACATAGGAACTGTTGCACTGGTAACCGGATCATGGGAATTCTTACTTTCCACTCGCTTTCCATGGGGGAGACGACCGAACCGCTCGATAGATCGATGCCACTACTGCTAGGCGAGTAGTGTTAGGGAGGTACAGGCATGGGATGGAGCTAACACCCTTCCAAGGCGATCATGGCACCCTCTTCGGGAGCGGGTACATGGCATGGCATCCTCTTCGGGAGCGGATACGTGATCTCTTCATAGTTTCAGCGATGCAGAGCTAGATGGTAGAGTGGCATCGTTCTATGGCAGTAGGCGCCCAAAATCTGTCTAGGTGGTGATCAACACCGATGATGGCTATCTAGTGGATTAGTGAAACTTCTACAGAGTGTATGGTTGATCGATCGATACACATGCCAACTTATCGGCTATGGACCTTTCCTGTGTTCTGCTTGCACCGGACTAGTGAGTGGAGTGTTCTACCTTCCCCTCTAAGATTGAGTTCTAGCCATGAGCCAGGTTGCGGGCTGCGGGCCACTGAGGTAGGCCGAGAGGGAGTTGGCCTGTCGACTAGAGTTTGAGATGGTGTTGGAGGATCTGGGATGGTGATATCAGGGATAGATTATGATGGATGGTGTGGGAATGGGAATGTATAAATCTTGATTATTATATTTCTTATACTGGATCACTTGCTTAGGAAACCCCTAGCCTTTATAGGTTCTTTTGATATATCTATGTTTTGCATCTAATTTCCACAAAGCAATGCATAGGGTGGGAGTGGCTAGTACATATCATACTGATACTTTAGCACACAGGTTCCAGGAGTGAGTACTCGTCTAAGGAGTATGATGATTGAGGGTTTCGTTCCTACGCTCAAGTCTAGTGGTCGATGATAGCTTTCGCTTCTTCAGGCTTTTATTTAATGCTACATGAACTCTGATTCTGCTAAGTGGCGATGTAATAAGTTATTGTAAACCCTCCTACTGCACTCTTTTATTCGATGTATGGATTATGATATTCAACTGTTATCGGGTAATGTGATTTAAATGGTTATATTACACTTCAACTCTGTGGATTTTCCTTCATGAAAATCAGGTCATTTTAGTGGTATCAGAGCCATACTTAACCCTAGGACGAAACCCTAGAAATGGACGATAGAACAGGACAAGCCATCTTTTTCTTTTGGTTATATACTGACCCTGCATTTCTTTTATGCAAGGTTTCCCTATCACTACTGACTTGCTGACCTTTTCCCTTTAAAACATGTAGATCAAAAATTTGGTCCCTTGCATGGACCGTTGAGGCTCAACTCCGTGGAGTACATCTTCGAGGGATGGGAGTTTGCTGGCTTCTCGTACACCCTACACCGTGTCCTCGGATTGCTCGGAGTTCCTGTTGAGAAGATCAAGTACATTTGCCAAGGAGACCCACACCCACAAGGAGAAATCAAGGTCTACGTGGTCACGCACATAGAGATCCTTGCAAGTTCAACCCTTCCTTCTGTGCCTGCTCTCACAGAAATGATAGTGGAGGACTCTATTGAAGAAGGAATTTAGTCAGTGTTGCTCAAGGCTTTACGCATGGTGATGAAGACTTCTTATAAGCACCTTCGAACTACAAAGTTTCATCTTCTCCCCTAGGCCTTGAACCTTACCCTCACACCTGAGCAGCAAGACGAGATGGCCAGAAGGGTCATCCTTGCAGAGACAAGCCTCTGCAACCGTGCTTCCACCGCTCACCTCTTTGAGCATGATAGGTACATGGAGCACCTTGAGAGAAAGAGACGCCTCGATCGCAACACTCTGATGGAGTACCAAGAGTTCTACAAGAAGGAGGCTAAGGAAAAGGAAGGTCTCAAGGCAACAATCGCTCAGCTAAAGGACAAGCTTGCCCATCAAGAGAGAGCCCACATGGCCGAAGTCGCCGACCTACGAGACAAGGTGGAAGACATCAGGCTTCAGAACTACGCTGTTGATGCAAGGATCCTCTAGCTAGAGAGAGAAAAGGATGACAAAGATAGGGATATTGGAGGACTTCAGAGGAAGAGGCGGGAGGATGGCAAGAACAACCTCACCCTGCAATGTGAGAAGTCAATGCTGGTCAATGCCCTGAAGAAAGCAGAGGCAAAAGCGTAGTGCAACCAAGGTCACCTAATTGCACTGATGATTTAGAATGAGAGTCTAGGTACATGAGAATCAAGGTAGCTTGGAAGAACACCGATGAGAGGCGTTGCCAGGAGTACATAGACTCGCAAAACCGACTTCCCCTATCAGTCAGGCGCAAGGACCCATTCAAGAAAACTTTCTAGATTGGTCAGACTCGCCTGAGGAAAGACCACTGTCCAACCCCCACCCACCTTCCGCTAACCAAAGAGCTCAGAGAAGCCCAGTCTTATGTGAAGCGTCTCCACATGTCACAAGAGGAGCTGATGATCCTTGGCAACCATCTTCACCTAGCTGTGTACAACACTGTAGTGTACGAGTCAGAGTAGTGTGGACCTTGCATGGCCATGTCATGAGTTTAAACATGAGTTAGTTGATGTCCATGAGTTATGATGTACTATCCCTGATGTACCCTCCATGAGTTACCTTCACGTAGTGCGAGTCTCGCACATCATCTAGAGTAGCTACTAGAGGTGATGCCATGTAATGCAAACCATGTGATGAATGTTCAAATCTTATTGCATTTTATGGCTCTTATTGCTTCTTTGTATGAGTGTTGGATAGATTAAATGTTTTTCCTTAAATAGTTGAAATCATTTAATTATATTTAATCAATAAGTACTAAACCCTTGTCAATCTGTGTCACAGATGTCTGCATATCGCTCGCTCATCTGGGCAACCGCCCGCCTCTACCCATGCCTGAACTTGGGCATGGTACGCGTCGTGCACGCAGAGGTGGTCACGTCTCGCCCATCGACCTCAACTTGAGTGGGGACAACCACTGTGAGCAGACCCTGCCAGCATGTGCCCCTAGAGGTGATGCCCGTAGAGGAGGTGCTGCCATTGACAATTAACCTCCACCGAACCCTCCACTACCGCCGCCGCTGAATCTGGCGGAAGTGATGACGCAACAGACTCAGTTGCTTGCCGCGTTGGTCGATGGGGCCAATCGCCACAATGGAGGCAACCAGAATGATTTCCAGAGGAAACTTGAGGGCTTTCTAAAGCTAAGGCCACCCACTTTTGATGGCACCTACACTGAACCACTAGAAGCTGATGACTGGCTTAGGGAGATTGAGAAGAAACTAGAGCTGACCACCTGTACCCCTGAGGAGTGTGTCGAGATCGTTGCTCACCATCTCACTGGAGCAGCACGCTCCTGGTGGGACAGCTACTGCCAAGCTCATGAGGACCCCGATCACATTTCCTGGGATGAATTCACTGATGAGTTCATTGAGTACCACATTCCTGAGGGAGTCATGGAGTTGAAGGAAGAAGAATTCTGCAACCTCACTCAGAAGGGGTGCAACATCTGCGAGTATACCAACAAATTCACCAACTTGTTGTGCTATGCACCCCTGCATGTTGCATCATCTGAGAAAGAAAAGATCACCCAGTATAGGAAGGGTCGGAACCCCAAGATCAAGGTGGCCCTAGGAGGCACCAAGAGTCACACCCTTCCTGATATGATCGATCACTACATACCGATCTAGAAGGACCAGAAGGAGGCAGGTGAAGACTCCAGAAGGGAGAAAAGGAAGTCAAAGGGCTCCTACCATGACCATGAGCGCAAGAGGTTCCATCAGGACAGGTCATCGAGCCGTCCCCGCTATAGCAAGGACCTTGCCTATGGCTCGGGTAAGAGTGGTGGTGCCTACTCTGCTGACCACCCCCGCTCTTCCCATGACCATCGCTCCCGTGACCGTCACTCTCGTGACCACCGCTCTCATGACCACTCTGGGAAGGATCACTACTCTCAGGAGCACTCTTTGTAGCCAGGTCACAGATTTGATCACTCCGCGTCTACTTGTGCTGCACCAAACTCAGGCATCTGGAAGGCTGCTACGCCAACCTCCACAGATGGTGTGCCGTTCACTTGCTTTGGTTGTGGCAAACCTAGTCACAAGGTGGTGGATTATCCTGAGAAGACACCTGCTCCTACCACACCCAAGTCACAGTACCATGGATCTGCAAGCCGTGGTCACCTCACACACATGAACGCTGAAGAAGCTTAAGCTGCCCCAGATGTTGTGTACAGTATATTTTTAGTTAACGGTTTTAAAGCATCCGTTCTATTTGATTCTGGAGCTACATGTTCATACATCTCATCCAAGTTTGCACGAGAGAATAATATACCTACCACTCCATGTCTGGAGCCTATAATCACCAGTTCTCCCCTAGGTGAGATGAGAAGCACCCATGTCTATAAGGGAGTGAAACTTTCTATCGAGGGTCTAACCTTTTGAGCTAACCTTATCCTTCTACCTTCAAATGGCCTAGATTTCATCCTTGCCATGGATTGTCTTACCAAGCATAGGGGTTTGATCTCTTGTTCACCCAGATATGTTCAGATAACCCACCCCTCTGGCCAAACAATTAGATGTGCACCGCAGAAGGATAGGTTTGTATCTGTTTTATGTGCCTTGAATGCATTCAAGTCTCAGGCAGAATCTCAGAAAAAGGAGAAGACTCTCGTCGATGTCCCCATTGTTAGAGAATAGGAGGACGTGTTTCTAGAAGAGTTACCAGGCATGCCACCTGACCGTGATGTAGAGTTCATAATTGACCTTTTGCTAGGTACCGGTCCCATTGCTAAGTGACCGTATCACATGTTAGTTGATGAACTAGAAGAGCTCAAGAAGTAGCTACAGGAGCTTACCGACAAGGGCTTTATTAGGCCTAGTGCCTCGCCCTGGGGATCACCCATTCTGTTTGTGAAGAAGAAGGATGGTACAATGAGGATGTGTGTCAACTACCGAAACCTCAATGCTGTCACCATCAAGAACAAGTATCCACTGCCAAGAATTGATGATCTGTTAGATTAGTTTTGAGGTGCTAAATACTTCTTGAAGATCGATCTCCAATCAGGCTACCATCAGATGAAGATATGAGAGGAAGACATTCCCAAGACAGCCTTTGTTACTCGCTATGGGTAGTATGAGTTTACTGTTGTATCTTTCGGCCTCACGAATGCCCCTGCTTACTTCAGGAACATGATGAACAAGGTGTTTATGGATGATCTTGATTGGTTTATGGTAGTCTTCATCGATGACATTCTGATCTATTCAGCCACTGCCAAAGAACATGAAGCACATCTGAGAATAGTGCTCGAGAAGCTATCTCAACATCAACTCTTTGCCAAGTTCAAGAAATGTGAGTTCTAGCTTGAAGAAGTTGCTTTCCTTGGCCATGTACTCTCAGCTGATGGTGTTGCTGTAGATCCTACAAAGATTGAAGCCATGAAAGAGTGGGAGTAGCCTCGCAATGTGTTCGAGATCCGGAGTTTCTTGGGATTGGCGGGTTATTATCGCCGATTCATCGAGAACTTCTTGAAGATAGCTCGCCCTATGATTAATGTCCTGAAGAAGACCAACGAGTTTGAATGGACACCTGAATGTGAACAAAGATTCCAAACTCTAAAGGAGAAGCTCACTACCACACCTATCCTAGACTTACCTGATATCACTAAAGACTTTGTTGTCTATTGCGATGCCTCTCACCAAGGACTGGGTTGTGTGTTAATGCAAAATGGGAAGGTAATTGCCTATGCTTCCCAACAGCTGAATGAGCATGAACAGCGATACCCCACTCATGATATCTAGCTAGCTGTTGTTGTGCATGCTTTGAAGATCTGGAGGCACTATCTCATTGGCAACAAGTGTGATATCTACACCGATCACAAGAGCCTAAAGTACTTGTTCACTCAGGAAGATCTGAATATGATGCAGCGCAGATGGCTAGAACTAATCAAGGATCATGATTTGGAGATTCACTATCATCCAGGGAAAGCAAACGTGGTTGCCAATGCTCTTAGTCGCAAGACTATTGCCACACCCTGTTCACAACATCCCTGCCACCTGAATTGAGGAAAGAAATTGAAGACCTACAGCTTGAGATAATACCTCATGGTCTGTTGCACGAACTTTGCATCGAGTATAATCTCACCGATCAAATTTGTGAAGTTCAGACGAATTGCGAGGAAATGGAGTACATTCGTGGGTTGATGAAGTTAGGCTACAACCCTAAATTCAGAGAAGATTAGCATGGAACCATCTGGTTCAAGGATAGAATCTGTGTACCCAGCAATCCTGCATTGCATAAGGAGATTCTTTCAGAAGCACATGACTCCAAGTATTGCATCCATCCTGGTGGTGCAAAAATGTATCAAGATGTGAAGAAGCACTTCTGGTGGAAAGGCATAAAGACAGAGATTGCTAGACATGTGGCCGAATGTGACATCTGCAATAGAGTCAAGGCCAAGCACAGAATACCCGCTAGGTTACTCAAACCACTCGATGTCCCTAAATGGAAGTGGGAGAGCATATCCATGGACTTTATCGTGGGATTGCCTCGATCCCCGCAAGGCCATGACTCTATCTGGGTTATAGTCAATCATCTGATGAAGGTAGCACACTTTGTACCAGTCAAGACCACGATATGTGCAGAATAGTTGGCTGACCTGTACATCAAGGAGATACTTAGGCTCTGTGGAGCTCCAAAGAGTATCATATCAGATCGTGGACCCCAATATATGTCCCGATTCTAGCAGCCTCTGCATTAGTCCATTGGGACTGACCTCGACTATAGCACCGTTTACCACCCTTAGACAGATGGTTAGACAGAAAGGGTGAATCAGATTTTTGAAGATATGCTTCGAGCTAGTGTTCTCAAATATGGGATAGATTGGGAAAAATGTCTGTCTTATGCTGAGTTCTCTTATAACAACAGTTATCAGGCAAGTATCAATATGTCACCTTTCCAAGCTCTTTATGGAAAGCCATGAAGAACCCTATTGATGTGGGACCACCCAGGTGAGAGGGCAGTCTTTGGTCTTGCCAAGATTAAAGAAGCCGAAGAAGGAGTTGCTCAAGTTAGAGAGAACTCGAGGATCGCTCAAAGCCATCAGAAGAGCTATGCTGACAAAAGGCATTGAGACCTTGAATTCAAAGTTGAGGACTCTATCTCAAAGTGTCTCTACTTCATGGCACTATCAGATTCCATGTGAAAGCGAAGCTAGCCCCAAGATATGTTGGCCCTTATCGCATCTGTCAGAGAGTTGGGAAGCTCACATACAAGCTTGAACTACCGCCACAGTTGACAGGAGTACATCCCATATTCCATGTCTCACAGTTACGCAAGTGCTTGAGGGTACCTGAAGAAGAAATAGTTACCACTGATGTGCTTAATATTCAAGATACTCTAGAGTACAAAGAGCATCCTATCAAGATTCTGGGTTATGACACCAAAGAGACCAGAAGCAAGACTATTCCTATGTGCAAGGTTTAATGGAGCAATCACACCGAGCATGAAGCAACGTGGGAAGATGAGAATCAACTGCTGCTATAGTATCCTTATCTCTTCGAAGGGTGCGTCGCATCTTAAATCTCGAAGTCAAGATTCCAATGAGGGGCGAGGACTGTAAGAACCCAAAAATCCAAACTACAAATATTTTTTTCAAAAACCCTGAGTGATGATGCATCATGCAGAGAGTTTCCATCCATGTTGCATATGCTAGCTATACATGTTGCATTTTAAATTACATGTGATTTGGATTTTATTTGGATTTATGTGTGTTAAATAGAAATCAAACCAACAATATTTATTTTTAAATAAATATTAGGGGAATAATACCCCACATAACCAAGGGCCTTGTATGCCCACTATTTGATTAATTACAATTGGCACACTACATATATATATTTACTTATACACAAAGTGTTTTGGAAAAGCAAATAATGGAAAAGTGTATGAATAAAGAGATAAAAGGAAAAGGCCTATTTGGCCCGTGGACAGAAGCCGGCCCAAGCCTGGCCTCTCTCTCTCTCTCCTTTTCCCTTCTCCTGCACCCAGTCAGCCCAGCATGGCAAGGAGACCGCCGGCCCACGGAGCCAAGGCCTAGCAACACGGCTGCCTCACCGCACCGTGCCAAAGGTCAGCCCCTGTAGCTGACTGGCGGGTCCCGCTATGGGACCCACCTATCATCTTTTCCCAGCCAACCTCTCCAGCTGCTCTGCTTCGACCGAGAGTAGAGGAAGCTACTCACGACGCACCAAACCACCTGCCCCATTCCTGCCTCTCACACATGCCACGAACTCCTACCACCTGGGCCGACAGCCGTGGTAGGAAGTACCCACAGCGTGGGCATCTCCCGCTCGTGGTGCGCACTTTTTCTCTTCTGTGAGCGCGCGCACATGGCATTGTCCCCCGCCGGTCTCCTAGCCTCCCGTGGCCGCCAAGGCAAATGCCTCACCAGAAGCTGGCAGATGGAGCCCATAGCCCCGCCGTAACCACCCCGTGGAGCTCCCATCCGACGGGAATGCCCCTGTAACCGTCCACTGGCCGCCATGCCATCCTACCCCTCGCTCCACCCATATATGCACGCCCCGGCGTTCTAGGTTTTCCCATCTGCCGCTGCCGCTTGGTGGCACTCCAATTTGACCACTAGACCAGCAATTCAGAGAATTTAGAGAAGAAGGGGAGGAAGGAAGAGAAGGGGGCGGGGAAGGAGTCGCCACCGCCAGAGAAGAAGGAGGAGATCCACCATGCTGGAGCTTCTATTGCTATGAAGCCAAAGAGACCAAGGAGCCAGAGCCGTGCCGTAAGCTGCTACCTCATCTTCACCAAAGCTGCTCGCCTTGGACATGTACTGTGCCTCCTTTTCCTCGATGAACGCCGGTGAGCACCGCTGCCATCGCCCTCTTTTCCAGCCCCAGCCGCACCATCTTATGCTCGGTCATGGCGTCTCGCACCGAGATGCGAAGGCCGAGCCCTTGTACTTCTTGTTTGTACACACGCACACACGATCCGCTGGCACTGTTTGTCTCTAGGCTGCTCGATTGAGCTACGCTGGCATGGCCGTACGACGGAGCACCACTTCTAGTGTCTCTCATCACCACCTGCCGCCTCGCGACGCGAGGGCAAGACGTCAAGCCGTTGCTCACTCTCGCGCACTAGGCCATGCCATTGATTAAGCACTAGACCTCGCTCTACGGGCCTTGCAGTGCGCCGCTGTGGTCATCGGAGTGCCGCCGCATGCCTTTGACGTGGTTGGGCCTGTCAACCCTTATGGCAGCACCGACGGGTGCCTCGATGAGCTGTGGTGACTGCTCGCTCAGCCAAGGAGTAAGATGGGGCTCCAGCGCCTTGCCGTGGAGCGTAGGTGGACGCCACCATTAGCCAGAGCGCCGCCATGTGCCAACAAGCACGCGCGGCCTCCGTCACACGTACTGGTCACCGCCGGTGCCTCAGTTAGGTGCTAGGAGGTTTCAATCGCATGCGCGCATCTTGATATTTAAGCCAGAGTGCTTCGCCGTGGCGCTGTCGTTGTCACCGAGTTCGCCGTGCCGCTGTTCACCGTATGCCTCCTTGTCGGTATCCTAGCAGCTACCTTTCTGTGCATGTACATGATCGTCGCGCCACCCCAAAGCTAGATTGCAAGATGATGAAGTCGATGGACCACTACACCGCCGGAATCGAGGGACGCCATCGTCGCCAGTGAGCCACACCGTGGCATGAAGGAAACAGCGGAAGTGGATCACTCAGAGCAGAAGCACATGGACACGGTCCATGTGGACTAGAGACTGAGCCGGAGGATCCAAGGACCCTGGTGCACCATGGATCGAGGAGCGGTGGACCAGACCCGGTTTGGGCTCAGACCGGTTCACTGAATGACGTGGATGAATCACCGAAAGACATGTGGCGGGCCGAGCTCGGCCCAGACCAGCCCATCAGGCCTAATAACGACCCATTAACAGCCTAATAAGGGCCCAGTTTGGCGTTGATCATTGACTTAGTCAACGCTAACGTCAGCAGATGACATCGGCCCGGTCGCACGTATCATAGCTGACGTCAGCATGACATCACTCCCATGTCAGCACTGATGCCATTTCACCTTGACTGTTGCTGTCACATGGATAAATCTCTTGCTGACACGTGTCACACCCTAGAGAACTCAGTCTTTTTCTTTTTTAGAATATGGTTAAATCTTTGAAAATCCATAACTAATTCATACGAGCTCCGAAAATTGTGATCCAAGTATCCAAATTTTCTATGAATCAAGCTCTAGCTATTTTTACCATGATTGAGTGCATTTGGATCTTTTTGTTGTTATTTGTTCTTTGTGCTAATCTATAGGGTCGCTCCCGTGACCATTATATCTCGGATACAGAGTCGAGTGAGGACCGGTCTGAGGAGGACAGTGAGTACCAGGGAAGGTCAGTAGACGACAACAGCGAAGGTACCACATCCCACCCAAACTCGTAGATCCCATTACGCATGGCTAATCTAGTTCTGCTAGTGCTTTACACTTATTTGCAATATAATGGTTCACTTGTGCTAGGAATGCATGATAGAATGTTGCTTGATAGCTCTACCTTGTCGTAACCTATCACCTGTTTACTTGCTATTATTTAGCCACATGCTTATCTACTATATTTATATATATACTTCACTCGCTTACATTTTGATGCGATGTGATGAACCCGGGAAGGTCTGGTGGGGATGCTAGGCTTGGTATGTGTTGGATCAGATGAGATGTGAGCTGATGGTGTTGTATCTGGGTTTGGGTGGATCTTACGGCAGGGTGTAGGGTGAGGGTTGAGTCGATTGTGCTGGGATCTACGACGAGCTTTTGGAGCAAGTCTTGCTAGGGGATGAATCTAGACATTCCCATGAGAGAATCCTGTGGCGGGCTAACTTGGATGTGAAGGAGAGTCCTGGGTAGAAGACTCTGAGGGATGGAAACTAGGAGGAGCATGCCGTGGTAGCACGTAAAAGAATGAACCCTGATGGAGTTATTTCGGCTTGGTCACACATAGGAACTGTTGCCCTGGTAACCGGATCATGGGAATTCTTACTTTCCACTCGCTTCCCATGGGGGGATACAGCCGAACCACTAGATAGATCGATGCCACTACTGCTAGGCCAGTAGTGTTAGGGAGGTACACGCATGGGATGGAGCTAACACCCTTCCAAGGAGATCATGGCACCCTCTTCGGGAGCGGGTACATGGCATGGCATGCTCTTCGGGAGTGGATACATGATCTCTTCATAGTTTCAGTGATCCAGAGCTAGATGGTAGAGTGGCATCGTTCTATGGCAGTAGGCACTCAAAATCTGCCTATGTGGTGATCAACACCGATGATGGCTATCTAGTGGATTAGTGAAACCTCTGCAGAGTGTATGGTTGCACTACAAGAAATGTGGGTTTTTATGACAAACATAATTTGTCATGTAAAGTGCAGAATTTGGCATAAAATGTATTTTATGACGAAAGACCACGTGTCACGATGACTATCATAAAAGACCGTCACTAAATGTCCGAGTGATGAAAACATGGACGTCCATCACAAAATGTGTGGACCTTTTGTGATGCTTTGTTGAAGGTGTCATATATTGTTTCTTTTATGACAGATAACTTGGTCACATTTTGTTCAGTCAACGCATCACAAAATGTCTTGTCATCTCTTGGAACCCCTGTTTTTAGATAGCTTTTGTGACACCTTTTAGATAGCTTGCATCATAAATTTCGTCATATATTGTTAACCTTTTGCGATGGTGTATTGTGTCATACATTGTTGTGGTATGTCGTCACGTAATACCTATGCAAGCATCACAAAATGTCTTTAGAGAACCTAAAGTGTACCCCTCTTGTGACATATTTTGTGACGCTGCCATCGCGTCATATAAAGTGATACACATTTTTTGACACCATGCATGTGTCATGGCATTTGTAGCCATTACAGACAATTGGTGATGACCCTTTCATTCAATGACGACCAATATAACACATAGATGGCCCAGTAATTTCATCATAGCTGATACATCATCCACATTCACTCTACAGTATATCACACAACCAGTTCAAATCCAGCATTATTAAAACACATCACACAAGTTTTTGGTTCCATCGCATAGGTTTCAATCCATCATACATATGTTCTAACATTAAATAGAAGCAAATAAGTTCAGGTTCATAGACACAGTGCACGAAGTTCCGACAACATCACAACAGTTTGGTGTTCTTGCAAGGGGTGAAGTTCAAGCAAAGGCATCTACCTCAATCTTTCTAAAGTTTGAGCACAGCTCGCAATAGTGCATTAGTTTCTTCGAACTTGCTATTCATCCCCTTCATTTCCTCTTGGGTCTACCACAGCAAAGGTTGGTTCTCTTCAAGAGATGCCTGCTGAGCCTGAAGCTGTGCTTGCAACTCTTCCTGCTTCCTAGCAGCTTCCTCTCTTTCTGCTTCTAGACTTTCTTCAAACTAAGCTTGCAGGCGGGCCTCCGTGGCTATTGTTGTGGATGTCTTAGTCTTGGACCCTCGAGAGACACCAATGTTTGGAAGGAATGTGGATGAACAGCTGATCAGGCTGAGACTATCAGCAACAATCCTGGTAGGAGACTTCGGTTCTTCTCCTTCTTCTATTTCCTTTTCCTTCTCTTGAAGCATATGTTCCTACATAGAACAAATCACCTTAATTAAAAGGCCATACATCATTCTTCAATCATAAAAGGTATTATGTACAGTACAAGTATCCACTCAGTATGCAACTTACATAGATCTCATCTGCTAGCGGCATACGTCCATTTTGCAGACTAGTCATACACTCCCCAAAGAATTCAACCGGACCCGGCTCCTATTGTTGTACTTTTCCGTCTGCTACATTAAAAAAAATCCAATTACAATGATATTTGTGAAGCTAAAAGGGGGCTGGACAATCATGGTATATAAGTTAAGCCATAAATCATTTTTTTCAAGTTAACAGCAAGATGGAAACAACAATTCCAATCAGTGGCATAGAAAATTAATAATTAGCACATTCATTCCCAATGAACATTCAAATTGATTTGTTTCCTAGTTGGGCATCGACATCAAAAAATTCTAAATCAAAGAAACCTGGACATAGATCAAGAATTGGGCATCGACATCAAAAAATTCTGAATCAAAGCAACCTGTACATAGATCAAGAATGATGCATGAATGCAACATGGACCTCAGGCAATCAGTTTTGTCTCAAAACATTATACATTTTAGTGCCAAATAGGCTTTTACAATTGGAATACACAGACAACTAGTCTACTTACTAGGCTATATTGATGAGCAATATAGGACCTAGATCCAGTCTTTTGGTGAAGCCACACTTTGGCTCGGTTTCTTTTGTTCTTAGCAAATTTTTCCTACAACACAAATGCAACAGAAAGGTTTCATTCATATGTACAATCTGCATTGCATAAGAAGAAACTAGATAGTCAAGGCATGGACCTAATTATCTGGGTGATACCAGTACTTCACCAAATTGGCCCAATCCTCTGGCTTCACCTTTTTTGGAGGGCCTCTGGCCAGTACTTGTTCTTCTGTTAGTGAGCTATCATAGTACTTCTTCTTAAGGTTATAGCTATATTGCCTTAGTCCCTTCTTGATGATTTCAGTGCATGCAGCTTTGCTTGGTCCCTCATTCTTAACATCCACTTCCAACATTGACTGAATTCACACAAATGAAACATTTCACATTGCACTTGGAGTATAGTGAAGCATGGAAAACTTAGGAAGAATGAAATAGATAACTCACCGCCACTGTAGCTAGCACTTTTCCTACTTCAAGTTGCACATCTACGTTATCATAATCTTTCCAACAAGTGTACACAGGGAGGCTGTCTCTAAGGGCCACACCACACTCTGATGCTAGCTTTGCAGCCTGTAGTGGGACCTGAGGTCTTTTCTTCCCTTCTGGCACCTCGATGGCAAGCTTCTTTCCTCTATTAATGTACTTCTCTAAGCCATGACCCATGGTTTTCTTGCAAACATTTTTTGTAGCTGCATTGAGAAATAATAATATAAATGTGTTAGTATAGTTGAAGCAATTTTAGATATTGAAATGCATGAAATAATGCTTTGAAACCCATGGTTTACCTGGAACAGAGTGATCGACCATATCTCTTAGAGCTGTTTGTTCCTCTGAATTAGTAACATTGGCTAACTCATTGATCTCATTACTTTGTCCACCCGGAGAGTTATCAATAGGAATTGGTTGGGTAACACTGTTTGTGGGAGTAGGAGTAGGCAGTCTACAACCAACAGGTGTGGACATGGCATGACTATGCATTATGTTTGGGCCAGGACAAGAGTTGGCTGGATTGGTCCTGTTTACATCTGGATTACTAGGCACTGTCGTTTCTATAGTGTGGCTGGTGCTTGTAGTGACATTGCCTTACAAAGGAGGGGTACTAGAAATGGCCTTTGGATTAGGTCTGGCTCTGGGTTGTGGCTTAGTAGGCATGTTTGTTCTTGGCCTAGGTGGTGGACATCCTGCATTAGGGTTTGCCCCTGCACAAATCATGGCTGTAGTACCCCTGGTAAATCACATTTGTGGTTGTGGTGGCTGCTGGCTGGCAACTGCCTTCTACTTCTTCTGTTGAGGGCGGGTGCCTGGAACCATCTTTTGTTCCTGGCAAGAGAAACATGCATCATCATCAGTATTGATGTCAAGACAGTACATTATATAAGTACAGTGTCATATTAGTCAATAAGAATTCAACTTGGCCTATGAATCCATCTCACCTCAGTGTCATCATCATCATCATCAGTTTCAGATTGATTATCTAGTTTAGGGGTTGGATCATATTCAATATCAGATTCTGATTTGTCAGATTCTAGGCTTTTCCCTTTGCCCCTTTTTTCCCCTTATGAGAATGATTTGCTAACAGTGTTTGCTAACACTGCGATACCCAAGGACTCAAAAACTTCCATGTTTTTCTTAACTTGGGCGTCCCTTTCCAGCTCATATTGTGTTTTTCCCATTTCCTCTAATAATAATTATGATGAAACATAGGAAGTGCAGAAACTAGACTTAGTTTCTATAGAAAGCACCCTAGTTTGAGAGAAACAGAAATGAGCAAAATGGAAGTTAAAGCTTTTTGGCAAAATGGCAGTAAAATCATTTTGGAAAATGAGCAAAACCATGTAACATACATGTCTAGACTTGCTGGGTGCACTATATCAAGTTGGCACAGCCTATCTGTCCCCCCTTGGCCATCACCCAGTTTGATGCACTAATGTGGCCAAGCTAAACAACAACAGCTGCTAATGCACTACTGGCTGCTGAGAAGTTGATACAAATTCTCTGATCAATAAAAAAGTTTGAACCAAAATATAGTCTAAATCAAACTACCAATCATAAATGCATGTCAACACACCATCCATCACTGCCACAAATCCTCATAACCTCTTCTGTTTCCCCTTACCCATTTATAGGTACTGAATAACCACATGCATGGCAGCTTGGCCTCATAACCACAAATAGACACATCGAAATACTATAGCTACTACATGCAAGCATTGTTAAACTAGAGCATAACATCAAAGGAACACCACATCAACCATGACAAGCAGCTTTCAATTCACAGTAAAAATAGATCCTTTCACACCAAGGCCAAGGCCTCAAGGTCCAAGTACGAGTACCTTGCGTATGGCGGTGGGGTCGTCGGCGTTGGTGGCGGCCCAGCAGTCGCTAGAGTTTGAGATGGCGAGAGAGGCAGACAGGCCGGATGGGCTGCTCTGGCCTCCGTCGTCGGTCTCGGCGTGGTGGTGGGCTGGTCCGCTCTGGCCTCCGATGTCGTCTTGGAGTCTAGGTTGGCCGCTCCGTCCTCCAGTGTCAGCGCGATGGTGGTGCTAGGTGTAGGGGAGGTTTGACGAGGCCATGGCGAGGAGGCTGAGGGGAGGGCAAGTAAGCACGGCTTGTGGGATGGATGGATCTGGGCAGGAGTGGGAGCTGCGGCGGCGGGATGGACGAGATGGGCAGGATCTGAGCAACGAGCTGCGATGGACGGGTGGAATCAGAGCTACGGCGGCAGGATGGATGGAGGGAGTGGGAGCTGCGGTGGCAGAATGGATGGGGGGAGTGGGAGCTGCGGTGGCGGGATGGAAAGGGGGAGGCGGCGCGACGACGGGTTCTGGGTTTGGGGGCGTGCGGCGCTAGGTTTTGGGGGAAATGTGGGATTCGGGTGGCCCTAAGAGGTAATTTGTGGTGGTGGGATCGCGGGATCAGAGGCCGGTCCCACCTGTCGGTGACCGGCGAGGCGCGGGAGAGCCGCCAATTTTTGGTCTGGCACGTGGGCCCACGATGTCAGGGACAATTTTTGGGCCAATCGAGTTGTTTGAATGACAAGTGGGCCCTGCATGGTTCTAAGCCATTCTGGACATGAGTTCATCGTAGAACAGTGTTTTTTAATCCATAGTAAAATGTTCAAACATGGAAATCTCCCTCATAAATAGTCCAAATTTGATGATTTTTTTCTAATTTTTTCTAAATTCATGCTCTATCAATTAATGTAGGTCATTATGGTTATTTAATGATTTGACAAAGTATGCACAATTCATCATTTCAAATTTCAAAAAATGCCAATTTCTTACTATCATTTTGAAGAACCAAACTTTTTCAAATGAAAAACTCATGAATATGAAAGTTTCTCAACTCAACAAGATCTTCAGACTCTATTAGGGTCATTTTTTCATCCGACAAAGTTTTATATACCTTGTTCACAAATTTTATAGATCACTCTCATAGTTCATGGAAGTATGAGAGTGATACATAAAATTTGTGTACAAGTTTTCTTTAACATTGTCATATGAAAAAATAACTTAAATAACATTTGAAGATCTTGATGAGTTGAGAAATCTTCATGTTCATGACTTTTTCATTTGAACAAATTTTGGTCTTCAAATTCCCTGCTAGATTTGGCATGTTTTTAAAATTTAAATTATGAATTGTGCAAACTTTGTCTCATGCATATATGACCACAATGAACTCCATACATTGATAGATCATGATTTTATATAATTTTAGGAAACAAATCATCAAATTTGGAGTATGTATGTGGGAGATAAACTCATTACAATTTTTTTACCAAGGATTAAAAAGAGAAAATGTGTATGTACAATGAAATCATGACAGGAATGACTAAGTATCATGTCGGGCCGACATGTCATTGAAACAATCGACAACAACTAAACAAGGGACCCACACATCATTTAGTGATTTAGTCACTCGTGGCTAAGACGACACTCTGGTGGCCAGTGGCCAATGTTGAGTGGCCACAGGCAGTGGGCACCATGGCCGGCCACTTCGCCGGCGACTGAACCATGGCCGGCCTCTGCACCCCTGCCGTCCAGTCCTTTTGCCTCAGCGTCCACCCCAGCATCAATTGAAGTGCCGGCCACCGAAGCTACGCTTATGGCCAAATCGCAGCTCCACGCTCCCCCCTGCTGCCTCGCCAGGCAGCCACAGAGCCTCGTCGGTGGTGCCTCGGTGGGGACCGCTGGAGGAGCATCAGCGTGCGCCCCTGCTGGATCTGCGCCACCACCATCTGCTCCTCCATCTCTAGGCACCATAGTGCCCGCATCACCGGGCGTCATTGGTGGATCCACAGCGCCATCATCGCCGGGCACCACAGCACCAGCACTGCCTCGAGCTCGCCTCATCAGTGAGTTTTTTACTTAACATCTTACCATTTTCTACACTAAATGTACTACAACTTGATGGATAGAAACTGGAATTGTAACATTTTGGCACACCCATCTCATGCAGGATAAGATGAACAGAAGCTGGATTTATAGTAGCTTACCATTTTCTCCATAATTTATTGCCGGTGTTGAACAATTCATGCAACATGTCAGAAGTAGATTTAGTCCAAATGAGAAAATCAAGTGTCCATGTCGTCAATGCCTGAACCGCAAAGAGAAAAGCCAAGCTGAGGTAGAGGATATCCATATCAATGGTATGTCTAGGTGCTATACAAGGTGGATTAACCATGGAGATGGAGATGATATTGATGTTGTTGTTGATCAAGATGATGTTGTTGGAGATGACCTGCCCTCATTTGATTATGAAGGAGTAGATGAACATATGTCATGGGATGCATATGACCAACCTCCACTTGTTGATGAAGGACTAGCTCAAGATGTCATGGAAGATAGTGCACGTGGAGTTGCGGGGTTGGTTCAAGATTTGCGCAAAGCAGCAAGGCATGGCTTTGGTGGTAATTTATATAATCAAATCCTAGAGGAGGCAAAGTGTGAGCTATATCCAGGTTGCACCGAGGAGTCTAGGCTAAGTTTCATTATTAAATTATTGCATATAAAAGTGTACAATCGGATAACAAATTCTGGTTTTGATGCATTCCTTGAGTTTCTATCGAATTCTTTGCAAAATGTGCCTGGTCTACCTAAGTCCTATAGTGAAGTGAAAGCTCTACTCCAGAAGCTTGGTTTTGGTTATGAGAAAATTGATGTGTGCAAGTATGACTGTGCCTTGTTTTGGGATGATCATGCAAAGGATCAACATTTCCCAGTTTGTGGCTTCACAAGATGGAAAGTAATAATACCTCAGTTTCAAAGGTTCTTTTTGTCAAAGCAGCGTGCACAGTATGCAAGATGGCACAAGGAAAAGAGGGTACCAGTTAATAATGAAATGAGACATCCTACTGATGCAGAAGCTTGGAAAGAATTTGATGATACTTTAAGTCTTTTATAGATGATCCCCGCAATTTGAGGGTAGCCATTGCTACTGATGGATTTAACCCATTTGGTCAGATGAACAATCATACAGCATCTGGCCAGTGATTGTGATTCCATACAATTGGCCACCATGGATGTGTATGGACCAATCAAATTATTTGCTTGCTTTACTAATTCCAGGCAAAAGATCACCAGGCAAAGATTTCCATGTGTTCATGCAACCTTTGATGAAAAACATGCTGAAGCTTTGGGAGGGTGTACGTACTTATGATGTTGTTGAAGGCAAAGATTTTGATCTACGTGCAGCAATTCTATGGGGAATCCATGACTACCCTGCTTTAGGTACCATGTCAGACAGGACCACTAGGGGTTACTTTGCATGTGTGCACTGTGATGAGAATCCATGCTCCTATAGTCTTAGAAATAAAATTGGTTTCATGGACCATAGATGTTTCCTCCCTAATGACCATGACTGGAGGACAAACAAATCTTTCAATGGCAGGCATGAAAAAAGAGAGCAGCCAAGGAAATTTAGTGCAGACGAAGTAGAGGCAAGGTTGAATAAAATTTGCTATGTTCCAGGCAAGCATCCAGACAAGCAGCAATACGGGAAACAGCGCTGTGAAGGAGAACCAGTTTGGCATGTGAAGGCTAGCTTGTATGATTTGCCATATTGGTCACAACTGAAGCTACAATACAATCTTGATGTTATGCACATAGAGAAAAACATATGTGAAAACATTTTGCACACTCTACTTAATACTCCAAATAAGACGAAGGACACACTGAATGCTAGACTATATTTGGCAGATAGAGGTATAAGAAAAGAGCTTCATTTACAAGGAGACACAAGGCCTAGAGCTTGTTATGTTCTACAACTTGAAGCAAAGAAGAAGTTCTAACAGTTTGTGAGCAATGTTAAATTTCCAGATGGTTATGCTTCCAATATATCAAGATGTGTCAATATGGAGGGAGCAGGATCAATGCGTGGGCTGAAACACATGACTGCCATATAATGCTTCAACGTATTTTACCAGCTGGCCTTCAGGGTTTGGTGCGCAAAGATGTATATGAAGTAATTGCTGAATTGGGTAGGTTTTTTAGACAACTTTGCTCCAAAACACTCAAGGTTGATGCACTACACAAAATGAAGGAAGAAATTGTACTCATCCTTTGCAAGTTGGAGAAAATTTATCCTCCTGCATTCTTCGATGTTATGGTTCACCTAGCAGTACACTTACCAGATGAGGCACTCCTTAGGGGAGCGGTTCAGTATGGATGGATGTATCCCATTGAGAGAAGATTGGGCACCTTTAAGCATTTTGTCCGCAATCAATCAAGACCTGAAGGCTATATTGCAGAGGCATACACTACCTATGAGTGTATGACCCAGTGCTCAACATATTTTAGTGACATTATTAATAAGTTCAGTAAGCCTAAAAGAAACATAGATGGTGGCCGGGACATCAAAGCCAATGGTGGTTTCTGTATTTTTGGTCATGGTATTAACCTACTAGGTGCTTCCAAACTTCATTATGAAGATAAAGACTATGACTCCATGGTTTGGTTTGTTCTAAATAACTGTGAAGAGGTTGATGATTACAAAGAGTGAGTAATTGTTGTCATGTCTTTTTAAACAACTATATATTCAATATTAGTGTCACAATAAACTGATTAAGTTCTACCTCTATTATTGCAGCAAGTTTAGGAAGGAATTAGAACAACAAGGGGTGAATGATATTGAAAAAGTGATGTCAACACAATTCGCTGCATGGTTCGAGGATCATGTGTGTGCAACTTCAACAACAAGACTAAATAAGTACTTCAACAACTTCAAACTCACTAATTCTAGCTCTTTCTTTTGAACCTACAGATTACTAGATTGAAATGTGAAGGCTCAATGGATATTGATGAAGACCTATACTCACTCGCATGTGGGCTGATTAGGCTTGTGCGTTCATACGCAGCCTGTATAATCAATGGGATACGGTATCACACTTTGGCTCGTGAGGAACACAGGAAGACACAAACTGCACCATCAAATCTCCAGGTACTCACAATGATGACACTATTGACTTCTATGGGACTATCACAGACATTATCGAGTTGACTTATGTAAAGAATATCAGAGGAGATAGAACTGTTATCTTATTACGGTGTGAATGGTACCATCTTGAGGGAAGGACATACCAGTGAAAGATGATGGTTACTTCAAGAGCATTAACATCCAGGGCCGATGGTATAAGAATGATCCATTCATTTTTGCCACGGATGCTTCACAAGTATTTTTCATGAAAGATATGAAGTCTGGTCCATGTTGGCGAGTGGTACAAGACTTTGGCCACCGACATATATTTGATGTTGAAGAGTCCGACAAAAAGCAACCAATTTATGAACAAATACAAATGAGATGTCAGGAGGCATACCAAGAGGAGAGTACTTCATTGGGACATGGTACATTGGCAGACCTAGATCCTGATATGGATTTGTTGAACATGGACAATGACCGAGGCAGCCCTATTAGTAGAGACCTTGTCGAGAGCATCCATCGATGGCAACATACAGCTGAAGCTGAAGAAATAGACAATGAAGAAGATGAAACATGACTTGAGTACCATAGTCCAGATGAAGGCAACATGTCAGACGAAGACGGAGATGATGACTAACTATTGCATTTTCTGAATCTCTTTGTGAACCATGAACTTGTATCAGTGAACATGCTAGCTGTATTTGAATTCTATTATTGCAATCTGTGTTAATGATTCTTTTACAATGGATCTGTGATTTATGAAGCAACTCAGATACATGATGCAAGTATTTGTTGTTGTGACAATGCCCTTCTATGCAATAATTCTATTACAGTGCCCAGAATTCATGGAATGGGATGGCCACAATGTTTTTTGTGTTTTCATGACACTGACAGTGTCATGGAATAGCCACAATGTGTCATGGAAAGTACAAATTGTGTCACAAAAGATATATGCTGTAGGTTAAATACATGCTGCAAATATTTCTTCCCAAATAGGATACACATCAAACCAAAAGGGAAATATTTCCAACATATATCACAAATGTACACAAGATATGTCCAAGAGCACAAAGGTCCATATTCCATACCAAGTTCAATACACAAAGGCACATACATCCACCAGGTTCAATACATCACCATTGCTTGACTGAGCACCCAGATTGTTCATACATTACAAAAGCCCAACTACACTAAAACCATAACCTATAGACTAAAATAGATTAGGCAGTGAACTTCACATCCAATCTGCCAACAACATACATGAACACACAGCCAAGACCAACTACTACAACAAACATCATCAAAAGGTTGAACTTCCACATCAGATCCTCCAACTTGGCATCAATCTGCTTTGTCTTCTTTTCACCACCCTGCATATTCATGACCATTCTTCCAGATGATACATCTGCTACCCCTTCAGCTTCATCACCAAATTGCACTGCTGGGGGGATTTGCGGATTGTGACAATGCCAAGCTCCTCTAACTTCTCCAAATACTATCTTTGGAATTTGTAGAACCCGCAGAGCTTAGGAAACTACAACAATGGAAAAATAATCACTACAAGGATTCACCTCTAATGCCACACCATAAGATGGCAACACCGCTAATTTGGTTGCCATAGGGGGGTTATATTGCAATGTTTTCTTAAAATGGTTGCAATATGTGCCTATCTTGCAACGGATTAAATGTGTTACAATATGTATGGTTAGTCGTTGTGATAGACATGTGCTACTGCAACCATTTTAGAATTGTGTTGCAATTAGTTTGTATTATTGCCATGGCACTTTGGAGTTGCATTAGTATTAATTTTTGTTGCAATTACCTGGTGTTATTGCATCTACATTGGATTTGGTTTCTTTTGCTCGTAACTATTGCTACAATTGTTTTGGGTTGCAACAATATTTAGTGGCGTTGCAACCGCTAGGTCACTATTGCAACAAGAATTATGAATGGATGCAATAGAATGTTCCTATTGCCATGATTTTTTGGTGTTGTAGTAATCTTCTGAGGCGTTGCAATTGTTAGATACTTATTGCAACTAGAATACTAAATGGATGCAATACCTTGTTATTATTGCCACATTTTTTTGTGTTGCTATAGGCTAATGTATTTGGTGAGCCTTCATTGGTCTAGGGCCTAGCAGCATTAACAGGTACATGAACACCCCTAATTTGCTCTGCTCGAGCACCTCTAGACCCATTGCAATGCTACCAATTAGTTGCAATAGATAGGACACCATTGCATATGTTTTCATATTTTTTTTCCTTCATTTCAGAGTTGGACACAAATATGTATATAGCTACAGATTATCTCGATTAGTATGTAAACAGCCGAGTGCGGATAATGTTAGTAATAATTATTTCTTCATCTCAATTACCATGGAAATAGTCGAGTGTGGGTAATGTTGGTAACAAGTATTGCTTTAGATATCAAGTAAAACAACCATACATATCACTTAATGTAATCATTTGATCGCTACACATATGCCCAAAGTCTAAGTGCTCCACATATTACTTAAAAGAAGCAGCACATGAAACATACAGAGACCAGTGATATCATCGTTCATCATTTGCATTTCCTTAGATTGGCACAACTCAGTGCTCTAGTGGTGCTTAGCTATCATGTGGTTGTAAAATATGAAGGTGCAAGGTTCAGTGAGGCACAACTAAATTCATAAGTAATATATATAATGCACATGCATCCACACAATAGCAAAAGTTCAGTAGTTTAACAATTAACAAGTTAACAAATATATCATTTAGATTAAATTACTTGGAACATACATAACATCAGCATTGTCTTACTAAGCTAAACTAATACTAGTTTACTAGCATCTAGATTCAGGCTCTCAAGGCCATGAGCAGCTAGCAAAGCCATCCTATCATCTCCAAAATGAGAGCCACGTCATAGTCAAATAACAATAGTGTTGTAGGGCAGCAAGCATCTAGCGATGTCGAGGTCTACAAAATGGAACTGCATAAAGCGTAGCAGCATGCTTTCAGCAAGCCATCTCAGTACTCCATGTCATCATGTCAGTCCTCTTCACTGCCCTTCTGATCAGTCCTCTGTAGTCTGCTTATCGACTTAAAAAGGGTACAGAAGATCAGCATTACAAATAGAAAACAGATATGTGAAAGAACAGATCTAGGCATCTAAGCCGGTAACCAAAACAATTTGGCATGTTTATAGGTGAGACACCCTTCCCGTTGCTGGGGATGGAAAAGAAAAGGTGAAAATTTGTTGCTGAGAAATTGGGACTAAACAAACACGCATCAAGCTGGAGAAGAAGCATCTGGCCATCTAGATCTAGGAGCCAAGGAAGAGGAATGGGTGGCTTACCAGCTACCACTACTCAGTTTATATTGCAGAAATTGATTGTATATAAGCTCAAATACAATTATGTAAAAATAACAGATTGTTTTTATAAGCATCCCCAGGATAAAGCCGTAGTGTGAGCACGGGCATTATACTAGTATAGATAATTATTTATGAAATCATTTTTTCTGAACTCATTTATACATGGTAGATATTGACATTGTTAGTTTTAATCTGAGCTAGTGTTCTGAAGGACTCTGTCAGCGACTAATTAGGAAGTTCAGAGTGAAGTAGTACATTTCTCTACACAGATGAGGGCTGCACCAACAATTAAAAAGGCAATGACAGGAACTCATTTAATTCCTCACTTCCTTTGTTAATCAAATGTAGCTGCAATCAGCTTGGCATTGTTAATCCAGTTTGCTGCAGAAGGACTGTTAGCAATTAATTAGTTATGGTGTTCAGAGTGAAGTAGGACATATCTCTGCATAGATGAGGGTTGCACAGACAATTTACAAGGCAATAAAGGGAAGGCACCACATTCCTCAGTTTGTTTGTTATTTCAAAGATAGCCACGATGTACTCCTTGAGCTAAGAGTATGGTTACGAAGAGGAAAACTCAGAGCTCTTGCCTTCAAAAAGCACACCACCAATTCAGAGCTGATTCTTGCAGCCACAACGCTCCAAAGAAGTTAATTACTTACTTTGTTCCAAACTGGTCAAGCAATGTCAGCAGTATTTTGCAGGGCAATATAAGCACTTCTACATGTGTGCAAACCTGTTAAAAGTGAGGTAGGCAGGTTATCAGGGGTTCCCGTTCTCAGGCTGAGGAAGCTAACAAATTGTGGATGTGATCGATAGAATATACTCAAACCTGAATATAATCAGTTTGATTAAATTGATCTCAGTAATCTGCACCGCCACCTACTTATTTAGTGTTTTGTCAGTTCATTCCTAGTGATAATTCGAGTACCAATAAAACTTCCATGAGTACTAATAATTCGAGTAGTACCTGTAGGCTCGGTGTATCCTAAAGAGGAGGAAGGTTCTGCCCATTCGAAGACAAGAGGAGAAAAAATAGAGGCCAATCATTGTTCATTCAGATGAGTACATCTCTTGACAAATAGAGAACCTGAGAAGGAGTCACGACCAAAAAAACTAATAATGGTGATAATAAGAGGCCATCTGTATCCAAATTCGATATTCATTCATGGTTCTGTATCCAAATTCAACATTCATTCATGGTTCTCCTACAGTTTGCAATGGACAAGGAAATTAAACCAAGATTTTGGCTGGTGATCTACCAGTCAAATCCCAGAATCCTAGATGGCAAAAATCTCTAAAATTCTTCAAATTTGTAAATCATAACCACACATGCAGGGCCTAATTTGGAGTAAATATATGGATTGATGACAATATCCAAACGCAGCAAAAGAATAGATTAGGACAAGATCTACCTCAATCAATTGAAATAATTGTATACTATCACGACTAACTAACAAATATAGGATTTTTTGTCATCTATCTTTGTGTGTGTGTGAGAGAGAAGGGTGATTTGTTCATCACCTTGGTAAGGAGGCGGCATCCATATGAGGACTCACGGACATAATACCTGTGGGGCTTCACCTCAACATCTGCAACTGCAACATACAAGAAAGATTCAGAAAACAAAAACAGATGGATCAGACCACGGACAATGAATGGAGTTATTGGGATGTAGCAGCTTCTCCCTCATGGTAAGATCTCCTGGCGACAACCTGTAGTAGTCGGCTTTCATCTTGACCTTGGACTCGGAGGGGATAGGACGAGATGGGACATGGGAGTCGAGAAGGGCAAGGATATTGTTGTAGATGCGGGTGAACTCAGCCTCGACCACGAGCGGAGAGAGAGCACACGTGCCTGGGCGCCGCCGCTGCCATGGCCGCACCAGCACCAGGGCAACCGAAGGGCCCGGAGCTGCCTGCACCTACCAGATGCCAAGGGAGGTCAATTTGGGACGAGCGGTGGAGAATTTTCAATTGCTCAGATGGGTAGAGACGCGCGTGGCACGGCGGGAGTGGAACATGCATGGCGGGAGAGGAAAAATATGGCGGCGGCTCAAAAAAAATTAATGCTATGAACAAGCAAAAAAATTGATACCCCACAGTTCAATGTCACATGATTTTTCATGACATACAGGATAAATTTTAGAAACTAAGTTTGCAATTTAGTATGCCCATACATTTGTATTTTTTTCTATATTCATCTCAAATCTTGAAATGTGTTCATGTGCTCATAAATATTTATTTCTTCTACAATGTAGAGGACACATACATAATAGATATGTTGTGAGTCTTTAATTTTCAAGGAAACAAGGTGGAATAGAAGTATTCCATTATAGTAGAGATAAAACTTCACTAGCTCCGTGGTAGAAAAGGCTTTGCGTGATTTTGCCTCCATGGTACGAACCTAGTATTGCGCAATTTTGTTAATTTTATTTATTCTATATTTTCCAGAATCCTTTGACATTGTTGATTTTTGCTACTTTGATGAAAAATAATTTTTGTTCTCCCTTCCCTATGTAATTAATGTTAAGAAACCTTTTAATACTACCCATATAATTTATTCATCATGCAACTATTACTAGGTATGGGTAGATGTTGGCCATCAGCCATGACCTGGTTGCGGCAAAGAACTCCAACATGGGCCCATATACCACTAGGGCAGCATGCACATTCTCCATCGGCGGCGTCATGTTCTGCATGCGCCATGTCGCCGGTCACCCCGTTGCCCACGCACACGTAAAGGGACGACATGCATAGGGTACACCTAGATGTTGTTGCGAAGACATGACGCTACAACCATGGTGGAAGGATTAGTGGGCGCAAAGGCCAAATGGCGAGAGGCACATTTTCTACTAATTAATATTGTGCTCCAACTACTATACGCTTGGTCATTTCACCAGTTCTTCTGGCTTTTACCGGTCAGTGGTCTTTTAGGTGAACAGAACATCTATACTTTCTGGTTATGTCCTAATAACTATGACGATGATGAATACTGCTACCACTATGCGCCAGGTTTCGGTTTTGGGTTATAGGCCCAGGCCAGGTACGGGTAGATGTTGGGCATCAGCGGTGACCCGGTGCAGGCTAGGAACCGTAACATCGGGCCATATATATAACCCTGCGCCTCGCCAAGAAACTGCCTACTGTCAACACGCTATACACGCCCAGGATGTCTTGTGACACCAACATCGTCACATTAATGTGGCCTAGCCTGGCCACCGCTAGGATGGCATGCACATTCCCCATGGGCGGCGCCATGTTCTGCGCCACGTCATTGGCCATCTTGTTGCCCACACACACGTAAAGGGATGACATGGATGAGTACACTGGATGTTCTTTGCAGACCCGTGATGATATAGCTATGTGGGAAGGATTCGCGGGCGCAACTGCCGAATGGCGAGCGGCACACGCTCTACATGTATATGGATACATGAAGTTCATGGATAGCTAGCAATCAAATTGTGAGAGCCATCTAAGGTTCCTGATTTTAAAATATGACGTTGTAAGTGGCCAAGTGTCTTTTTTTTTTAAAAAGATCATCTGGCCATAGCGGCATAAAGAAATAGATATGAAGTGACCAAGTGTTTTTTTTTTAAAAAAAATCATCTAGCCATAGCGGCATAAAGAAAGAGATATGTCGTAAGGCTCTTGGTGCACTTTTTTTAATCGAGCTAATATTTTATTTATTGGAATGTTAATAAAACTTGTTCCAGTATCATCAAATAGTTAGTGTACCATCTATGTACGTGATGAGACGGCAACCATCTTATATATGTTTGAAAATTTTGAAAACCAGCACCATTCTTTGCAGCCAAATTTCTAGCGTCAAAATGCCCGCGTCCGGGACCGAAAAAAAGAGCACAAAAGAAATCCCGTGTCCACAACTGGCGTCACATTTTTCCCTCCCCACATTACGTGGTGTTGATGCAAAATTCTATCTACAAACACACCGGGCTAATACCAAACTCGATATCCGAAGCGTGCCAGTCGATTTGACCTGTTAGTCGACAAGGATGATAACTTGAATAAAAAAACCGAACGAGACGACAGCGATATGCCCGAACGTCAAAGCTCAGAATGTATTCGATAACTGTTGAATAGATCAAACGAGACGACAGCGATATGCCCGGAAGTCAAAGCCTGAATCGTGCTCGGTAAACGCGGAACTTGCAAGGTCGCCGGAGATCAAGTTAATGCAGCCCGTCGATTCTTGAAAGAACTCGTTGAAAAAGAGAAAATACTTGACGAAGTCGTCGAAAAGTAAAGTGCTGATAGAAGTAAATTGCGATAAAAAATAGATTTGTTTATTGATGCTTGGATCCCTATTACAATGCCCCCCGGCATATATTTATACTCCACTAATCGAAGAGTCCTAATTTAACACGCAAAGCTCAAATATAGAAGAAATATACTAATTCCTTATACGAACTCTACCTCCTAAGAAAAAAAATAAAACTCGTATAGGAGTTGGACTCAAACTATAGTACGAAAATCATAAGCTCTATGATGTCGATCCTCTGTCCGCTTCTGTCGTGATGAAGTTATCTCCTCATCGCTATATTCCTGGCATCGGCAACAACCTCCCAGTCCTCCTGCCATTCTTATCGGCAACAGCTCTTTCCGCCTCATCGGTAACAATCCTCTCGTCCTCTGCCAACCTTATCGGAAACAGCTCTTCGGCTTCATTGGCAATGTACGAGATCAACATGCCCTTCATCGGCAACCACCCATCGGCAGCTCGGAAGCAATGCTGAAGAAAAACCAACCTCTTGCCGATTTAGTTTAGTCTCCCGATCCTTATTGACACGTGCCGAAAAACGGTGTCAACACATGCCCCCAATTTCGAAGTATAAAATATTTTATGCACCAAAATTTCCTCCAGGTCATAATTACCCAAGCCGCCTGAACTCCTCCTCGAAGGTTGCGCGCGCTGCAGTGAAAATCCTATACCAACGGGCCCATATAATGCTTCCTCCGTCGCGGCCCATTTTTCATCCTTGATTCAACCCTAGCCTTTCTCTTTCCAGCGGCGACATCAGCAGGCGATCCTCCGACGAATTCAATCGGCGCTACTCTTAGCGGCGATTCTTAGCCTCCATTAGCATTCTTCGTTCTCTCCATCTTCGTCCGCGGCCATGGCTGTCCCCTTCGACGTCCCCAAGGTTAATCTTCTTCTTTATCCTTCTTTTGACTTTTCCTCTGTTCCGCAGAGTTCATGACTCCTCCTTATTTCAATCTTTAATCTCAAGAACTTAGCAATAAACTTCTCATCCCTACGCATCAAAACCAATTCATCTGTCTAGGCCCAATGGGGAATCTAGACCCAACTGATATTATAAATGCGGAAACCAATCGAATTTCCTTTAGAGCTTAGAACTTTGATTTGGGTCTTTGGACTGACACTTTCCGATCTTGGCCGAAAACCACTAAGGGATGGAAAGATTGGTATCTAAGGGTTGCCAAGCTGATGGAGCTTTACTGGGCAGAACGAAAACTAGACCAGTGCATCAAATTGTCCATTGCCGATATGGAGAGGAATGAGTCACTGCTAATTGCTTCCTCCTACTTTTGGTCCGATACCATGAATGCCTTCATCTTCAAACATGGACCAACCTCCCCCACTCTTGCTGATGTAGTCATGCTCACTGGCCTAGATGTCTCAACTACCGATGACAACACTCTATTTCAGAGGAAGCCTGAGCATCGGCTAACCACCAGGAACATCGGCAGTTGGACCAGATATATCAGCGAGTATCAGAAATCCGGATCGGTTAATCACCGGGAGCACTCAGCTTTCTTGAACATGTGGCTTGAGAAATTCATCTTCTGCGGCAGAACAGTTGGACCGACCAATATGCACCTTCCTGCAGCAAAGATGTTGGCTAACAGTGTCAGACTCCTACTTTCCTGATATCTCCTTGGCTCAGTTTACCATCTTCTTCACCAAGTGTTACAATGGCTGCTACAAGGCAAGTCCATCGGCAATCTGGGAGGTCCTTGGTGGTTCATCAATATGTGGCTGAACGCGCATATGCACAAGTATTTTCACATTGATCTGTTCGCCCAGCGGGTCCCTCGGAATCTTCCTGAAGACTATCAACTCGGGGAAGAAGAATCGGCAACACGCCCCCCTCTCAACTTTGGAGAAGCACTGGCAGTATTACCAGGGGTGGAGGCAAATAGAGCTCAGATCGGCAATCTCTTCCACAGACTCTACATCGGCATTCCCTCTGAGCTTTGGGCCTGGGTCCCTTATGTTGATGAAGAAGCAAGATTCCCTCTGTTCTTCAACTTTATCGATGAGGCTTTGAATAAAGACGCCGATATTTTTAGCGCAATAATCACCCCTCTCACCATTCCGGTCAACATGTTTGGAAGTGGGAAGAAGATCAATACCACATATGAGTTCTACAATCCATCGGCAGTAGCAAGACAACTAGCTTTCAGGCAACTGCCCATCAAACTTTACTGTGCCGATGTGATTAAGCCAAGAGAAATTATCACTAGCAGCATGGATTGGTGCAAGATAGTAACTCTTCCTCCTGATGCCGATACCTCTAATGTTGACCTGATCGATTGGGTACCGGCTTCCTTCGTTACTAAATCTTTCAAATTATGGTGGCAAGAGTGGAAAGAGAAACTATTCTTCGCATCTCCTCACTTTTATTGGAATCTCATCGACCCTGATCATGCCATACCTGCCGATGCAGTAAGTTTGACCATCTGCACTTCTCCCAATTCTCTTTTTCAATCTATCGGCAACTAACTCCTTTTCAACAGGTTGATGATTCGGTTCCAACATTGAGCAAGAGTGGCAAAGTTATAAGGCTACAGCTGATATCTCTAATATCCACAATCGACTACAGAGCTCCCTTATTAGATGCTCTGATGTGCCGCGGTAGTTTCAAGAAGAGCTCTTTCAAATCAAAATCGACCAGAAGTATGGCTGTTCCATCGAACATGGCTGCATCTTCAGCACGGACATTCTAGGTACTTGTCTTATTTTCTTCTGTGTGTGTCAATTGCCATGATATACTGATCTCATATTTCAGGGTGCTAGTTCTACATTTGATGAATCCTCATCAGCAACTCGCCCTTCATCTCCACCTGCTGCACCTTCATCGCCACGCCTCATCATCCTTGATGATTCTCTAGAGGTACCCCTCAAATTAAACTCTGACCATCGTATCAGCACTTTTACTCATCTGCTTCTCTCACAGCATCAAGTAGTCGCATCAGCAACTACCCTGAGTGCGCAGACACTTCAACCATCCATTGCCAATGCCCCCCAGCCATCCGATGCCGATATTTTACAGCACAAGCGTAAGGCTTCATCGGAGGACGAGTCTCAATCAAAACGGTCGAGGCTTTCACCAGCTCTAATCGCATCATCGACATCCTTGCCTTGCCAGATATTGCCTAATGCTCCTACACATGCTTCCCTATCGGCAAATGTTCTTCAACCGGCAGTTGTTCCTGTACAAGAGTCTTCATCGGCACTGGTGTTGCAGCAGCAACCAACCAAGGCACTAGCACTGGAGACGCCATCGGCAATTACTCTTGAAGTTGCTTCTTCTAGCCAAAGGCAAGAGGTTGCTTTGAAACAAGTAAGTTAGCTCCCTTAGTTAATCTTTAACACTTAGATTCTTCTGCTAACGTCCCTTTTCTCTTTTAGGAGCAAGATTCCCCCGACAGCCTATTCTCCTTTTCTATCAGTAGGGTTATTCCTGATGATGAAGAGCCTGAAGAAAGCTCCACTCCAGCCCTTGAAGCCCTGTCATCTGAAACCAAGTCAGGGCTAGAGACGCTACTATCCCTGCTGCAACAAGAAACCTCCTCGCTGATCCAGGACTCTGATTCCGCAAGAGCAACCTTCAAAGAAATTCGAGGCCAGATTCCTGCCGATGTCGAGGAAGCACTCTTCCAAGCTGCACATCTGGAGAGTCGGCAGCTGCAGTATCAGAGGGCTGCCCAGCGAATTGCCGATAGAGTCACTCAGGCGAGATTCCAGGAGGACATGATGAAGCACAAGCAATTTGCCGATGAGAAACACAAAGACATCGGTAAACTAGAAGCCTCTCGTGCAGATCTAGAAGAAACGATTGCTCAACTATCGGCAAAAAGAGAAGCCCTGCTAGCAGAGCTGAGACAAGTCGAAGAAGCCTTGGACGCAGCAAATCAGGAGAAGGCTCAAATGCCCGAAGCTATCAAGATCCTCCAACAAGAAAGGGATAACCAAGCCCTCAAGACTCTGGCCCTCAAGAAGAAGATCAAGCTAGTGGAAGGCAATGCCGATGAAGATGCAAGGACGCTAGAGGAAGCCGATCAGGTTCACCTGCGTGCGATATCAGTCATCCGTTCATTGTTGAATCTATAAACTTTCTTGTTCATCAGCAAAGTAATACATCGGCAACTTGTAAAATCTTCACATTAACATAGTGCCGATACACTCTTTTTGAACAAGTACTTTATCTGTTTTCTTCACGCATCCATCCAAATGCTAGGATAGTACTTCTTCAAATATGCACCGTTCAACACTTTTGGAAATATTTCTCCTCCAAGAGTTTCTAGGATATAAGCATTAGCAGGAACGGACCGATTTACTCGATAAGGACCTTCGCAATTAGGAGACCACTTGCCGAATTTTACGCTCTTAGTCCCAATCGGTAAAATCAGTTTCCAGACTAGATCGCCATTAACAAATTCCTTCACCTTTACCCTCTTGTCATACCACCTAGCAACTCTTTTCTTATTCTCTTCAATGCTGAGCAAAGCCTTTAGCCGATGACCCGCCAAATCTTCTAACTCATCTTTCATGAGTGTATTTTAATCATCGGCTGACAGTTGATCTTGATGAAATATTCGCTCGAACTTGTCTTTATTTCTCAAGGCAAAACCGCGTCATGTCCATACACCAACTGATAAGGCGACATCTTAGTAGCACCATGACAGGCCATTCGATACGACCATAAGGCTTCATTCAAAATCGTGTGCCACCTCCTGGGATTTTCCTTAATCTTGCACTTAATGAGTTTAATAATCCCTTTATTAGACGCTTTGTCCTGACCATTAGCTTGAGCATAATAAGGAGAAAAGTTTAAAACCTTGATTCCCATTTTATCGGCAAATCCATCAAATTCTCCTGAAGTGAACATGGTTCCCTGATCGGTTGTAATAGTCTGAGGAATTCCGAACCAATACACGATATGCTCCTTCACAAAGTCAATCATGTTTGCTGATGTCACATTCTTCAGAGGGATTGCTTCGACCCACTTTGTAAAGTAATCAGTAGCGACGAGTATGAACTTATGCCCTTTGCTTGATGGTGGATAAATCTGACCAATTAGATCAATAGCCCATCCTCGAAACGGCCACGGTCTAATGATAGGATTCATTGCCGATGCAGGTGCTCTTTGGACATTGTCGAATTTCAGACACTCTTGACACCCTTTAAAATACTTGAAACAATCTTCGAGTATCGTCGGCTAGTAATATCCGTTCCGCCTGATCATCCACTTCATCTTGAAAGCCGATTGATGCGCTCCGCATACTCCTTCATGGATTTCTCCCATTAAACTCTTTGATTCTTCTTTGCCAAGACACCTGAGCAAAACTCCATCCATCGTCCGATAATATAACTCATTGTCAAGGAGCACATACTTAGTAGCTTGAAACCTTATCCGCCTCTCGACTTTCCTACATGGATCCTTCAGGTAATCGGCAATCTTCTTCCTCCAGTCATCGGCATCAGTTGCCTTATGCCGATGTCAACACTTCATGGATTGGCTGATACCCCGAGGCATGCTGTGCTAACCGATTGGCTTCTTCATTATGCAATCTAGAGATATGCTCAAGACGAAAATCTCTGAACTCCTTCAATAATTGTCAACATCTCTCATAATACGAGATTAAAACCTCACTTCGACATTCATATGCCCCAGCTAATTGATTAATGATCAGCATCGAATCACCGAAGATTTCAACAGCATCGGCACGGACTTCCCTGAGTAACTCCAAACCTTTCAACACAGCCTGATACTCAGCCTGATTGTTTGTCGATGTGGTAGCAATCAGCAATGAGAATTCATATTTCTTCCCCTGAGGTGATATCAACACAATGCCGATTTCTGCTCCTTCTCCACACGTAGAACCATCAAAGAAGAGTGTCCATGGAGCAATCTCCAAAGAATTCACCGCGCCGCAGTGCTGAGTAACAAAATCAGTCATGATTTGCCCCTTGACTGCTTTAGCCGATTCATACCGCAGATCAAACTCTGATAACGCTAAAATCCACTTGCCGATTCTTCCACTTAGAGTTGGCATTGACAGCATATATTTGACCACATCGTCTTTGCATATAACCGTGCATTCGGCCATTAACAGATAATGCCTTAATTTAACACAGGAGAAATATAAGCATAAACATAACTTTTCAATGGCCGAATACCTGGTCTCAGCATCTACCAACCTCCTGCTCAGGTAATAGATTACACGTTCTTTCCCTTCAAACTCTTGGATTAGAGCTGACCCAATGACTTTATCATCACCCGACAGATACAACCTGAAGGGCTCCCCGTGTTGGGGTGGAACTAGCACTGGAGGATTCACCAAATACTTCTTAATTTCTTCTAAAGCCAACTATTGTTCTTCTCCCCACATGAATTCCTGATCGGCCTTCAGCTTCAATAATGGACTGAAAGCTTTGATTCTTCCTGATAAATTAGATATGAATCTTTGAATAAAATTAATCTTAGCGATCAGAGACTGTAGTTCAGTCTTATCGATAGGAGTAATCACTTTATTGATGGCATCAATGGATTTCCTGCTAATTTCAATACCCCTCTGATGCACCATAAAGCCTAAGAATTGTCCTGCCGATACACCAAATGCACACTTGTTGGGATTCATTTTCAACCCATATTTCCTTGTGCACTCCAATATCTTCTGCAAGTCAACTAGATGATTTTTGAAGTCTCCAGACTTAAACACCACGTCATCTATATAAATTTCAACCAATGTGTCGATGTACTCATGAAAAATGTAATTCATCGCTCTCTGATAAGTAGCACCGGCATTCTTTAAACCAAAAGTCATGACTATCCATTCAAATAACCCCACATGACCTGGACATCTGAAGGCAGTCTTGGAGATATCTTCTTCGGCCATGAAGATTTGATTATATCCAGCGTTTCCATCCATGAAGCTAATAATCCGATGTCCAGCAGCAACATCAATTAATAAATCGGCAACGGGCATCGGGTAACCATCCATCGGTGTAGCTTTGTTAAGATTCCTAAAATCAATACAGACACGAAGTTTCCCATTCTTCTTATAAACAGGAGCCACATTATAAATCCATTCAGTATATCGGCATTGTCGGATGAACTTTTTTTTCAATTAATCTTGTTATTTCGGCTTTAATATCAGGCAGCACTTTAGGATTGCATCGGCGTGCTGGCTGCTGATGTGGCCGAAATCCTTGTTTGATAGGTAAACGATGTTCAACAATTGATCGATCTAACCCGGGCATCTCTGTGTAATCCCAAGCAAAACAATCCTTATATTCTTTCAATAAAGCAATCAATTGTTCTCTGCTTTGGAGATCTAACTTAGCACTAACAAAAGTTGGCCTCGGCCTACCACCATCACCAATGTCTACTTCTACTAAGTCATCAGCCGATGTGAATCCATGGCCCAATTTTCCATCATTGGCAAACCTATCCATTATAACTCATCTTCAGATCCGACAGCTTGGATCGGTGGCAGCTCATAATCGGCAATTCTGAGGAACTCTGAATCCCATGCTTCCCCCGATATATACTTGGACCATTCGTAAGTTTCTGACTCTGTCGATACAATTATATAAGATGAATCACCAGGAACCACCTCAACTTTATTTTCAACCCACACCGATGATAAAGAACGTGGTCGGCAATGTTTTGCTGCCGATGGTCAACTCAGTGCATAGCGCTCCCTTGACCGGTGATATGTTCCCTTCAAAGTCCTTGAGCTTCATGTCCTTCTTGGCTAGATCTTGATCTCCTTTTTCGAGCCTCCGAAACACGGCATATGGCATGATGTTAATTGCAGCTCCCCCGTCTATGAGTATCTTGGATACTAGCTGCCCATCAACTCTGCCTTTGACAAATAAAGCTTTGAGATGCTATCTTTCATCATCAGAAGGCTTCTAAAAAATGGCCATCATTGGATCTAACGTCAACTGAGCTACTTGCTCGGAAGGAACAATTTCTTCTTCATCATTGGTAAGTGCTAGGAATTCCATCGACAACATGAAAACCATGTTGATATCTGCCGATGGGCCTTCATCTTTGCGCTTTGGTTGCCACACTTGAGACTTCACCTCACGGGAGTTTTCTTCTTTGCGTTCATGTTGCATCTTCCTCTTTTGAGTTTTTGTCAGACCCTCAGGGCACCATTGAGGAAGCTTCGTCTTCCAAACGGGCTGATATAGTTTCTTACCTGAACCTGGGCAGTTTATATTGGAGTTTCTGCAAAGAATCGCCTCATCAGGAACTCTTGCATTGGCCATCTCCTCGAGCTCCTCTCGGTTCATCGGCAAGCAGTTGTCATGCCTGCCCAGCCCTTCATGTACACTGGTTCTACCCCCCAGCCAATCATGTACCGATGTCCTCTCTCTGATCGGCTTATCCATGCATCTGCTCCGATTACCATAGCGCGATCTTCTTTCTGTCCGATCGGCTCGATCATAACCATTGCACTCGGGGCAACTATCAACCGTAGGCAATTTAATGCCTTCTTCCTAGTAGTAGATGAAGAAGGGGCATCTCCAATGATCTTCATGCCGACGCCACTCTTCCCGACGCAACTCCTCCTGCCGCTGCCGATAGCGATCACCTAAAACTCTGTATGGAGCAGGCCTAGGAGGTCTTCTTGAACTGCTACTTTCTTCTACTACTTCTTTCCCCTTCAAGTCATCGACAGTTACTTGATGTCTAGGATCTACCGATGCTCTCCTTTTATCGCTTGCCAATGTCAACACTTTGGTCTTACTTACGGCATCCACCATGTTTGCAGGGAAAGGATGTTGATCAATCTTCATCGGCCTCTGAGCTTTAGAGTTATCGAACTTGATCCTCCCAGATTCAATGGCTGATTACAACTGCTGCCTGAATACTTTACAATCATTGGTACTGTGCGAAGTTGCATTATGAAATTTACAGTACCTCATCTTCTTTAGCTCTTCTGCCGATGGAATCACATGATTAGGCAACAACTTGATTTGGCCCTCTTGAAGCAGCAGATCGAATATTCTATCGGCCTTCGTGATATCAAATGTGAACTTCTCTGGCTCCTTCTGACCGAAAGGACAAGAAATCGGCTTCTTTCCCTTCACCCACTGAGCCAGGCCAATAGTTGGTTCTTCATCTGAGTCTGATTCCTCTGCTTCTTCTACAAAGGACACCTTCTTGTTCCTGCTCTTCCTAGGTTCTAGAGCTCGAGCACTTTGATCAGAGATCCTCTGCACAATATGGCTAAGACTTTCAAACTCCTGAGAATCGTACTTGTTCCTGAGATGCGGCAACAGACCTGGAAAGCCAAACCAGCTAACTGGCGATCATCAAGCACTAGGTTGTAGCACCTGTTCTTCATGTCTCGTACCCTTTGCACAAAGCTCTCCACCGATTTGTCACTTTGTTATCTCATTTTCACTAAATCGGTAAGCTTTTTCTCATGGACACCAGCAAAGAAGTACTTATGGAATTGTCTTTCTAGATTGGCCCAAGTAAGAATAGAGTTCGATGGCAATGAGATAAACCATGTGAATGCGGATCTAGACAAAGAGGACGAGAATAAACGAACCCTCAGCTCATCCCTGTTAGCTGCTTCTCCGCACTAGATGATGAAACGATTGATATGCTCCATTGTTGATGTATCATCCTGTCCATAGAACTTAGTAAAATCTAGTACTTTGTACCAATTTGGAAAAGGAATCGAGTCATATGTTGGAGGGTACGGAGTCCGATAAGAGTAAGTATTGATCTTGGGCTAAATCCCGAATTGTTCTTTCATAACTTCTGCGATTTTATCAGTTAAATGTGCATCTTGATCTTGCCAATGCACTGGCTGATATGCTTCTACGTATCCTTGCGGCACTCTAGTGGGAGGAATCAGCATGTTCGCAGCACCAATCTGTGGAGAAAAGCTCATCGGCTGCCTTGCCGATGTCTGATCTTGGACAACTGCCTGAGGACAATACTGCTGAGTCCCCATCTCCTGGTAGCTTGGCTAAATAACTTGTTGCTGAACTAGCGCTTGCCCTGACCAATTGTGATTATAACTCATCGGCACCTGACTTACCGATGGCTGATAGCTTGCTGACAATTGATGCTCTTGTATGATTGGATGATAACCAGCATAATTGCCTTGATTTGCAGGTAACCCAGATTGACATACAAATGGCACTATGGGTTGTTCTGCAGTAGAAACCTTCTGTTGCATTGGCGGGGAACTTGCCAATGGATTCGCATAAGATGTCTGCTGCAGAGACGCGTGGAATCTCATTGACAATGGTAGTATAGTAGGAGGTGTAGTAGAATAATGTGATAGCTGGGTCATCAGTTGGACTAAAGTTGTCGATACCATAGGACTCTTTCCTGCTACATCATGCACCTGAGGCAATCTAGAATTGGCAGTAGATGGTCCTGGAGGCATCCCGTATCCCCACCAATTAGTAGCAACCTAGCTGTGTTGACCTGAAGAACCTGACATTGCCGATGCCGATAGATCTGTACCCAATTGAGTGATCTGCCTTTCCTGAGATGTGAGATCTGATCTTATGGGCATGGCTTCAATGTTAGGTGATCCTGATAAAGCTGGAGGAGCAGGAGCTTCCATATTCTCAATGGCTGGAATTGCTGATGGAGTACTGATAGATGCCGATCCCGGCTGGTGATATGCCAGCCCGACATAACCTGGTGCTTGTCCTTCTCTTAATGTTTGCACAACAGCATTGTAAACAGTATTAGATGGCACGGTGGAGTGGTTGATCAATGCTTGATTCAATGCAGAATTAACCATCTCCTGTAATTTACCAGGGTTGGAGTCAAATGTTACATACCGAGGCAACGGCAGATCTTGCTTCTGGATTACTTCTCCGCCCCTGTTCTTGCTGAAAGACTTCAAGAAGAGCTGCCTGTAATCCTCCATGGCTTTTCCCATGGCAAGCTTCTGATCTTCCTTGAGATCTGACTCTGATATCTCGATGATGTTTTTTGGATTGATATCAGCAGGATTCTTCATGATAAATCTGTTGACTTGGTCCCACTGGGCATGCCAAAAGATGTGTTGATGCAAAATTCTATCTACAAACACACCGGGCTAATACCCAAACTCGATATCCAAAGTGTGCCAGTCGATTTGACCTGCTAATCGACAAGGATGAAAACTTGAATAAAAATCGAACGAGACGACAGCGATACGCCCGGACGTCAAAGCTCAGAATGTATTCGATAACTGTTGAACAGATCAGACGAGACGACAGCGATACGCCCGGAAGTCAAAGCCTAAATCGTGCTCGGTAAACACGGAACTTGCAAGGTCGCCAGAGATCAAGTTGATGCAGCCCGTCGATTCTTGAAAGAACTCGTTGAAAAAGAGAAAATACTTGACGAAGTCGTCGAAAAGTAAAGTGCTGATAGAAGTAAATTGCGATAAAAAGTAGATTTGTTTATTGATGCTTGGATCCCTATTACAATGCCCCCGGCATATATTTATACTCCACTAATCAAAGAGTCCTAATTTAACACGCAAAGCTCAAATATAGAGGAAATAAACTAATTCCTTATACAAACTCTACCTCCTAAGGAAAAAATAAAATTCGTATAGGAGTTGGACTCAAACTATACTACAAAAATCATAAGCTCTATGTCAATCCTCTGTCCGCTTCCGTCGTGATGAAGTTATCTCCTCATCGGTATATTCCTGGCATCGGCAACAACCTCCCAGTCTTCCTGCCATTTTTATCGGCAACAGCTCTTTCCGCCTCATTGGTAACAATCCTCTCGTCCTCTGCCAACCTTATCAAAAATATCTCTTCGGCTTCATTGGCAATGTACGAGATCAACATGCCCTTCATCGGCAACCACCCATCGGCAGCTCGGAAGCAATGCTGAAGAAAAACCAACCTCTTGCCGATTTAGTTTAGTCTCCCGATCCTTATTGACACGTGCCGAAAGCGGTGTCAACACGTGGCTATTCATCTCCCTTCCTTACACTCTGATCTAATTGGGTGGGAGAGCAGATAGCCGTAGCCGCCAGGCACCAGTTAGGGTTTTGGGGCTTCGGCCAGGGGGAAGAAGATGATGACCCCTCCTGAGGCACTCGCGAGAGCGACAATAGGGACACCTGTGTCATCGTCGATGGCCACACCTGCAGCGGCGACGGCACCTTCATGCTACACGGGAAGCCCTACGTCGACGCGTCGACCTGCCTCCCTGACATCCTGACCCATGGCGACGATGTCGTTGTTTCGGACACCTTCGTCTAGGATGGTTACACCTCCTGCCGATCAAGATGGAGGTCACGGCAGGGAAGGATGAGAAAGGCATTAGCGTTCCTCTCAGATTGACGACAGGTCAGGGCACATCTACCTATCATCCCTTACTGCTGTGTGAAACCGAGTACCTATCCTAAACTAATTTCCTGTCTATATTCCGATCTGATCTAATTACATGGAAGTAGGATCGATTCAGATATGATCATTCGTATCCTAAGCGAATTGCCTATCTATATTCTGATCTGATCTAATTACATGAAAGTAGGATCCATTCAGATATGATCATTCGTACATGTGCACAGCGATCTATTTTCCACTTCTGAAACTTTAGTAGTATCCTTTTCCTAAGATTCAGAATTTTCATTCAGTCAAGTAACTTAGTTGGGGGAAAGGAAAGTAGTAGCAGAAACCTGAATTCATATGTATTTTTGGGGGAAAGACAAGTATAACTATAATACATCTTTTATCTGAATAAAATTTTCAGGTTACACTTTTTTCCAAAGCAATCATCTTTTATCTGAGAACATAGTATAGAATTTTGTTGTTTTTAGGTAGCTACGTGAACCATGAATTCACCAAACAATGCACATCATATCCTGCCATAGAGACACTTCCTGATTTTTTTCTCAAAGTACAATTCACATAATCTAATATGATTGCTTTCCACTGTAACCATGTTCTTGGAAATTGGAAAGGTGAAATGCAAACTAAAACAGTTATTTTTACTGACATGCTCAGGTTAGCTGTTTCTATTACAGCATAGTTGTTATGTCAAGTATGTTTTAATTCTGATTGTGGGTTTCAGATTGTGTATGCGCTGGGCTTCAGCAATCATTTTGATGACAACTGTCTTCATCTGATGTGTTCCATTATCAGAGCTTAATTTGCCATGTCTAGTTCAGGAGTGCTACAAATAAGTCACAAACAAGCCAAAACAAAGGAGGGAATCCAGCAATTTCTTATACTACTACGATAGCACTAAAGGATGATGCGCTAAGAAAGGAGCATTAGGCAAAAGGAAAGACCATGCTGGCAATACATAGGTGATTTTTTAATTCCACTACCTATGAATATTTGTGAACTTGATTTGTGTTGAGAATATATGCCTGATTGACTTGTTGGTTTGACTTATAGCCTTTACATGGGGCATTTTACTTTTGAATAATTCTACAAATTTGAATACAAACCTGCAAGCTATTCTTTAGTTTAAGATTCTAAATTGCTTACTTTGTCAATTCTATGCTTGTGCTGCCAAAAGAATACAATTTCAGTTTACCTAATGTATATTCTAATTGTTAATGATTCTTTTTAGGAGCAAGATGTGGATTTTGAGTGGAGCGCAGGATTGCTGGGATGATCAACATCAAGGCAACCATACCTTTGATGTAGTGCTCCGTGGCTCACTGCATTTTGATGTGATCAAAAGATTGTGATCTTTGTCGGATACCTTATGAGTTTTAGTTGTGCGTGTGTTATCTACTAAGTTTGACATTGGATTATTTTTGTTTCATTAATTATTTGTATGAACAAAGCAAATTTTGGTTTAATGGATGTTTATAAATGTTTCGTTCATCACATATTGTTGGTCATGATATTATTGTTTCTTGCTCCCAAACATAGCATTGCAATATGGACTATTGGCATAATCATTTGACATTCCAATATATGCTATATCTAAAAACAAATGGTGTGGCAAAAACCTCATACCAATGAAATAGCGGGTGTGGCAAGCACATATTTAGTGTGGCAATAGAGGTCACCTCTAGCAACCAAAACATTGGTCGTGGCAATAGAGTATTCCATATATGGCAACCACATAGACAAGTGTTGCAATAGAGAGACCACCTTTAGCAACCAAAACATCTGTCTTGGCAATAGAGTGTTCCATATATGGCAACCACATAGAGAAGTGTTGCAATAGGGATACCACCTGTAGCAACCAAATATATGTTGTGGCAATAGAGAGTCTACCTATAGCAAACACAAATATGGTGTAGCAATTGAGGGTGCATCTATTGCAACCCTATTGATGTGTGGCAATAGGGTCTATTGCAACACTCATCATCATTGCAAGTGTAGCTATTGTTACTCTTTGGGTATGTGGCAATAGATATCTCTGGCAACACCTAGCGTGTTGCAATAGTTATTATTGCAACACCCACAGTGGTTGCTTTTAATATGGCTCACAACACGTGATGGGGACGTGATTCCCTGATCTTCCGTCAGATGGAGATAACTATCGTTTTGGTGGAGCACGACACACCGATCCGGCTTCAGATCCAAAGACCCGAACCCTGCAATCTTAGCACCACGACTCCTCTGGTTATCAACCGTGTCTCCAACCGGTTGACCTCGCCACAAAGGCTAATCCCTGCCTGCGAAACGAAGAACACAAGCAAGAACTCGAAAGAACGCAGCTCAATTAATGGGACAATCTGCAAATGAATGATTAAGCACTCGAGTTGGGGTTCCACAAACCGATGAACGGCGGCTGTCTATGGACAGAATAATCTAAGCAAAACCCAAAACCTAATGACGGCAGCGGCGTATGTTTATAAAGGACTTAGGGTCGTCGCCTACCCTGGACGCGCCCACTAACAGGCTCATAAACGATACACGGCCCATTGGACCAAAATAAGGTGACGCAGCACCAAGACAGATTCAGAATGCTGACTCGCTTCGATAATTCCCGTGGACTCCGAAGAGGTTTTGACGTGAGACCACTTCTATTGGCTTCCTTATGAAGTTAGCTTTCCAACCATATGTAGAACATCAAAAATGGAGTCCGTATGACCAGTTCTAGTCCAGGCTGGTCTGGCAGTCCGAGACAGACACGAAATCAGCTTCTGTTGCACGCCCTTGCTAGCCCAGCTCGTCTTCAACTCCTCGTCCAAGTTCTTCAGAAGCCTCTCCATTGTTCCTAAGCAATATTAAATCATTAGGTAGTAATCTATTCTCAAAATTATGAAAAGTATCGCTTAAAAATGAGTTCACCTGTAAATATAGTTGACGCATTCGAGCTCGGGTCATTGGGCCTTGGAGAGGATCAGCAGGTGCACAAGAAGAAGCGATGTCCTCATCATCCTCCCCCTCTTGAACTGGAGTTGTCCTCGACTCAAGCTCATCTTCCTCTCCCAAGTATGGTTTTAAATCTGCAATGTTAAATATGGGACTAACCGCGAACTCGGGGCGGCAACTCAAGTTTATATGCATTATCATTTATTTTCTCAATTATTTTATAAGGACCAGCACCTCTTGGCATTAATTTAGACTTACGCAAATCTAGAAATCTTTCTTTTCTTAAATATAACCATACCAAATCACCCGGTTCAAGTTTTACTTCCTTTCTACCTTCACTTCCAGCAATTCTATACTTCTCATTCATCTTTTCAATATTTATTTTTGTTGTTTCATGCAGTTTTCTAATAAATTCAGCACACTCCATAGCATACTATGCGTTCTCTCAACAGATGGTAAAGGCAAAAGATCAATTGGAGCACGGGGGTTAAAGCCATACACTACTCGGAAGGGACTTACCTTTGTTGTAGAATGTACAGCCCTATTGTATGCAAACTCCACATGAGGCAAACACTCCTCCCACATCTTCAAATTACGCTTTAAAATTGCTCTCAACATGGTGGACAATGTGCGATTCACCACCTCAGTTTGGCCGTCAGTTTGTGGATGACAAGTTATAGAAAACAGTAACTTTGTTCCCAATTTATTCCACAAAGTGCGCCAAAAGTGACTCAAAAACTTCGCATCGCGATCTGAAACAATAGTAGAAGGCATACCATGCAAGCGAACGATTTCTTGAAAGAATAGGTCAGCAATATGAATGGCATTATCACTCTTATGGCAAGGAATAAAATGTGCCATCGTCGAAAAACGATCCACAACCACAAAAATACTATCCCTCCCCCTCTTAGTCCTTGGCAATCCCAAAACAAAATCCATAGAAATATCAGCCCAAGGAATCGAAGGAACAGACAGCGGCATGTACAAACCATGTTGGTTCAATCGTGACTTAGCTTTTTGACATGTGGCGCACCGAGACACAAACCGCTCAACATCGCGCCTCATTTGTGGCCAAAAGAAGTGTGTGGACAGCACCTCGATCGTCTTCTTGGCACCAAAATGACCCATCAATCCGCCGCCATGGGCCTCCTGCAACAACAAAAGACGAACGGAACCAACTGGAATGCATAGGCGGTTAGCTCTAAACAAAAATCCATCGTTCATCACATATTTATTCCATGTGCGCCCCTCTTTACAATTCTCCAAGACGTCTCTAAATTCAACATCATTAACATATTGATCCTTAATTGTTTGAAGCCCAAAAATCCGACAATCAAGTTGAGACAACATGGCATATCGTCTAGACAAAGCATCAGCAATAACATTGTCTTTTCCTTTCTTGTGTTTGATAATATAAGGAAAAGATTCAATAAATTCAGCCCACTTAGCGTGTCTACGATTCAATTTATTTTGTGTTCTAATATGCTTCAATGATTCATGATCAGAATGAATAACAAATTCTTTAGGCCATAGATAATGCTGCCACGTTTGTAAAGTACGAACAAGAGCATATAATTCCTTATCATACGTGGAGTAATTAAGAACAGGCCCACTTAATTTTTCACTAAAGTAAGCAACGAGTTTACCTTCTTGCATCAAGACGCCACCAATGCCAATACCACTAGCGTCACACTCAAGTTCAAAAGTCTTACCAAAATCAGGAAGTTGCAGCAACGGTGCATGAGTAAGCTTGTCCTTCAAAAGAGCAAAGGACGCCTCTTGTTCTTCTCCCCAATGGAAAACCACACCCTTTTTCGTCAACTCATTAAGCGGGGCTGCAATAGTGCTAAAATCCTTGACGAAGCGCCTATAAAATCCTGCAAGTCCATGAAAGCTCCGGACTTGTGTCACTGTAGTGGGAGTTGGCCAGCTCCTTATAGCCTCCACCTTCGCCTCATCAACTTCAATCCCCTGCGAGGTGACAACATAGCCAAGAAACGATACTCGTGCGGTGCAAAAGTTGCACTTCGCGAGGTTACCAAACAAACTTGCAGCTCGCAATGCTTGAAAAACAGCACGCAGGTGATCAACATGTTCATGTAAAGACTTGCTGTAAATCAAGATATCATCAAAATAAACCACAACAAATTTACCAATGAAAGGACGTAACACCTCATTCATTAATCGCATGAAAGTACTAGGTGCATTTGTTAACCCAAAAGGCATTACTAACCACTCATACAGGCCGAACTTGGTTTTAAAAGCAGTTTTCCATTCATCGCCTAATTTCATTCGTATTTGGTGGTAGCCACTTCTCAAATCTACTTTCGAAAAAATTACAGAACCACTTAACTCATCAAGCATGTCGTCTAACCTAGGAATAGGATGACGGTACCTTATGGTGATATTATTAATGGCTCTACAATCTACACACATGCGCCAACTGCCATCTTTTTTTGGAACTAAAATAACTGGAACGGCACAAGGACTAAGGCTCTCACGGACGTACCCACGGTCCAAAAGGTCTTGGACTTGGCGCTGAATCTCCTTAGTCTCCTCAAGATTGGCCCTATAAGCAGCCCGATTTGGCAAACTTGCTCCAGGAATTAAGTCGATCTGATGTTCAATCCCTCTAATGGGTGGAAGCCCCGGGGGAATCTCAGAGGGAAAAATGTCACTGTACTCCTGCAAAAGGTCAGCGACAGAAGATGGCACTGTGCTAGATATATCTTCTACAGAAAATAAAGCATCTTTGCATATTAAAGCATAGCATGTATCATTAATCTCTGCAAGATCAGATTTGGTGGCAAGCATCATAGGATTTTTTAATTTAATTTCTGACTTATTCTCAATTTTAGCATCAACAGCTAGTCTATCCTTCTCAGCTTGTACAATTTGAGCAGGCGTCATGGGTTGCAAAGTAATTTTAGTATATGTATTACTTCTACCATGGTGGACAGCATCATTATCATATTCCCAAGGTCTACCCAACAAAAGAGAACAAGCTTGCATTGGAACAACATCATAATCTACATAATCAGAATATGGACCAAGGGAAAAATAAACTCGTGCCGTTTTAGTTACCTTGGCCTTACCTGAATCGTTGAGCCACTGAATATGGTATGGATTTTTATGAGGTCGGGTCGTTAATTCAAGATGCTTGACCAAATCTTCACTTACCAAATTGTTGCAGCTGCCTCCATCAATGATCACGCGTACACGTGTTTCTTTAATCACAAATAAAATCTAGAACAAGTTATGGCGCTGTTGCTTCTCTGCATCGTGAACCTGCGTACTAAGAACTCGCTGCACAATAAAAATTCGTTGGTTGCTAGCATCTTCGGAGCTCATAATTACTCCGTCCTCATTTGTAGCATCTGCTTTGTTAGGTTCTTCATCCGAGGCACTAATGTAACCATCTTCAGTTGCAATGTATGCCCGTGTGCTTGGACATTCTCTTGCTATGTGACCGTACCCTTGGCAGCGACGGCACTGAATACCTGTAGAGCGACCGGTAGAAGCCACAGAAGATGACGGTTCCTTCATACGAGTCTTACCAGCAGTTGAAGGAAAAGATGCAGCGGGTGGCGAACGCGTGGCTGCTGGCGCCGCTGCTGAAGGAGAAGCACTCACAGCCTTAGCGCCCGATGGCACATTCTTCGACGAAAAAGAACTGCCGTAGTTACTTCGGCTCCTTTGCTGTTGTGGTTGTCGTCCCTGCAATTCTTTTTCTGCAAGCATGGCAGCTGAAACAACTGGTTGGTAGTATTATATTCCCTATAATCAACAAGATCCTGAATTTCTTTTCTCAAACCACCATAAAAACGACACAATTTATCCTCGGGTTCTTCTTCTATACCACAACGCATCATACCCTTTTGTAGCGCTACAAAATAATCCTGAACAAGCATATCTTCCTAGTCTAAGCGCTGTAGTTTCTTACGCATATCTCGCTGGTAAGTAATTGGAACAAACCTATCACGCATAGCAATTTTAAGATTCTCCCATGTTGAAGGTTTTACTTTCAAAGCAATCCACCAGATTAGAGTGAAATCTTTAAATTCACTAGTGGCTTGTCTAACCTTATGACGTTCAGGTACAAGATGAGCAGAAAATTTTTGTTCTACTGTCAGCTCCCAATCTAAATATTCCTCAGCATCATATTTACCAACAAAAGATGGTATGGAAAATTTAATTTTAGCATATGGATCATCGTTACCTTGATGTCTATTACCTCCCATACCAATTGTATTCTTCATCTTGCGTCTTCTGCGCAAGCGGTTTTCGTTTGTCCTAATGTGATCAGGAAGGCCATCGGAATTATAAACAACATCTTCTTCTATTTCAGGAAAAGCAGCCTCGTCATCACCTCCCTCTTGTCCTTGATCATCGTCCGGCTTGGGTGGATTGTTCTCAAGCTGTTCCACCCTTCCAGAAATCGTGGATACTCGCTTGTCCACACGTTCAACATCAGTGTGGACTGTTCGAATATCCTTTTGTAACGCCTCCAGCATCCTCGACTGGTTGGTGAGTAAATCCTTGATGACCTGCAAGTCACTTTGCAAAACAGGAGTGTCGTCTGGCATGATTAGTGATTAGCAAAAACTCCTATGAGCTACTTGGGTTCAATTGGTGGAATCACACCCTCCCACACGTCTTAACAAGTTCTTACCCAAGTTCTTACCAACGCATGCAGAGGATGGCAACCGGTGGATCTCGGTTGTGATACCTGAGGATGTGGGCCACGATTGCAAGGTCTTTTTCTGTACTGATCTGAAGATAATGTGGAGCTTGGAAGGCGCACAAACAGAAAATATATGTATATATATGGCACACAACTCAGTAACAGCGAGCAATGCTGAACTCTAGTCCAAAGTACTTATGCTTGTTGCTGGCCTAACGTGTTTCAAGTACCAAAAGTGTGTGAACAAGGACAAAGGAAGTACAAGTATGGAAGCACAAGTATGATTGAGAAACAAGTATGAAAGAAACCCAATGAAACACTCGCAATCGCAGAACAAACAACTGTCAAATTTTTTTACTTTTTTATATATTTTTTTGTGAACAAGGATGACAAAAGATGCAACCACAAAAAATTTCACCTAAAACAGAGGTGGGATGTGGCCTACAGAAAATCAGCACGTTCTCTGAAAAGCGTGCAAGAACCTTGACAATTTTTTTTATTTTCCTGAATTTTTTTGGCAATTCTGATGAAACCAAACAGGCCGAAGGTGAGTTTGGGTCGGCTCCAAATGGAGTCAAGAAGCTGCTGTAAAAATTTCAGATTTTTCTGATAAACGAGCGAAAAGTTATGCCTGTTTTACCGAAGGTATCTCAAGTTATGTTTTCTCGGAAGGCACAACACGGCAGTCGGCAGTTAGGGCGAAGCGTCCCTAAACTCCAACACCGATCACAGCAGTAGGTATTCACCAGATGATTTAAGGAAGGCTGCGATGCAAGCAACAAAGAGCGGCTGACGACCTATCTATCTAGGGTTTGCGCGGCGGCGAGAGTTGACACAAGGCGGCTGGCGGGGCAAGTCGAGTAATGTGGTGATTCGACTTGTTGTTTGGAACGGTGGAAGGGACAACGTTGAAAGGAAAAACACACGACTAGACTCTAACACAACCTACCAGCAACAAGACCCTGACCAGGACACAAATTCAACACTACGGACTCTGGACTGAATTATGCAAAGGCTAAAGCGCGGAAGGGTTCTAGGACAGGAACTTGAATATGGCTTTGGACTATGGGACAAAAATGAAACACTCAAAAACTAGGGATAAACGTAAATCTGACGGTATACCTTAGCTCTGAATACCACTTGATGGGGACGTGATTCCCTGATCTTCTGTCAGATGGAGATAACTATCGTTTTGGTGGAGCACGACACACCGATCCGGCTTCAGATCCAAAGACCCGAACCCTGCAATCTTAGCACCACGACTCCTCTGGTTATCAACCGTGTCTCCAACCGGTTGACCTCGCCACGAAGGCTAATCCCTGCCTGTGAAACGAAGAACACAAGCAAGAACTCGAAAGAACGCAGCTCAATTAATGGGACAATCTGCAAATGAATGATTAAGCACTCGAGTTGGGGTTCCACAAACCGATGAACGGCGGCTGTCGATGGACAGAATAATCTAAGCAAAACCCAAAACCTAACGACGGTGGCGGCGTATGTTTATAAAGGACTTAGGGTCGTCGCCTACCCTGGACGCGCCCACTAACAGGCTCATAAACCATACACGGCCCATTGGACCAAAATAAGGTGACGCAGCACCAAGACAGATTCAGAATGCTGACTTGCTTCAACAATTCCCGTGGACTCCGAAGAGGTTTTGATGTGAGACCACTTCTATTGGCTTCCTTATGAAGTTAGCTTTCCAACCATATGTAGAACGTTGAAAACGGAGTCCGTATGAGTCCGTATGACCAGTTCTAGTCCAGGCTGGTCTGGCAGTCCGAGACAGACACGAAATCAGCTTGTGTTGCACGCCCTTGCTGGCCCAGCTCGTCTCCAACTCCTCGTCCAAGTTCTTCAGAAGCCTCTCCATTGTTCCTAAGCAATATTAAATCATTAGGTAGTAATCTATTCTCAAAAGTATGAAAAGTATCGCTTAAAAACGAGCTCACCTGTAAATATAGTTGACGCATTTGAGCTCGGGTCATTGGGCCTTGGAGAGGATCAGCAGGTGCACAAGAAGAAGCGATGTCCTCATCAACACCTCATGGTGTTGCAAGAATACTTCATTGTGTTGCAATAGAGAAAGGTCTATTGCAACACCAAAATAAAGTGTTGCACAATCCTATTGCTACCATCACAGTGGCAACACCTCGCAACAAAATTTTTGTGTTGCAATTTTATCTATTGCAACACTTTTTGGCCTATTGCAACACCTGTAGGCCATTGCATCAGGGGGAGAAACCTTGTAGTGAATTGCATTAACACAAGTTCGATGCACAGGGATGAAGAACTTGTCATCTCAATATACACATTTCAGGATGCTCACCGAGTTTCGCGGACATTTGAAGAACACACGAAGGTAGTTCTAGGTCGTATCTTTCACTGACCGCCTCTCTATCACCCTCGCCTTCCCACAGCCAAGGCATGGGATCAAGGGTAGCCCGGTCTCCTTACCAGGAGGATACGGCTCCAGTGCCCACCGCGAGCTTGCATCCAGATGGTGCTCAACCATCCCAGAGGCTGCACTACCCCACGATTGACTTGCTGAGCTTCCCCACTGAGACATGACACCGTCGTCGCCGGAGTAGCCGAAGCAGCAGCCAGGAGCGGAAGAGAAAGAGGAAGGGGGCTCACCGAGGACACCCAACACGCGCCGCACCGCCAGAAAAGCTCCCCGCTCACCGCACTACCGCGTCATCACTAGGGGCTGGGAGAGGGGGACCGAACACCACCTCGCTTGCCCAATGCCGCCGTGCGCTCGCCTGAGGACGCCGCCAGGATCCGCCCACACGCCGTCCACTCCTCGTCGCCGATGGGGTTGGGTTTGGGGGATGGGGATAAGGTTATGTCAGATATGTCCACTGATGGGGATTAGGGAATTATATTACCATTGGGGATGGATGATTTGTGACACTGCGAAACTGTCACAAAAAGCATGCATAAAAATTCATCAAAATTTAAAAAATTATGCCCATGAGGGGCTCAAACAAGAGACCTCCGGCTTAACGGACTCCGTCCTTGACCAATGTGCTAGAGTAGTAACTTCATTAGAGTAATGACATTCAATGAACAAATACAATTAGAGTAAAAATAGTCTGCATAAAAATTCACCTAAAATAGAAAAAAATTGCCCACAACAGGGACTCGAACCGGTGATCTATGGCTCGAAGAGCATGTTACTTAACCAATGTGATAGGATACTGAGTTCGATAGAATTTGTGTGTGAATTTTGAAATATTATTAGCCCACTATCACCCCGGGCCCACTGACACTCCGGGCCCACTATCAGTTGGCCCTTCACTTACTTACCCCTTCACATTCACCTCGTCAGATTGATCCCAAACCCTCATTCACCATTTCACTCTCCAGATCCCCTTTTCACCTCCCGCATCCATCCTCCCCACCGCCGCCCCCGCCGCACACGGCCACGCCACCGCCCCAACCCCACTGCCGCCATCATAGTTGACGAGGCCTACAAGAAGGCACTCCTATAAGGACCCGCTCACCGGTAGGTGGGCCGCTTCCTCCTCGACGCAGCCTCCGGCGACAACAGTGGCCGTATCGGCGGGGAAGCCAGTGTCCACGGCAAAGGTGATGAGGAAGGCTGAAGCCCTGGCACGCGCAATGAGGGCGAAGGCCGCGCCGTCGGTCAACAAGAAGGCCACGGCAGCGGCCAAGAGGAAGCCCGTGGCGGCGGGCAAGAAGAAGGCCCCGACAGTGGCTAAGAACAAGGCCCCGGTGGCAGCCAAGAAGATGGCCAGCGTGGCGGCCAAGAAACAGGTCGTGCCGGCGGCCAGGAAGAACACCTCACCGGCAGGCAAGAAGGAGGCCTTGGCGGTGGTGCCCAAGAAGTAGGCCGTGCCGGCAGCCAAGAAGAAGGCAGCGGCGGTGGCGGCGGCCAAGAAGGCCTCCTCTCCTTCTTCATCGGCAGAGAGCGACGCCATGAAGCTGCTCTACCACGAGTGCTATTATGGAGAACCAGCCTTTTGTAAGAATTTTCTGCGCGGGGGTCCCAATTGTGCCGGCGGCGGTCTCAGTTCGCCGTCCGACGCCCTCCTCAGGTAGACGTCCAGCTCCTTCCTCAGCTCATCGTCCAGCTCCAACAAAATCTCCACCAGCAAAGAGGTACAATCTTTGTTCTTTGCTCCTTGCAGCCTATAGTAATGTTGTTGATGATTGACACTGTGATCTTGTACATTGGCCTATGATGCAACAAACATATCTGAGGTGGATGTTTTTGTGGTCATCTTTTTTTGCCACCATTCCTAATGCAATCGATTGGCTTTGGCCAATATGGAGGGCTGGGAATGGGCTATATCCTACAATTTACCACCAATGATGATGCTTATGATGACTGACAATGATGTTTTCATACATGCTACAAAGCTAAGGCCTATTTGTTTTCATACATGTTGCTTTACTCATATCTGAGGCCTGTTTGATTAATTTTGACCTTTGGAAATGAAAATGGGCCTAACAATGCTATTCTGCATACAAGTGTATGAAGATGCTATTGTGAGGTTTTGTTTCATTTGCAAAGGCCATGTTTCTGGGCCAAAGATGCTATATTGTGAGGTTTTATTTCTGTGCTTTGGACTTTACTTGTTCTGTTTTGTGCCTATGATGAATGCAAGGGCAGGTACTGGAAAGGAATGTAGTTGATCATCTTTGGCTTATGAGCAACTGGACATCTGGCAAGGAGTGTCTATTGATCTTGTACATTGGCCTATGATGCAACAAACATATGTGGGGTGGATGTTTTTGTGTTTATCTTTTTTTGCCACCATTCCCAATGCAACGGATTGGCTTTGGCCAATATGGAGGGCTAGGAATGGGCTACATGATTTTGAGTTTAGTAATTCCAATTGAGTATTATGCTGTTGTATTTTTCCTGATGCTCCAAGCCAAAATATTATGAGAAAAAGCCAAAATTTCTGAGGCCAAACTGGGAACTTGAATTCACTGTTTTGATCTAAGCTTATGCTAGAAAGCACTGACCTGAGGCTATTATATATTTGTTGTTGTTTGCTCAAAGTACTATAATAGTTTATCTTGTCATTTTTAGTTACATGTTTTGAACTTGGTGATGACTCGATGAGCGCTCATAAGCGCCCTCGAAAGCGTGATCCGACCCCTGCAGCAGAACATCACAACTCTCACTTGGAAGATTGACAGCCTCACTAAAATGGTCAAGGATGACATCCACAAGAAGAACATTGACGGGTGCCTTCAGCAACTTTAGAGCATCCAAGCCAAGATAGGCAACTACGAGAAGATCTTGGAGGACGCTGGCCTGCTCAACAAGGCAAAGTGATGATGTTTGGCACTGAAGACTTTTGGAAGCCCAAGTGTGCATTGATGATGTTTTCCTTTGCCACTGATGACTTTTGTTAGCCCAAGTGGTGGGCATTGACGATGTGTAATATGAATGAAACTTAGTATGTATTATATCTATGTGGGGATGTTGGAATGAAACTATGTGTGGTACCCTATAAGGTTCTAGCTTGAACTACAGTCTTTATATATAATATATAATCTCTAATATTTTCTCATTTATGTTGAGTTTCTAATGTTCATACAAATATATGTTATGAAATTGTTGTCCATATGCAATGATTCTGTTTTGAGAGAATATATGTTATGAAATTTGCTGCCCAAATTTCATACCAAGTGCACACAAATCACAACTGGTCAATGCTTGGTCCACCTGCAGGGGGTTTGGAATGGTCAATTTTTCAAGTACCTAAACGTGACAACGGCAAATAGTCATAAAAAGACAAGACCTTGCGTCACAAAAAGGAAATCCACAACCGTCTCCCGTGGACACACAATATATGACGAAAATTGGTGCCTTTATGTGACAAAACTTTTATGTCATCATAAAAAATACGGGCTCTTCTGAATTTGTGACACCACGAAAATTTCCGTCACATTATGTTACATTATATGACAGATTCGGGCCCCGTCATGAGGAAATCTGTCATAAAAAGTAGGATTTCTTGTAGTGTTGATCGATCAATACATATGCCGACTTGGCGGCTATGGACCTTTCCTGTGTTCTGCTTGCACCGGACTAGTGAGTGGAGTGTTCGACCTCCCCCCCTGAGAGTGAGTTCCGGCCATGAGCCAGGTTGTGGGTTACGGGCCGCTGAGGCAGGCCGACAGGGAGTTGGCCTGTCGACCAGAGTCTGAGATGGTGTTAGAGGATCTGGGATGCTGATATCAGAGATGGATGGTGATGGATGGTGTGGGAATGAGAATGTATAAAACTTGATTATTATATTTCTTATACTGGATCGCTTGCATAGGAAATCCTCAGCCTTTATAGGTTCTTTTGATATATCCATGTTTTGCATCCAATTTCCACAAAGCAATGCATGGGGTGGGAGTGTCCAGTATATCGTACTGATACTTTGGCACACAGGTTTCAGGAGTGAGTACTTGTCTGAGGAGTATGATGATTGAGGGTTTTGTTCCTACACTCAAGTCTGGTGGTCGATGATAGCTTCCGCATCTTCAGGCTTTTATTTAATGCTGCATGAACTCTGATTCTGCCAAGTGACGATGTAATAAGTTATTATAAACCCTCTTACTGCACTCTTTTATTCGATGTATGGATTATGATATTCAACTGTTATCGGGTAATGTGATTTAAATGGTCATATTACACTTTGACTCTGTGGATTTCCCTTCGTGGAAATCGAGGTCGTTTCAATGATCATGGGTCGTAAGGCCCGTAGGGTTCGGCCAGAGTCTCTGGGCTGACCCTGTGACGGCCATGGCCTTGCCTAGTTGCTGCTGCACACAGTATGTTCAAGTTTTGTGGCCCATAATATCGAAGTTGAAAAGAAGCTTCCAAAATTGAAAAAGAAAATGAACAGCTGTCAGCTGATCTACAAAACAAACAGGCAAAATGCAAATGAACATATATAAAAACACTTGTTCAAGCCATTATGAGCACAACCAACTGCTGATCTGCTGTACTGAACCGCAAGAAATCACCCAAATGAGAAATTCTACAAATCAAACCCTAAACCCTAGCTAGTCAATTCACAAACCGTAGAAAAAAACCCACAAACCAAACATCCGCGCGTGAAATATGATTGAGAGATCAAGACGGATATGCATATATTGCATTTGGTGCAGGATGCATGCTCGACGAAGGAGGAGGTCATGGATCATGTTCCTGAGTTGAAGCAGACAACACTCGTTGTTGACAAAAACACTTTGTCTTCCTCGACGGATGCTTGGCCTTAAGTGGATTTCTTGGCAGATATGCTTTGCCGTCTTTGGCCCTTTGGTCCCCTCTCTGGTAGATGCTTCGTTGCCGAGAGTGCATGGACCCTCTCCTTGGTTGATGCTTAATTGGCTGTCATGGTCGCTTGGTTCGTTGGCTAATGCTTTGCCGCTTGCACTATTTCATGCAGAGTTCTGATTTCATTTTGAAATCATCATGTTCTTTCTTATTTGCTAATAAAAGTTATTGGCAAACTGGGTCTGGTTGTCTTATTTGCTATATGCAAAATTAGTTTCTTACCCTGGTTTTATGTAGGAGCAATATTGGCCACCTCGTGATTTTGATCACTTATTATCTGCAAAGCTGAAGGATTTAGTTACCGGTGGGAAATTATTAAAGGTAAATATGATTTGTGTAGCTCCCTGCATCATTTTATGCTATGAGAAATAAACGAGTCAAAGATGGAATTACTGGTGATACCACGTGAGTAAATTCAATTAATGTCATCACCGAAAAAACCTCTTCTTGGCTTGTCTTCAGGGTGGATGCTTTGTTGTTGTAGGCAACCTTAGCACTTTTTTGTATTCAGACATAATTAGGTTTTAGGTGTTGAGGGCAGTCACTCTTTCTTCTTTTTTTTTTTGTTCATGTATGGTTATGTTCGTGGTGTGCTTGATGATGGTTGCTCGCTACCATCAACTATCGCGCATTTGATATAGAACGTATGCTCGACAAAGAAGGAGGTCGGCGACCGGCGCTGAGGAGGCAAAGGCAACCACCACCGAGGCACGGGGGAGAGAATAGTCATGTGGGTTAATGAGGATAGGGGCACCTTGGTCTTTTCGTAATGCGCCTAGCCGGATCACAAAGTCACCCAAGCTAAAATGATCCTTTTGGCAAACATATACACCAATGATAAATTTGTAGGAGATTCTTTTTTTGCGACAATTTGTAAGAGAATTTGAGAGGCTGCTATTTGAACGTGTGGTAATAACAAAAAAAAAGTAAGAGGTTTGTTACTGTTTGCATGTATTAATTACGAAATTAATTAATTTTAATCAAGGTTAGTTTAGTACTTCTACAGTTAATCTCTAACTCCCTCCATGTGTGAGGCTCGCGAGCAGGTCGCGAGATATCGCTGCTCCCCGCGCCGCCCGCCTCCCCGCCTCCATGCTCGCCCCCCGCCTCGCCGCTCTCCTGCTCGCCACCTGCCTTGCTTGCTTCGTGCTCGCCACCACTTGCCCAGGAACGTGAAGAACGCCGCAGGTTGCCCGGCCACGACCGCGATCCTCTCGATTCCAGAACTCTCCAGCACGACCATGTCCTTGAACACGTTCTACAGCGACGAGGAGTTGGCCACCCACTGCTCATAGTGGTACACGTACCTGTACCTGTCCAGGTCCATGTCGGCCGCCTGGCTCTGGTTCTCCTGCAGCCGCCTTGCCGTCCGTTCATCCTGCCTGCCATTGCCTTGTAGAAGCGTTATTGTCCAGCCGCACTGCATCGCTGGGCCGGTGCGCCTTCTCGTTGCAGCTCCAGCAGAAGCCGTGCATGCATTATACCATTGTACCCTCTAAAATTTATTTGAACTTAGTTCTGGGTCCACGTGTTTGTTGGTTCCAGTCCATAGATTGAGTTCCTTTTATTGGGTTTCTCCTAATTCTGCACCATCCGATCAACGAAATGAACGGCTCTCATTATTTTCAAGGGTACTGAGATTTGTAAAAAAAAAAAAAGTAAACATAAGAAACCCTGCTGCCCCTGCCCTGATTCGCAGCCTTCTCCTAGCAAGTAGCAACCCGCCGCCATGTCCGGTAGTACAGCCGCCGCCGTCCCCAGGCCCAAACTCGATTGCCTTCTCCTTAACGTTCACCAGGAACCTTCAGATTATCGAGGTATCCTTGTGCCCCGCGCGCCCGCCGCTCCCCTCCGACGTCTTCGTGCACTGCCCCGAGATCCGCTTCACCTCCCTTCCCCGCGTCGTGCGGGCGGCGGAAGATCGCTTCCTCCTTCGCGTCGCCATCGACTGCCGACCCGACTACATCTCCACTCCAGACAACTGCGACTACTTCGTGTACCGAGCCGGATGCGTCGGCAGCGAAAGCGAAATTGTTACCTCCCTCGAGCGGCTCTCGCGCCCGCACCCCTCCTTCCACGACGACGATGTCGGTCTCCTAAGTCGCGGTGACCACTACACTTTCGCCGCCTTGTTAGCGTCGGGCACGCTTGACGTCTACGATTTCCACCTGTTCCACTCGGAATCCAAGGCACGGATCTACCGGAAGGTGTCTGTGGGGGAGCCACAGAGACCGTTTCCGCTGGTGATCCCCGAGAACTGCGGGCGCCTCCTGTACCACGACACAAGCACCGTGATTGCCATCGGTGGTGACGACGGCACCATGGGCTGGGTCGATCTCTGGCGCGGCATCCTTTTCTGCGACGTACTCTGCGACATGCCCAAGCTCCGTGGTGTGCCTGTGCCATTGCCGTTTGAGTTGGTGGGCTGCAACAATGGAGTGGGGACCGAGCTAGGCTGCCCAAAGATTCTTCGTACCATTGCCTTCATCAAGAGAGGGACCAACGACAGTGCAGATGATTGCCTCAAGTTTGTTCACTTGGAAGCTAATGTGACTCGCCTCCCTTATTCTGATGAGGAAACAGGTTATCCCTCGTTTTTAATGCACAGCTGGGCGATTGTCAGATGGAGCAACACTAAATTGACGAGCTTTTGGAAGGATTGGCGCTTCGACTGCAGGGTCCAAGCTTCTGACATCACAATGGACAGCGAAATCGAGTCCTAGTTGCTTCAATTTGGACTGCTGCCTGAACCAAGAGATGGCGCTACAGCAGGTCGAGGCTTACAGAACCTCTTGGTTTCTGACCCCACTCCAGACATCTCTACGGCTGATGGGGATCTTGTTTACTTGATGGCCAGGAGAAAATTCATGCACACCAAGGCCTATGTTCTCACTATTGATTCGAGGAATTACAAACTTGTTGATGTTGCTGAGTTTGACACTGAAAGACAACCCTGTACTGTCCTAGTACCATCTCCAAGTACATGAATGCGGAAACGTCCCAGGTATGTAATTTGCTTTATTACCATCTCCATAAGCATGCTCTTGTGACGTACTACCCCTTTCTAGATAGAGAAGTGGATACCTTGGGATAAAAAGAAAAACCCAAACAAACAAATAACACTTGACTTCAATGTTATGTAATCAACAGCACTCAGTTCTTGATAGCCAGTCAATTTCATTTTCAGTTCTTGATCAGCAACCATTACCTTTGTTTTTGTTTTACACTGCTGCTGTGTTTGTCGAGTATCTGTCTTAACAAATGTTTATGGTTGCTTATCACACATATACTACTTTGTTATTCTTAGTGAAAATGCACTTGAGTGGTTGTAGAATGAATTTTTGGATTAGCTAGAAAATTAAGTAAGAAGACCAGTGTCATCTATAGGTTGATGGCAATGTTTTTTCATACTTAAATCCTTGAGTTGTATAATCGATAAGTTTTCCTCCTTGTACTGAACTGAGTAAATAGGTGTTTACCCATGCGTTTCAACGGAAGACAAAAAATTAATGTAACAAAATATGTATGGAAAACATAGTTGTTGTCATATTCAAAGAAAGACCAAATCACACTCTCTAGTTAAGCTAAGAGCTAGAGATGCTTATCAACCTTTGTTTGATCAATGGCTGCACAACCTTGTATAATTTTCATGATTTTCTTTGTTTCATGAGTTTAGAGCTTGGCTCCTCGTAATCTGGAAGCTGTAAATTTTTGCAAGTTTTTTCAATAAAAGTTCAGTAGTGGACAACCCCTCCTGTTTCAAAAGCATAAGTTGAAAATATTACATTTTTCATTTTGGTCTAGTTAAATAAAATGTTTAAGTGCAGACCAACACTACAAATGTTTGTATAATTGGAAAGCAAGATGTAAAGAGAAAGGACACAACTGAAAGTCAAAACTAAATTACAGATAACAGATTTATTATGAATTATGGCCTGTTTTCAGCTATAAAAACAAATCATCTATCCATGGAATACCAAGTGTTGTAATCTAGTCTGTTCCCCCTCTTCTGCATGCTCTATGACATGTCCTTTGCAGATGAACATAACAAATAATTAGAGCATGTCAGTCTGTTGCCCCATGGACCATGCTCATGCTAAACCACTTGTCGACCCGAAGCACAGCCAATGGCACACCAAGAACAGTGCCACTCTCCCTGCATAGATGAACCACATGCTGCATCAGTGTATTAGCTCTGAACTTTTGATCATGCAACAAACAGCATGTACAAACATATGTAATGACGTGATGCCACTTGAAAACAGCTGCACAAGGCTCTTCTTAACAGCACCATTGCCACAAAATGATTGAGAAAATTGGCCCAATACCATCCATCCTTTTGGAACAAGTTCTCACTCTGATCATTGTGACTTGAAGGTCGTGATGAGCTCAATATTCAGAGTATCGACCACGCACCTCAATTACTCCATTAGTCTTAAGATATAGATGCAATTTCAGTGATCTCAATTTCTTTTGTAACTAAGTGCTTATGTGTTAGATTGTGCACCTGATGCACATTAGTGCACTCTTATTAACTCTGATATTTTTCTCAAACAGGTACTTTAGCTGAACTTATTGCCATAGAAAAGATAGTTATATTAGCTGTTCCAACAAAATCATTGCATCACAGTGCTTCATGGGGTCTTCACTGATTAGTGAAGCCATGCTTAAGAAAATCCCTAGAAGATTATACGTATATATATTTCCAATCTTATCTGAAAGTACAAAATCCCAAGCAATTAGTAGAGGGTAACACCAGGCATTGGAACTGTTGGGGTCCTCACTGGTCAGGGATTGGAATTGAAGTTCTTATTCAGCTTCTAAATTGGACTTAAAATGATGAGAAACAAATGCTATTAAGATCATCATGAAATTCTTATTCAGACCATGGGACAAATCATAATAGGCTTAATTGTATTAGATTCACTCTCTCTTTTGAACTGAATGACAGAGTACCTGATTTTATCCTTCACATCTAGTACTTACTCATTGTGCAGTTATTTGATTTTGGTCATCTTCGTTTGGATGATTGATGCATTTTCTTTGGAGCCTGATAGAATAGAAAAGAAGTGTCCTAATGCTGATAAGTATAATTATAATCCATAAATGTTATCTACATAAAAGTTTTAGGTTACACTTTTTTTTCATGATGATAAGTCTGTTTGAGTACATTCTTTCAAGGCTTCATTTAGTTATAACAAAATAAAAGTGTAGTTTTAGATCAAAAGAGAAGGTAGTTACAGAAAAATAAAAGTGTGATGTTCCTCGTTAGAACATCTAATGTGTTGCCATTTCAGTGGCAGCAATTTTACATGCTTTTGGCTGAGTTTTCCTGTTATTTTCTAGTGCTCTGGCCAATTGTTTTCTGCAGAAATTGTTTTTTGTTTGGTATTTATTATGGTGCTCTGGCTTTTGCTTGAAAGCTCATATAAATGACTGTTTCTTAAGACACTACTGGTTATTGTAATCCATACTTCTAGCACAGTAACTATTTTTCTCAAACACGTAGGGCAGTAGCTATCATATCTGTACCATTTTAACCTTATCAGCCTCTTGTATGTAGAAGATTCCACCACCTTTGTTGTTCGCGCCACAATATGAACAAGTCTCTACCAGATCCCCTTTTTTTCGAAGACCACAATCCCCTAATTAACTCGCTAAGCAGCTAGGTGCACAAGACACAAAAATTTGGCGAACAGCTTAGGGTAATCTAGATCACACGGTCCTAACTCAGCTCCACTAACTTCACAAATCATTTTGAAGACTAAACTTGAAGTCCATCTCCTAGTTGATTGCCTAAGCCATTATGCAGCCATCAATTTAATAGCCCATATGTCGTTGAAACAAACAGCTCAGAGTCAAAGGGCACAGTATCAAATCCACAGATTGCAGGTTACAAGTTGCATGCAACAACAATTACCCCATCAACTGTTTATTGAAGTTGGGAATCAACGCACAGCTAAATGCCTAACATGATTGTGTGCTCCTACAAGGACACAAGCTCAACCAACAAGCCACTGCGGCCCAACTGAAATGGTGCAGGGGAAAAGGATGAGATGAGGGCAAGGGAGAATTTGGAGGCAACGGCTCACAGGCGGGCGACGTGGTTGTCGTGGTCGCAGGCAGCCCTTGGAACCAGATGTAGGGATTGACGAGCATGGGGCCTTAGCTTGGCAGCATGCCAGTGGGGTCCCTAATGCTGTGGCGCAGCACCGAGAGCTCCTTGCCCTCGGAGTTGTCCCCCATGAACGCGAGCATGACAAGCTGGGACAGCGTGGTGGCAGATTGGGGCTTAGTGCTTGACCAGAAGGAGCAGGAGGGGCAGCAAGCTGTGTGGGAGAGGGGCCGTGGCTGCCAGGGGATTGGGGCCAGGGGCAACGTGCTGGGGATGAGGGCTTTGTGCTGGGGGCAGAAATTCAATGTAGGCTGTATCGGGGAGGCATGCCGAAAAAGCGCTGTTGATTTCCTTTGAGGCTTTTTATAGAAGTATAGAGATTCAAAGATATCATGATAAGCATTAACATTCCCCTTCTTCATCTGTTCATATTATATGAACAGACATTCAATAAGGTTTGTCAGCCAAGTGCTTGTTCACTTCATATTTAGTAGATTGTTTCACCAAGTATGTCACTTATAATTTTTACAGCGAACTATTTTTATAATGAACTATGCTGCTGGTAATTATCTACTCCCTGCATGTTCCTAAAGAATGTCGTTTTTGTTTTGTCTTAAGTCAAACATTTTAAACTTTGACTATAAATACATTTTTTGGTTTGAGTTTGAAAATATGAAAGTGATGTAAACAGATTCATCTTGAGATGCAATTTTATAAAAGTATATATGGACCATAAACATTTTGCAGCGAAAACTAGCAGTCAAAGTTGTTTTTGGCGACCATGTCGATGTCCAAAACGACATTCTTTTGGGACATGGAGGGAGTATTATTTACAAATTCTACTGGTTTTAGATGGTCAACTAGTTCTTTTTAACAAAACATGGCTATGGCATTCACTTAGTTACTGATGCTATGAATGTTTGTACAATTCATTGTGCCAGTGTACCCTGTTGAATTTTAATTATTAGCTAAAGTAAAAATTCCAAGATAAGCATAAGCATTTATCCACATCGATCAAGAGTTTATGCTGTTCTACGGGATGCTGTTACAGGTGATGGCCACAGGGGGATGAGGATATCTTGATGCCTGAAGATATAAAGATTCAAATCAACAAACTCATTTAATGGTCCAGGCCGTTGTCTGGTGTAATGGTGTTATGATCTCTCGGTTGTGATAGGTAATGGGTTATAATGAGGAACTTCGTCTTGGTCCCCCAATTGTTTCCAAAGTTTGACTTTCAGGTACCGAACTCCAAAACCAGATACCAGATAATTATTCCATATGAATGATAGTTTCAATGTCGAGCTTTTTGTAGTGAGTTGCATAACATTTTATGCCTGTCATTCTATTGTTTTCAGAACGTATGGCGTATTTGTTTGCTGGTGCCCTCGACGCATGAAATAGGTTTATCACAACATCGATTTCAGCCAAGGGCATTTGTGGTACTGTGGTGGCCTCCAAAAAGCGGAGGAGTCACCGTCTCTCGCCTCGACCTCCATTCTAGTTTTGGCACAGTGTCTCCCGCTCTATCCGCCTCTCCTAGATCTGCTCTCTCTCTCTCTCTCTCTAGATGTGCAATCTCTAGCCGCCTCGTTAATCTGCCACCCTGACTGTTTCCTAGGCACCATCGGTAAAGCTGCTTTGCTCCCTATCCACTCTCCAGCCGCACCCTGTCATACCTTTCTGAACACTAGCCGCAACCGGATCCCCTTTTAGTTCAACAGCACGTCGGCTCAAGGAGGAAGTACCAGCCTCGACGACGGTACAGGCAGGATTCGGTTCCCTAACTTGCTACCATCACCGAACCCTAGCCAGATCCGGATCTGGATCTGGTACCCCAGTGTCAATGACTGCAACATAATCTCCACGACCCCGACGGCAAGCGTATCCAGTGAACGCAGGGGAACAAGTATACAAACCTTCTATGACGTGTGTTGTATTGTAGTTGTTGAACCTGGGGTATTTAGATAGCCATGTGATTACTCCTACTTTGTTATTTTGACATTCAGTACAAGCTTTACTTAATAATTGGTTTTATGATCTACATAAACAACCACTAACTGGTTACAATGACAGACAGAACAAATGACTATGTGAGCAGAACCTGAACCATGTGAGGTACTTGAGGGATTTGGTGAACCATGTCAGGTACTTGAGGTATTGTTTGGATAGCAACAATGCAATTTGTACATGCTTGTTTGAGGGCTTCAATAGTAAGGGCAAAAGTTCCCGAGCCATACTGCAAGAGAAGCAGTTGTAAGTCCCTTTGTTTGCTTTATTTGAAATCTGTTGAAGCCATTGCAATAAAAGAGGCAATATCACTGGGAACCTGATGTGGCATCATCATTTAATTTTGAAGTTGCAATTTGCACAAATCAATATGGTACCTATGCACTGTGCTTATGTAATCTATACCAGCAATAGGTTGAGGACCACTATGTGTGAAACCAAGTATCCATAGTACATTGTAGTAGTCATGTGTGGCTTTGTTCTGTGTTGAACTCGAGTCGTCTTAATTTCATGTCTTTGCTAAGATTTCCTGCAAGAACCTTCCATCAAAGACCTTCTTGAATCAAAATTTATATTTTCTAATCTGAACTATTGACTAGGTAGCACAGGCAGTCATCATAGACCAGCATTACTTGTTATGTATGAAATAGTTTGTTGGGTTTTCAGTTGAAGTCCTCTTAACTACCTGTAGCCTAATGTTTACTGCTTGAATTTCTTAGGAAACTATGGAGACTATGCGAGCATAACCTGTTGCTCATGGGCAGCAATCGATGACTAGTGCTAATGCTACTTCCAAGGTCCTTTGCGTAATGTCTTGTCTTTTTAATCGAAGTCCTCCTCCACTATCTCTGGCCTAATGTTTAGTGCTTGCCTTTCGCAGGAAGCTACTGAGACACTGCGAGCAGAACCTGTTGCTGATGGCAGTAACCAATGACTAGTGCTGATGTTGTTTCCAAGGTACTCTGCATAATCTCTTGTCTTTTCATTCGAAGTCCTCTTCCACTAACTGTTACCTAATGTTTAGTGCTTGGATCTCGTAGGTAGCTATGGAGACACAGTGTGCATAACTTGTTGCTGATGGGCAGGAACCAATGATTAGTGCTGATGTTGTTTCTAAGGTTTTGTGCGTAATCTCATGGGTTTTGGATTGAAATCCTCTTCCACTATCTGTAGCCTAATGTTTACTTATTTGATTTCACAGGAGCCTATAGAGACACAAGGAGAAGAACCTTTTGCTGATATGCATCACCCAATGTCTAGTGCTGATGTTGTTTCTACGGTTCTCTGCCTAATCTCTAAGGTTTTGAATTGAGGTCCCCTTTCACTATCTTTAAGCTAATGTTCACTGCTTGCATTTCGCAGGAAGCTACGAAGACACTGTGAGCAGGACCTGTTGACGATAGCCACCAACCAATAACAAGTGTTGATATTGTATCCAAGGTACTCTCCCTAATCACTAGGTTTTTTCATTGAATTCCTCTTCCATTGTCTGTAAGACTGTAACCTAATGTTTATTGCTCGAATTCCCCAGGAAGCTACGGAGACTATGCAAGCAAAAGCTATTGTTGATGGGCACCAACCAATGACAAGTGCCAAAGTTATTTCCTTGGTCCATCGCCTCTCCAAGTTCAAGGCCCCTCCAGGGTCAGTAGCAATGGCCCTTTTTGGAAGAAAGTTTGAGATCAGACAAGATCCACTCCAACAGAGACATCGAAGGAGAGACTGCTTTGGGAACAGATTGTCACCGAACATGAATATTCTACTTTCATCGCCAGACAACTGGATGGAGTAAAGAGGACCACAGAATAGACTCGCATGGAGTTTGAGGCATTCAAGAGAGCACGACGGGAGTATCTTGATAAGCTTCGTGAGGTTATCATGTTCGTCTCTAGTCTGGTAACCCTCAGTCTTCAACTCCTGTGGGCTCGGTTGAGTGAACATATGTGTCTTGATATGGATTTGTGCTGGTTTGATACGGCAAAACTCTGTCAGTGGCCTGTTGCTGACGTTTGAATTGAAAACTGCTATAATTTGATAGTCATGTTGAGTAATTATGTTGTTAGCCGTTAATATCTACGGTGAATATGCCATTGTGTTGAATTACTTTTGTGATAAAATGTTATTTGAGTGCATGGACGAAACCTGATAGGTAACGTGGGAAAATATGTTTGTGACACGTTGACGAACCAACAATTGAAACGTGGACAACTGCCATCGTGATGCGTCATTTAATAAGAAATGAACATGTGGACAAAAAAATGCTACATGGTTCAATGAACGTCAGACTTGTGTGCCAATAAAGCTTTGAAAGGTGGCACAACTTTGGCGGGACACGTGATTCGGTAAGAACGTAAAACGTGGTCTATTTGGAATATGACACGTTTTGCAATAACAAGCTAACATGTGGTCCAATAGTAATGTGACATGTGCCCACTGAAGAAACTGACACGTGCTCCTATACAAACATGACACGTGGTCCTGTGAGAATGAGACACAAGATCCAGTTAAAACATGACACATGGTCCAATAGGAGGACACATGGCAGAACCTGAGGGCACCACATCGTTCAGCGATATCACCTGACTATAGCCAGGTCAGCTATCTATTGCCATGTCAGCAGACGGTGGCCATGCCAACATAACGGTCATCTTGTGCCGTCTTGTACGCATAGGAAAGACCTCTATGACACCCACGGTTTGGTCATCGAAGGGGTATCTTCGCTGACGCTAATATAAGATCATCATAACCACATATATGTGACGCGACTTCCACGATGGTGGTGTTTTGGTCACAGATTCATCACAGAACTAAAATAGTGATGAATTTCACACCTATCGTGACAAAAACAATTCATCACGGTAGGTCATATCTCTACTAGTGCCAACTAACTACCTTTGCTTGTTTTGATTATCCAGGATTAGGGGCTCTTGCTGCCCCTCCAAAATAGGGTTTTGAATTGGGGGTGCCTGGCCTTGTCCTTCTCCAATAATCTGCTCATGCTAAAAGTGCTCCTGCTGTTCTTGATTCTCTAGCTCATCTAGGTCCATCAATATCTCCTCATCAGGGATCATTGCGTGAAAGTGAGCTGGCATATGAATATCTTGATCAACTGCTTGAGGTTGCACCTGAAACCTGGGCAGGTGGAACAATCGATAGAACTACCTCCTGATCAAAGCCGTGAGCAGGATCAATGATCATCTCCATTGGATCTTCCTAAGCAGGCATTTCATTCAGATCTTGGACCAGTGGTGCTGGAGGTGCAAGGTTGAGATCCAGATGCTGTTGGTTTTGAGGCACTGGCCATGCACCCTAACCAGGCATCTGCTATTGTTGTGGTCCCTATACCTGATCTCCGAACTGCTGCTGCCCCTCCTGGTTGTTCTGCTCCTGCTACTGCCACTGATTATTGTCCTCATTAGCAGGAACTAGGGCAAGGACATGCTGACCTAGGCCAAAGAAATCATACAACATTACCCCCCATCATCTGGTAGTTGTGGGACTGGTTTTTCTTTAGGCGCCATCTGACCCATATTTTCATGCTGAAGGATTTCACATTGGATAAACCAAGATTGGCCCTGATGTCCTAAAGCACCAGAAAAATGTGGGATGTCCTTAAGATCCACAACTCTTGCTTTCACAGTCAACCTAGTAACAACTACAGTGTTGATCTCGGTTGTTTCAGAATACCAGGAGATCAATCTAGCCACAAGGCCCAGAACTACATCAATGCAGTCATCTTCCCAATAGTCTTCAGGAAAACCTAACATCATGATCCAGAACTCGTAGTTGAACAACACACTTCTCCAATTCCTGCCCTGATTATGCTTCACAAAGTTGAAGTAAGCCCGCTCAAACACATGAGGACTATTGATGACAAAATGGCCCTGATCATAATCATTCTAGAAACAAACATAAGCTTGGCCCAGGTGGCAGCATTGGACCTCTTTGATTCTTACCCTCCTATCCGCACAAAAATCCCTGATAACCTCATCTACAGCCGGGAAATGCAAAACATTACCAGGAATCGAGAAGATGGTGACGATTGCTAGATTCTCGTTTCTTGGTGCCAGCCTCCTTGGCGCCATGGTCCTGATCATATCATAGGGCGATTTGGGATGTTGAGGATGTTCATCCCTGTTGGCTTGAAAGGATTCGGGTCAGCTCGCTAGTATGCTATGGTTGATGGCACACCACCAGGGCCGAATGCAGGAGGTCGGGTTTGGGAAGGTGGCAATGGAAATTGGGGTTTTCTCAGAAAGTGATTGTAGCTGGCTATGGTTGATGAAAGCAGTGAATACTGAGGGGCGTTGTTAAAAGGCACATTACCACTCCACCGGTAAAATGGATTTACCCCTTGCTCATTCAGGTAAGCAGCTGTTCTTTCGGGCTCAGTAGCTTCGGACCCACTATTCAATGACAGGTTAAGATCACATGAGTTTACCATTGGCTCCGATTGCGGCAAGAGCTGAGAGGTCAAAGCCTCTGGACGAGCCAGGCCTCCTATGCACACCTTCTCTGGACTGGTGGCCGACCCAACTCGAGGATCCACCTCTACTCTTTCCCCGGGCTGACCCCCATTTAAGCCAGGCACCTACTCTCTCTCATGGACCAAGGACCTTTTCCCTTTTTCCCTCCAAAACCGACCCTCTCTGCAACTCGTGGCAATATGACCCTTGCCCAAGCAGGTGTAGCATCTAATGGGAGATTTGCATGCTTTCCTATCATGCCACTTGTCAAACAATGAGAGCAAATCCCGGGTGTCATAGCAGCGGCAGGATTTTTTGCAGAGTCAGGCTGACCCATCATGACATTAGCTCCCAAATTCAAATCCAAGTTCAAAGCATTCTGCCCACCGCTGAGCAGAAGAACTGAACCAATAGGAACACTCAGAGCATTTGGCATCAGAGGACCACGAAAATGATGATTGTTGATCAGGATTTAATTGGCACCAGTGAGAGGAACTGACCTAACAACCTCAGCGAAAGAGCGTAGGGGTGACCGGTTTGCCCGAATTCAATTGAGCTCCGCTAACCGTGGACTGGGAAGCTTCTTCCTCATCGCAAAATAGCTTCCACTCATGTTTCCCATCAGGACTGCCAAAGCCCCAAAGGTGGAAGAAGATCTTAAACTGGGAACACTTGAAAGAATGAAATTTACAAAATGAAACCCCACCCATTTGGAAGCTACTGAAAAGCAAAAAATCGATCAACAAGTTGCATGACATCAAAATCCATATCAACACCACCAAGAGTAGCTTGAAGAATGATTCCCACTGAGGGAACCGAGAGCTTGATCTTAGAAAGAATGATTTCTAGAGAGGGGAGTGATAGTGGACTTAAACTTTCTTTGGATCACTTTCTGGATGTTGAGGCCAGGGAGGATGCCGAGGCTAGGAATCTCCATGGTGAACTCAAAGAAGGAGGAGACGAGGCCGGACAGGGAGCAAGCAAAGCAAGGAGAAGAACAAGCTGAGGAGGCAGAATGGAAGAAGCAGAAGAGCCAGTACGAGACATGGTAACCTGGGAAGCAGCTGGCGATCAGCTCCGGCGAGGCCAGGGGCAGGGTCGCTCGCGGTAGGCACAGCGGGGGCACTGCTCATGCTCTCTAGCATGACCATTCCCCCTGTCACATTCTTGGTGGTTGTTGTTGTGATCACGTTTTGGGCCTATTTTAGCGAAGCATCAATTTCTTGTTCTATCCAAAACATTTTAAACTACAAATTGCGCTCATCAAGTAACTAGCAAACCAAGTTTCAATTTATCTGCCTTGAGATCACTTGAGCAGGTACTGAAGACGCTCTGCTACCAGACTAACAGTATATGAAAGACTATAATGAAATATATTTGAATATAAATCAATCTTCAAATGAATGAATACACAAAAGCTCTGTATAGCAACCCACTCATGTTTTTAGAGCGAACTATTTTTATAATGAACTAGTTCTCCTTTCGGACAGGACCGGCCCACCCTCCCTCACGCCACGCACCGCCCATTCCTCGAGCCGCACCCCTAACGCACAGACTAGCAGCGCCCATAGTGGTCGTGCCTCCATCCGCCTAATGTATCCACAGCCGAGGCCCATGCCGCCACCTGCCGATGAGCTTCTCACCCGACGACCTTCACATCACTTTGTGCCAACTCCATCCCATCATCAAGCTTCAACTCGATGAACCTTTTGCAAACGCATATTTCATGTGTTTCATCTGTATATTCATCTGGATCCTGCAAAAGGATCTAATGTTGCATATGTTGCAATGACTATGCACATATATTTCGAGTGTATTTTCCACATGTTTTAGCTGTTTCAGATGCATATTGCAAATGTATGTTCCAATGTTTCAACGGTTTCAGATGCACACATGTTTCATTTGTTTCATCTGGATGATGCAATGACTATATAAGTATGTTTTTAGAGTATACCGCATAAGTTGCAACAGTTGGGATGGATGTTGAAGAGCATATGAGACGTTAGAACAGGGAAGGGGCGTGGTCGAGATAAAGCACGGCGAAGGACGGTGGTGCGGTAGGGCACGGCGTCGCGACGAGGGAACGGGCTTGACACCGGGGCGCAACGGGGATTGGATCGAGTTGCGGGCTAGGTAGGTATGGGATCTAATGTGAGCATAGGGTCGTGCTATGCGACGTGTGTGCAGGTGTCAGAGCTACGTCCAGATGGGGGCTAGCGTGCAGACTTTCTAGGTGTTAGCTACACTGAATATATGTTTTTTTGTATATTTGAATACAAAAATGTTGATAGTATTTCCTCCCTCCCAAAATACTTCATGTTTTAGGATTTTTAGGATATATTACTACTTAGTGATAATTATCCATGTAACTCATCTATTTATTAACTTTGGTCAAAGCTAATTAAGAAATATAAGCCACTAATTAAAAGGAATACATGGAGAAAGGTAGACTGGAATCATCAGTCTCACGCAGGCATGGGCCCAACTTAGTGTGTAAAGCTAAACTATCAAAATTTTGAGATAATTTTTGACCCTAAAACATCAGGTTTTCTAAAAAATGATGTGTTTTTAAAAACGTAGTTAAACTTAGGAGTCTTAATCAGACCCAATTGGACTTTTTTTTGCAAGGAGGGAGCACCGAAACTTCAAGGCTACTACTGAAATGGAGTAGAACCAATAAATTATATATTATAATTAATGTGAGATGATTTAACTACTCTTCTATCATGTTTAGGATAAGTTATATTAACACCACAATAATCTCTACACAAATTCAATACTCACAGAAGAAGTAGCCAACATATAATTAATAAACAATTTAAATAAGTCCGATATTACACCGTCTTAGCCCGCTATATGTCTAGAACACATCTGTATATACACAGTTCAAGGTTGTGTACTTGTGTAACAAACTAACAGTACAAACACTATAACAAAATATACTTGAATAAATTAATCTTCAGTTGAATGAATACAAAAAGCTCAGTACAGCAACCAACTCACACGTTTTCTAAATCTTTTAAAAAAAGAACTATAACAAATACTTATAACTAAACAATAAACCCTATGACTTGTATGCAGTCGTTGAACTAGCTCGATGACTGATGAATCGGTAATAAACTAACCCCGCAGAAAACCACCAGGCCCCGCTATGGCTGCAATCATGGCCACGGGGTTCCCGAATATGACGGCGATGATGATGCTCGCCACCGTGCCTAGGATCTTGACGAAGCGGTCGAAGCCACTCTTCCTCCGCTTGTTGACGGGCAAGCTCTGCAGCGTGCGCTCAATGTTGGGCAGGCTCGCCTGAACGATCTGGCCGCCACCGCTCCGGCTCTGGTAGGACGCCTCCCAGCTGAGGCGAGCCATGTCCTTCATGCACGCGACGTGCAGGTCCACGGCCTCGCCGTCGAAGTAGGAGCGGTACGCCCAGAACTTGCCGCGGCGGCGCCCGCTGTCGCCGCACAAGCCGCACGCCCCGGACGTCTTCCGGCGGAGCTCGAAGACGCGGCCATCGCGGAGGATGCGGTCCGGCAGGCTCGCGCAGCAAGGGTGGAGGTCCAGGTCGTCCTCGAAGCAGTGGTGCACGAAGCCTCGCGCGGGCTCCCCGCAGGCGTCGCAGACCGTGCCGTCGACGGGGGCCGGGGGCTCCGGGAGGAGCACGAACTTGCTGCCGCGGAACAGAGGGTGCTCCAGAGTGGTCTTCTCGTCCGCGAGGGCGCAGGGCGGGTGAAGGTCGAAGCGGCGGCTCGAGCAGCTGCCACAGGTGTACCTGGCCCTGTCGCCTGGCTCCTTGCAGCCGTCGCAGATGAACGACGTCGCGCCGGCGTTCGTCACCAGCTTGAGAATGTGTCCCGGGTGCGCCGGGTGGGAGATCTCCTCCGTTGGATGTTCGTACTGCCTCATGACGTAAATTAGTCTCTCTAGGTTTTCTTCTTGGCAACTGCTATACTTAAGACTAATTAAGGACGCGAAAGAGTGTACTTTCTCAGCAAGCAAAGTCGAATAGCTTATGCGAAGGAGGTAGGTTGGTAACTATTTATAAAGTTTTGTGAGCAAGGTCTCACGATAATACGCGTGGGGGTGTATTACTACGCGTTACGGGGAAGTTCATCTGCATTTTCTGTGCATCTCTTATTCCTTGCACTACAAGCTAGCTACTTACACAGCATCAGTATGTTTCGAACTATCAAAGACTGCGAAAACACCTAACATATGCATCATATATATGTGTGTCATAGGTCTGCTTTGTTCTCTTGTTAGTTAAAGTGATCAATCAAATTACACATTGGTCGTTTATTTATATAAGGAGTGAATGCATGATGCATTTGTGTGATAAGTGATAACTAGTTATCATCCGTGCGTACCTTTGGATTGCAATCGCATGGTAGCTAGTAGAGTGGACTGATGGAATATTCCATCAGTTGCTTAGACAACCTGACGGGTGACGACCCACGATTATGCCAGTCAAGCTACCTGAACGCGAAGCAAATTAGGCTGAAACTTACAAGGAAATAAAACACCGCCCACCGACGTCGTCGTCGATGGAAAAACAGTGCCACACATCCATGTTCCAGAAGTCACCAGTGCTCCGATCACCGGCCTGAGAACCCTGTGTCTTTGGTTCGGTGGTTGAATAATCAGCTTTGCACACGCCAATTTTGGATGTAACCGAAGTTTCGAAGAAACAGAGGAAGAGACTTGACTACGTAGGCTTGTGGAGTTGAGTAATCATCGTAGCGCGTCGTCGCGCGTGTCGTGCTTGCACAAGCCAACTGAAACGGCGTTTGCTTTGATTTGCATTGCTTCGACGAATACTGTTTCTAGTAGCTGGATAACCGTGGTCGGCCATATGCACATTACGCCCCGTAGACCTTGACCTACGCTGGACGATCAGCTGATTGTTTCCCGGGAAAGCTTCTCCATCGTGCCCGGTGCCCTCTAGCCTCGCCTTGCGCGTTCCGTTCTCCATCGTTCCGCATCTACAGTTTGCAGTTTGCACGGCCGAGCAGTCACGGCTATTTCTCTTGGCTCAAATTTAATCTTCTGCTCTTCATCCTTTTCAGAAAATTATTTTCTAAACTCATCGTTATTTGCTAACATCACAAATAAAAAATGTTTAATATTTATGCAGTTATGAAGAGAAACTCAGATGATTGTCTAGTCGCTTATATTGAGCGAGATATTATTTTTTGAAGTTGATGAAGATGATATATAGATATTTTTAGAAAAAGAAATATATTAATATCACAGCCTCGCCATCGAACAATGCATGTGGCTCTTGCTTATTAGAGTTACAAAATAAAAATTAAGAGAACTACCAACAACTCCGACTACTACACTGCACCAAACCCAAGACGACTAAGTCAAGATCCAGCACGTACACCGTAGCATCCAATAATCTAGCTGCTTCATCAAAGATAAAAGTGTCACATGGGTCCTCCAACTGCCAGTCAGAAAACCTCCTTATGCGTAAACGGCGGACCAACTGCTGCGAGGCCATGCAGGCCAATTTGGCAATGCAAATCAGCTGGACATCACCTCCCACGCCGGCCTCCTCGCCAACTGTGCTGCCCACGATGGCCTCCTTAACATCTTTGGGGGAGCAATTAGCACACACGACCCCTCCCGGACCGTCACCCTCCACCAAACATATGCCAAGCCCTAGATCGTTGCACCAATGTTGGCTTCCTAGCCACCTTCCGACACCATAGACACTGAATCCTGAATCCTCAACTAGATCTCCACCTCGTCGGCAACCGCCATGACTAGCAAAGCATGACCTTCCAAAGTGACACCTCCAACAAGGGGAACGACTTCGCAAGCGCCACCGTCGCCTACCCAGAAAGTTAGGGTTTTACACCCAGGAAGAAAGCTCCATGCAAAAGGAGGGGGTTGATTGATAGATGCTTCCAAGGAAGTAAATGACGTTTGGAGGCATCACCGTCATCGGCCCGAAAGGGCAAGGTTTTCACCAGTGCACCCGACCCCTACACAGGGCTCAATGCTATTGCTGCTTAGCGAGGTTTGCCGCCCGTCATTCCCATATGGATCTCAACCCTGCACAATATTGAAGACAAAACTAGGCCCCGTCGAGCCCATGCAGCAAGGCAGCGTTGTCGTTGTCCATGGTCGTTGACGGGCGCCCTCGCCAATGGTTACGGGCCACCACCACCACCACCACCGATGCGATACCAAACAAGGCAAGTACCGCCCCGCCGAACATGCTCCAGCCACCAGAGGACCAAATCCGCCGCTCCTTGAGCCAATTGCAGAGGACGCGCCCATAGTTGACGGCGAGCAGTAGCCACATCCACTTCCGCCGAGAGCACCGCTCCGGCCATGCCAATTGACAGGCACGGAATGAGGTCACGCACGCCTCGACTTCCACCACACAGGGACACAAATGCCCTCCCTGATGCTGGATCTGTGTGCACAGGTAGGCACAGGAACGCAGACAACCTCCCCATCATAGATTAGGACAGGTCGTTCCCCGATCCGCGTGCGCTGAAGCTGGAGTCGGTCGCCGGCAACTACCTCACACAGGAGTTCCTCCAGGAGAGACAGGGAGGAAGGAGGGAGTAAGAGACCCAACCGACCGTCCTTGCTTTCCCCCAGCCTCCGACGGCGGCCACGCGGCGGAGCGCAAGTTGGGGTGGGCCTTGTTGTGGTGGCAGGAGGTGCCGCCCGGGTCACCCTCACAGAGCGACGCGGGGCCAAAAAATGGAGAAATAGATGATATAGACATTTATGTTCCTTTGAAAGTGTCGAATAAAATTGTCAGCAAAATAGGATTGTATGCCTATGGTACTCTATTATGCATATATTTGAATTATCATTAGTGACGGTATGTCTTTTGAAACTATTAATTGTATTTAGTGGATGGTTTCAATTTAATCCATAAATAATCGTTATTGTGCTACTTTGTGCATATATACGGAAATTATGTTGTCAATTTTTATAATTATCACCGAATTGATAAAATAAATTTACCAAATTATATATGATTTTTTTGGACGGCCATACCATAAGCTTTTAGGATCGCCTCTGGTGTTCACAGATATCCCGTGTATGTGCATCTTTTTTTAAAAAAAAGTATCAAAATTCTAAAATAAATGCAATGAGATATATGCGCACCGTACCAAGTCTGAGTACATTGCAGTACATGTAACCAATTGAATTCTATTTCCTCGGGTCCTTCATCCTAAATTGTAAGTCATTTTAAAAATTTTAGAGAGTCAAAGTGTTTTAAGTTTGACTAAATTTATATAATAAGATAATAGATTTTATGATGCAACTAAGTCTTGTTAGATTCTCCATCAATTTTATTTTCGTACTATACCTATTTTGAGGTCAAAATTCTTTATAATTTTTTTCATAACTTTGGTCAAACTTGAGATGTATTAATTTTTAAGATTTTTTTGAATGATTTATAATTTGAGATGAAGAAAGTAGATGGGAGCATAAGGTCGCAGAATTATCTCATGCAATTATTCAATAAGTAATAGTTAACTACTGAGTACTATCGGCATTGGTCACCCAAACTCAAGTCATGGCGGAATGGTGATAACTGGTTAGGTGTCACTGCCATATGACCCAATCTTCATGTTGAATAAGACAGCCAGTCAAGAGTCATGTTGATTTAGGCCCTCTTTGGTTCCCAGGACTACTGACTACATGAGGACAACTAGTCCTATAATTAGCACCACTTATGAGACTAGTGGACTTGGGACTACTAATCCCCCACTGTGAGGTTTTATTAAAAAAACAAAGCCAGAAACTGTACAATCCAATCAAGAGGCTGAGGGAGCCATTGTTCATCTAAGAACTTCTTGGATGAGACTAGACTTCAAGCTCTTAGAATATCTGAAGAGAAGCGCTCTGTTTTCCTCATTTGTATAGATTAGTTCTTAGATGAACAATGGTTCCCTCAGCCTCTTGATCGGACTGTATAGTTTCTGCTTTCTTTTTTTAATAAAACCTCATCGTGGGGGCCTCCCTTGCTGTATTTTTTCACACAAAAAAATTCATGTTTGGCAAGGTCAAAGCATATCTTTCTGGACAATTTAATTTCACCTCAACGATAGACAATGACCTAAAAAGCTTTATGAAATACTTGAAATACTACTACATGTTAGTGCAGTAAAAGGACCAGCAGTGCTTGAAGAAGTGCAATTGAAGGTTTTCAGAAAGTTAACATATTGCAGAGGAGGTTCTCGATGAGTTTGACTAATACATTGTGTTGAAACAACTTGTTGGCCAGAAACACATCATCAAGCACATAGCGTCATCTTAAAAATCAACTAGCAATCGTATGTTTGGATTGGACCCAATGAAGGATATATTTGACAAAGTCATTAAGTTTACTGAGGACATGAGGGCAAAACAGATATGTTTGTGTCTGTTATGAGTGGTAGTGGCACTTCACATTCGTCTTATATCATCCAAGAGATGGACAAAGCTTGCACCACAGTGTGTAGCCATGTGGACTCATTGGCCGTTAGAAAGCGATATGATTGATTATTTGATTGGGGAGCTCATACAAAGAAAATCAAATATAGTGAAGCCTTCAGTGGTGTCAGTTGTGAGAAATGGTTGCATTGGGAAACAACACTTACTCAAATCATTTATCATAATGAAAGTATCAGATGTCACACTTTGACATTAGGATTTGGATTTCATTGTCTGGTACCATGGATTAACTTAAGTACACCAAGCAGATTTTGAAATAAATTGATAAAACTATAAATATGTATGGTATGAATTTAAATCAACTTCAAGATATCTTGCAGAAGTGATTGGACAATAAGAAACTTCTACTTATTTTAGATGACATTTGGCATGCTGAAGAGCTCTTAGTGATTATGTCGGTAAGAAAAGATGGATTACATTTTTAAAGCCACTCATGCATATAAACGGTCAAATAATGATCCTTGTAACTACTAAAAGATGTTGATAGCTGAAGTTCTCAATTCGGTTGCTATATGCAAGCTAGAGGCCTTATGTGATGATAGCATATCTTTATTTGAGGCATCTGCTTTTGGTGATGAAAATCTAGAACTATACCACATCCTTAGGGATCTTGGGAGAAGTTATATTAGAAGATTGGGTGGATACCCCCTTGCGATAAAGGTTATCGGTTCTCTTCTTTTTGGTCAACTATGTTGTGAAGCATGGAAAGAAATCCTAGAGATTGATCTGACAAAGGAGTAGAATATTATCTCAGTTCTACACCTGAGTTATGATTTGCTGCCATTGCACCCGCAGATGTGCTTTGCGTACTACAGTTTTTCCTCAAAAACTTCATTTTTGATCCTAAGATCTTAACTGGTTATTGGATAGCACAAGGATATGTCGAAGTGGCAAATAGAGAGGGATTAGAAAGAATTGCTTCCAAGTATTTTAATCAGCTCGTGGCTCGATCATTCTTCCAGCCTATAGAGACTCAAGATTGGAAACTACGATACATGATGCATGATCATCATCTTAATGACTTAGCAGTTCATCTAACTATGGGGGAATTTCTCAAAATAGAAGAATAATTATGCCCTCAAATTCCATATTATTGTTTGGAGCCTGGACCCTTCTGTCCCAAAACCGAGAATTGAACTATCTAGCACCCGAAAGTATGGAATTCACAACTAGGAACAACACTTGTTCATTAGATTACTCAATTGTTAATCCACCCTTACAATCCCCACATAGGGGGCTATTTATAGGGACTCGTAGGCTTTTACATGGCTGGTTTACCCTCCCACCTACCACCTATGCCTAGAATATCCTTCCAAGGGGAGGGCAAAATTGTCTTTCATTGCTAAAGTGCCTCTGGTGCCTTTCCAACTAACTAGGGTGGCCCATGTTGACGACATTGTCGCCTCTCAATCGGTCCTTCCTTATTACCTGCATAGCCTAGAAAGATGGTTATAGATTCGGCAATGGCAAGGGGAGTCAAAAGCTGTGTATCGATAGCCGTTGTGAAAAGAACTGATAGCTACTATCGGTGTTCTATTCAGCTATCGGCCTGTTGAACCTTAACATTGGCCCGAACCATACAAGCATACTGATTGCGACGCCTGATGCACCGATAGTTTCTATCAGTTCCCAGGGGACACTATCGGACATTTCAGTGAGCGTCTCTTCATCAATGAAACTGAATGTTGACTACTTGTGCCGTCTGCCGATAGCTTATTTTGGCTCCATGACCTATTATTGGCCCGCGCTTGCAGATAGGAAGGGCTGGGGGTGGCCAGGATTTACCTAGCCCCCAACACATATATTATTCATCATTTGTTCATAACAGATGTTGCCCTATCCAATCTAAAAGAAAAATAGGTATTAAGTATTACTAACCTTTGGAATTTGAGAAGATGATCACTCCATTAGTGCAGATAGCTATATATAGGCAGACACTAGGCCATATGGGCCTATACAAATGTGCCTCATATACTTAACACCCCCTTCAAACTCAAGGTGGAAGTGGAGGATCTGAAGCATTGAGTTTGATCAAGTGAAGCTGATGCTGGTCTCGAGTTTATGCTTTAGTGAAGAAATCAGCCAACTGCAGCTCAGAAGGCACACATTGAAGAGCAATGGTCTTCTGATGGCAATGAGACCAATTAAAGAAGGCACCAAAACCAATATGTTTAGTAAGTTCATGCTTAGCAGGATCATCGGCAATTTGTATAACTCCTGTATTGTCACAAATAAGTAGTATGGTGACACCACAAGAAATCCCAAAATCAACCAACAATAACCATCAAATCTATACAATCTCTGCAGTAGTAGTGGCAAGTGCTTGAAGTTTTGCCTCTATACTGGAGCGAGATACAACTATCTAGTTGGGTCAAGAAGAATACAATATGTGGTGATGGAACAATGATATTTTGGGTTACTCGCCCAAGTGGAGTCCGAGTAAGCATAAAGTTGAAGCAGACTATTATAGGCATAGAATAAACATCGAGATGTTGTCCCCCTTTGGTACCGTAGCACATGAAGTAAATTTCCAAAATGAATAGAAGTAGGAGCACTCACAAACTGGCTCAAAGTGTGGACTGCAAGAGCGATATCTAGTCTGGTAACAGTGAGATAAACAAGACTAACCACAAGGTGTCTATATCTAGAGGGATCTGGAAGAGATGTACCATCAATAGGATGAAGTTGCAAGTGAAGATCCAGGTGTGGTAGTCACCCGGATTGTTAGTGATACCAGAACAAGCAATAAGGTTGTGTATGTACTTGAATTGCTTTGAGAAATATAGTATCCATTGGCACAATGCTTACCCTCAATGCCTAAGAAATTGCTGAGAGGACCTAAATCAAACTTGATCCATGTTTCCACACATTCACGGATATGAATACTTGTCAGGGTTTTAGCCAAGGACCTTGACGTGATGCTGATGTAGGCGTGGAGGGTGGTGCAAATGGCAGCATACGTGACGGAAGGTGGCGATGCCGCGGCCTGGCGACTGCGTAGGGGGCGGTGCTAGGGCTAGGGTTGGATGCAACGGCTACGGCACTTGCACAGAGGGAGAGCAGGGTAAAGGGATTTAACCCTAATTTCTCTCTTAAAGGTTGAATGGTTGCAAGACCCCTTGTATTTGTAGTCCCAGAAAGACTTAGCCTCTAAGCAATCTAAATGTAACCTAGCGTGGAGGCAATGGCAGCGGTGGTGGCGATCTGGCCGCGAGGCCCTTTTTTTCGGGCGCATGGGCCCTCGTCCCATATTAGTCGTGTGACAATATTAGTCTTTCGGACTTGATCCATGTTTCCACGTATTCACGGATGACTGCTGATCTCTGTTTGTTAGACTTGATCAGGTTGTATTTGATGCACCATCTGTGGGCATGATTTATTTTTCCCTCTTTTAGAGAACTATGGTTGCATTATAGTCTTTCTGAAAAGGTAGTATGTACTCCATCCCTCCGAAATTGATAGCTACTGATCTCTGTTTGAGGAGCTCTAAGAAATGGGTCTTGATGAAGTGATCAGGTGATATTGTTGTTGTGGGGGAGCTCTAAGAAATGGGGCTTGATGAAGTGATCGGGTGGTATTGTCGTTGTGGAGTTGAATGGGTTGAGGCGGTTTTTTGCCCTTGAGGGAACATATGCCCCTACTCACTTCGCCATTGGATTCACATGGTACAAATTGAGACAGGAAACGAATAATGGAAAAGAACCATCATAGTTTGAGCTGGAGCGGGCCAGGACGCCGTCCTGCACAACAACAGGCACTCCAACCAAAGGATTCGACAGACGCGGAAGTGCTTCAAACGTGAAGTTCTCATACGCATCTTTATATGGATACTACATTTGTGAGCACATCCGATCTGCTAGATGTGTATTTCAACAGAAATACTCTAGAGCAACTTAAACTATGTAAACAATATACATACAGAATTGATTTATTATACCATTGTTGTGTTGATATATATACACACTATTCATATATTCATATTTCCCTTTCATTCGAAGCTCGAGTGGAAGAAGGAATAATAATTCCTACCAATAGAACTTTTCAAAGCAATTCAACAGAAATTGGTAGGATTTCTTCTTGAGGTATACAAAACTGGAGAATACTTCTATGATGGAAAAATACGGTAACTACGGAACGGCTCAAAGTAATTAAGAGAGATACAGATTATAACTGCGTGACTACGGAGCAGTTTGTTCATGCAAACCATGCAAGACATCGCTATTCTCCAGTACAGTGTGAATCAAGCAAAATCACACAAGGGAGCGGGCTCTAGCATGAATCAAGCGGCAGGTATGGCGGCCATCACATAACGGAGCAAGCGTTGGGGTTATCGTCGCTGAAGAGCGTGGCGAGGTGCTCCTCCTGGCCGGCGGCGGGCGCGACGAGTGCTGCGTCCACCCTACGGACGTGGCCCGGCGGCGCCCTCTTGTCGTACACCGGCGGCGCGACGTAGAGGTTGGTGTAGGGCACGTAGGGCCACAGCTCCACGCGCTTCCCCGTGGACTGGGCGCGCCGCAGCACCCGCTGCGACTCCACGAACCCCTTCACCGTCACCTTCTGCTGCTTCCGGTTGATCTCCACCGACTCCACCCCTACACCATGCAAATTGCAACAGAGTGAAGGTGGCCGCACGTAATCTACCTTTCTATAAAGGAATACACATAGTCTACTGCATGGTACATGGTTACAAGATTAGTTGAAGAAGGATAACAAATTAAGATTCAGGCGAAACTGCGAATGCATACGTACCTCTCAAGCTGGCAAGAGTGTTCCTGACCTTGAGCTCGCAGCCATCACAGTCCATCCTCACCTTGAGCTCCACCGTGTGGAACTGCTTCCTCTTCCTGCTCTGCCTCTCTCTGCTGGCTCCCACCAGCTCCGATGCCACGCCTCCCATTGCGCTACCTCTCTTGGCTCGCCGCCACTACAGCTTTCTATTCGTCTAATGACAGAGTTATTGGGATGGTTGCTTAAATTCACTTGAACTTGTAAGACCTGCCTGCTAATGCAGTACTGTGCCAGCTCCAAGGCTTGCTCAGATAATCAGGTTTATATATATGCATGTCTGCCTATATGAGCTAGCTAGCTAGGTTGTTCACGGCCGGAACGAAGCGGTGGGTGTAGCTTTATTTTCCAACACAAAGATGCCGAGAAACGATGAGTTATTCGATCTTCCTACCTTGATTGCTGCTACAGCTCGTATTGATCTCATAAATCAGACAAGATTGTTCTAATCTGCAATCGGCTTTTTTGCTTTCGAAACGATAAGGAGTGGATCCCTAAGCGCTTTCGTCCCAAATAAAGGCATATATGACCGACCGACCATTTCAGTAAAGGGTGCTACTGAGTAGCAATGATCTGTGATCTATCATGTATTCCCGTGCTAATCTAGCTGTTCAAAGGCATCAGCTTCGATTCTTAGGTTTCATCAGTAAGGTATACTTCTTTTTTGAACAAACTGCACGCGCACGAGAGGAGAGGTGCCTGTTTGTTATTAAAAAGATACAGGTTTTAATATATTGACTACCCTGCAAACTACTACATTTCGACCTAGAAGAATAACGACTTTTCTCTAGTACCATAAAGGAAGAAGCCATATGCATCCATTTCTGCAAACCTAAAGCCGTGAAGAAGGGAAAGGATTGCTCATCTAACATACTAGTAACCATCTTATTGCGGAACCATGAAGTTTCATCACGTTTAATTATTTATGCTAGGCTATGTATATATTACAAAATAGTGAATGAAACAATCTTCGCCTTTAAATGACAACCGATATTGAAACTATCCACTGTATTATGTTTGGCATGTCGAACTCCGAACTGACCAAATCTGCAAATATTCTGCTCCCTCCGTTTGTTATGAAATAATCCAAATTCATGTTGATTTCTTTTAGAAACAAAGACTTAAATATTTTGCTTCAATTTCCATGGTTTGGAAGATCAACTGCTACTGATATATTTTTTTCGAATGAGGTGATTTTCTGTTCAAAAGTTTGACTTTATAGGCATTCTTTAGGATGGCTTTCCACTGTTTTTTCCTTTTAAAAAGCACCGACGAATTACTCATTGGTCCCGCCACTCTCTTTCTCGTGAAAAGTGTGTGCTTGGCTCTGTTTAGCCATCTAGTTAAAGGTGTGCACACACCATTGTTGCTCTCAAAGTTAGTAAGAGATTCAGATCTTTGCATCCCTATGACTAATCTTCGGCTGCTATCATTTCTGTAAAAGCTTTTGACTTTGCTTTCGTCTCATGCATGCCAGTTCTCGTTAAAAAAAAAAAGATAGTAAGAGATTCTTCTCAACTATAGTAAAAGATTGTAACAGCAGTCAGCAGATCGAGGAGACAGCATATGATCGAGCAGCGCAAAACCGTTGGTGTATCTTTTTTCACTGAAAGAGTATTGTGATTAACAGATCTATCTAGGACTCTAGGTACATGCACCTTTGGGTGAGTCAATAAAAAGGGACGGCCATAACCAACTGTATGTGCAAGTGCAGAAGTTCGCAAAGCATATTTCTCAAATAGAGTTGGCAAACCGCGCATAGGAAATTAGAAACACATACGTGTCGTTGGATCCAGGGCAAGGCAGTCAAGCACACTACGCCAAACTTGCTAAACTTTGTGAGCCAAAGGGACATCTGTCAGACATCCGTGGCCTACGGTCTGCAGGCGCGCGCATGGGTACGCGAAATCACTGGAGGCATCTCTGTCCCCGCAACACAAGAGTACCGGTGCCTCTGGGACTTGATCACACTGAAAACTCTAAACAGTAATACGGACCGCTTGGTATGGAGCTGGACCCAACAGGGGATATACTCCTCCACTTCAGCTTACAGGGCACCACACATGCCTTCGCGCCCGATCCCCGGATGCACCAGGATCTGGAGCACCTGGACGCCGCTACGCGTCAGAATATTTCTATGGCTGGCAATCCGGGGAAGGCACTGGACCGCGGACAGGAGGCACCGCCACAGGCTCGATGCGCGTGATGAGTGCTACCTATGCGACCAAGACCCGGAGACCATCGACCACATCATCCCCTCCTACTCCTTCTCTAGACACATCGGGTGGACCATCCTGGCGGTGTTTGGAGTTGACGCCTCGCAAGTGGGCAGGGGCTCCATCATCCGCCTAGTGTGAGCTTTGGAGACAGAGGTGGCATGGTGACAAGAGGAAGGCGCGGACACCCTCTTCGCGTTGGTGGCATGGGAGCTTTAGAAAGAGAGAAACACAAGATTCTTCCAGAACGAAGAGGCCACTAGAGCGCAACTACTCGCCAAGATCAAGCAGATCACTGACCTTTGGATAGAGACAGGGGGCGTGCCACCTAGGTGAATTAGTCCATGAGTAATCACCATGTGTAATCCGGTAGGGGAGGCAGTGCTTATTGTAAACCTCATCCTCCCAAAACGCGCCTGTGCGCTATGTAAAAACTCTTCTTAAATACAAAGATGGGCAAATCTTTTGCATATTGAGAAAAAATTAAACACATACATGAGTTCCATAGGTCCGAGCCCTGCATCCTCTTAATTAAAAGCGGGGGTGCAGTCTGCTCCTTTCCATCGAGTTTTTTCTACATATATGCACTTTAGATATATACTATATTTAAATACATAGTAAAAATAGTTTATCTAGAACATCCAAAATATCTTATAATTTAGAATAGATTGAGTAGGAAATACTAGTACAAGACCAGTTATAAATATAATCCCTCTGTCCTGGAATAAAGTGCATTATGACATTTGGGAGGTGTCTTCAAATACAGTGCATTTGGGGAACAAAGGGATAATGATTAGGAAACTTACTACCTCCATCCTCAATTATTACCATATTTTCATAAGAAAACTTATATTGCAACCTTTAATTATGTGGATTAGGATTAGATTTCAATAGATTAGGAAGTTAAGTAAGAGGTATATGCATCTATTATCCTTTCTCTTATTTTGTCTAAGAATAGCCCGAAAAGTATACAATGGATTGAAGGACTGATTAGTTTTCCGACTCCCAATTTCCCAAATAAGAACTGCAACCACTAAACAAAAGTAGCTACGTTTTATCTCCTCCTTCCCTATATATGCCCGCTAGCCAATTCCTGAGCATATGAGAACCACAAATAATCAGACAAGCATTGGACATCTTTTTTTAAGGCCTTATCATTACACTAACACACATTATATGAACAGATAGTCCCGTGACCTTTGCATGCATAGCTGGCCGAGCCAGAAAGGTGATGGAATATGAGGACTTTGGTGATGAGGTGGTGTGTAGACTGTGGGACTAAGCTAGAAAACAGTGACCTTCTACCCAAAATGGAACATATACCTTGCAATTATTGGCGGAACACATGTTGTTATGTTTGCTAAGGAATGCCTTTGTTTAGAACCTTTCACACGCGTGATTGAGAAAAAATGGGATCAACCTAGCAGGAACTAGGTTGTCCTTCATTAAAAAAATAGGCACCTAAATTCAGAATTTGAACCTGAGTGGTTGGGTGCATTGTCACATCTCTCACCCATTCCTCACAAGTGTGATTGTGATATAACATTTTCATTGTTGCCTAGGTAAGTAATTTTTGATATGCAGCTCTAATAACCTAGTTTCAAATTTAATGTTTGTGCCTAATATAATTGGTGGAATAGTCGTTTTGGTCTCCTAATTATTACTCAGGACTTAGTTTTGACCTTGAACATTCAAAACTACAAATTTAGTCCTCAAACTTTACTTCCAATATCTCAATCTAAAGATGATCATTTAAGTCCTCAAACTTTATATGTTGACTCAATTTCATCCTAAAACTACGAAGATGACCCTTTCGTCATCAAACTTTGCATCAGTATTTAAACTTTTCTTTTTAAACTTAACTTGGTTTATTATCCCACATGAAACATTATACTGTTGCACCAAGTCAGCTCCAACACCACAAGTGAATTAGAGATAAAAAATTCATCCAAAAACACTTTAGTGACCATTAATAATCCGATGTTATTTTTACAGTTACCTTATAATGGTACCGTTTATATATATCTGACAATAAATGATTTTGTGGAAGCAATTACTATTGCTTCAAACACTATTTATTCCTAGGGACAATAGTACCTAACGATGAATATCCTTCTCAAATCATGAGTAGCATTGGCCAAAGAACGAAGTTGTGACAAAATGCGTTTTGATAATTCATGGATGGATATATGTGTTTCAAATATAAAGTTTTCGTTTTGGATAGACAAAGTTGAGTTGAAAATAGAAATTTAAAGAACAAAATGCATTTTGATAGTATACTGATGAAATTGAGCCTATGCAAAGTTTGAGGATTGAAATGACCATCGTCATAAGTTTAGGATGAAATTGAGTCTAAAATTGAAGTTTGAGGTCTAAAATGACCGTTTTAAAAGTTCAGGGATGAAACCTACCAACATAATTTGCATATGGCGCCTGGTCATTCAGATCAGAAAGAATTTTATTAATTTCTTGAAAGAAATGCACCCAGAACAAACTCGATCGTAAATATTGCTCCAAGAATCATGCTCACACTAGTGCCTATACATGTTTTCTTCGCCATGTTTATGATACCCGGCTGCAGAGATTGTGCATCCCTTGATTGGTTTGAATATGTGGCCATCAATTGGTCAAGATTGCTGCATAGCTAGCATAAGTATTTCGGCCGATAGTGACACATGATGCATGCTAGGAAACAGGAACCTTCACTGTAATAGCAAAGCTTTGAGAAAGCGACGATCCTTCAAGCATGAAAATAGAGCCACTCTTTTGGAGAGGAATTTGAGATTCGGGAGCATCGCCGGCCTGCCGGTGGAAACATACTGATCAGGACTTGAGAGGATGTTAGTTTTGTAGGGCATATAGCCGTCGCTATCAGATCACCAATTAATGGTTTTGGATGATTCTCTAACCTGCCAGCCATGCTAACTCTTTTTGGATGAAGTTTCCTCGGCACCTAAAGAGGCCATTTGGTCCTACTCATAAAGAAAGTTGGGCACGAATTATTGACTTCAATTCTTGTGATAGAACTTTTTCATCAAAACAAGATGTTGTGATAAAACTGAACCTATGTTAACACACAAATGGAGTGCTCCCTTGATCCCTAAATAAGTATCATTCTCGCGTCCAAACAAATCAAACTCTTTCAACTTTGACCAAATATATACACAAAAGAAATTAATATTTATAGTATATTAGTATCCTTAGATAGATCTTCGAAACTATTTTCATATAATAAATTCTATTTGCAGATACAAATACTTTTATATCTTTTATGAACCTAGTCAAACTTGAAAAAGTTTGATGGGAATATATATTTACAAAGTTGAGTATATATCAAACGGACCCGAAGTTGAAAATTCTATTTTTCCTTGCCCTAAACGTATTTGATATTATCAAATAAAATTTCTTAGGTTTAACATAAAAATAGAGATATATACATACATCCATATCTATGAGTAGTATTTAATTTCAAAGCAGTCCAAATAGCACCAGTGGTCTAGTGGTAGAATAGTACCCTGCCACGGTACAGACCCGGGTTCGATTCCCGGCTGGTGCATATTGTTTTATTTTACTTTGGTATATTCTTTGTTTTAATTTTGTCCCTTTCTGCGTTCAATAGTCACAGTCGCGACTTTGTAGTTTGCACGCTTTTCCAACGAGACATGTAGTTTTTTCTCTGCATCACATGACAGCGCTGGTAAAGTCTGTTGATACCGTTTTTCAGCACGTATCAATAAGGATCGGAGACTGGACTAATCGGTAAAGAGGATGGTTTTTTTTCTTCGATATTGCTTCTGGTGTTGTGGTTGAGTAGTTGCTGATGAAGGACAGGTTGATCTGGATTATTGCCGATTGGGCTGAAGACGTGTTACCGATGCACTTGAGCCAACCCTCGAATACGACCCCTCGAGTCATTGACCTCTCGAGGACGGAAATTCCCTCGAGCAAATAGACGACCCTCGAGCACAGTATACTCTCGGCCGTCTACTCTCCGTACATTATTGATGAAGCTAAAGAGCTGTTACCGATGAGAGTGATAGAGAGCTAGGGGATCGTTGCCGACGAAGCTGAAAAGCTGTTAGAGGATCGTTGCCGATGAAACGGAAAAGCTATTGCCGATAAAATAGGCAGAAAGACTAGAAGGTTGTTGCCGATGCCAGGGATGTACCGATGAAGAGATAACTTTATCATGACGGAAGCGGACAGAGGATCGGCGACACGGAGCCTATGATTTTCGTATTATAGTTTAAGTCCAACTCCTATACGAGTTTTATTTCTTTCCTTAAAGAGATAAAGTTCGTACAAAGAATTAGTTTATTTCTTCTATATTTGAGTTTTGCGTGTTAAATTAGGACTTTTCGATTAGCGGAGTATAAATATATGCCGAAGGGTATTGTAATGGATATCCAAGCATCAAAAAAAACAAATCTACTTTTTATCGTAATTTACTTCTACCAGTACTTTACTTTTCGGCGACTTCGTCAAGTATTTTCTTTTTCAACGAGTTCTTTCAAGAATCGACGGGCTGCATCAACTTGATCTCCGGTGACCTTGCAGGTTCCGCGTTTACCGAGCACGATTCAGGCTTTGACTTCCGAGCGAATCGCTGTCGTCTCGTCTGATCTGTTCAACAGTTATCGAATACATTCTGAGCTTTGACGTCCGGACGTATCGCTGTCGTCTCGTTCGGTTTTTATTCAAATTATCATCCTTGTCGATTAACAGGTCAAATCGACTAGCACGCTTCGGATATCGAATTTGGATATTAGCCCGGTGTGTTTGCAGATAAGAATTTTGCATCAACAAAGTCATGTACGGCGTTGCAATGGAAAAAAACCACAACAACATATGTTGTATTATTAAAAAAAAGGACTTTAAGCATGATAAAACCGTACATGCTTTATGATTTATATTTGATTGGTGCAAAATAAAATAAATGGATTAGTGATACTGATGCACAGGAAAGATAAGCTTCGAGATTTATGTACAACAATTTTACTATGGAAGATGATTTCTATTTTTTCCTAATAATGTATAATCGAGAAACATTAGTTGTGTCAAACAGCCAGCACATCACGATATTTATTAGTACTTCAAATTTTCAAAACAGTTTCAATACTACGCCATGGCTAAAAATACAACTTCTTTAGTCTTTACTCCTGGTCTTGGTTGTTAAGATTACGTACTGCATTGGAATGAACATTGTCAGTGATTAGTAATAATAAACATTTCTAAATGAAAAACATTTACTTTATGGTACTATATGTTTATACAGAATCAAAACAGAAAGAGGTTTTCTCTATATTGCAGATATGATACTTCAATTCTATGCGCTGGTGTTATATGGACAAACTGCATGCAAATCAATGCGCTGAAAGAGTTACAGGGAATCAGAGACAAGCTTCAGAACATTTATGGTTTGGAGCGCTTAATTGCATTGATATATCCTAAGGTTTCAACCCTAGCCAAGCTAAATTTCGACAGTGTTGGACTGCATCCAGTCGGTCTGGCTACTGGGCAAATAATTAAGACAACCAAATAGACGTGGTTGCTGAGGCTTTGGAAGCAGGTGTTTCTGCAATTCCTACTCTGCAAGGCATAATTAATTTGATGCAAACATTGGTACATATAATCAATTACTCCAAACCACTAACACAAAATCAATTGTTGGCTTGATCTATAAATGTGGATGCACCTATAAACACTATCACAAAATCAATTGTTGCAAAACAATTATCTTGCCAAATTTAGGAGGCAACCTAGTTGACATGTACTCAAGTCTTCCACTGAAGTTGTGCTCAGGTCTCAGGAGTCGGTGATACAGATTTTGTTATGCAATAGGGTGGGCATTGCTCTTCCTTTGACACTAGTATGCTGCCTGGCCGCTTGTGCTAACCATCATCTAGCATACAACAATAACAACAGCTTTTGTCCCAAGCAAGTTGGGGTAGGCTAGAGATAAAACCCAAAAGAGACCAGGAAACAAAGGACACATAGAGGGTATAAGAAAAAAGGATTACGGTTCAGGCACGTTAATTGCTAGTCTCCAAACGCTCCTATCCATAGCTAAATCCTTAAGGATATTCCACTCCTTAAGGTCTCTCTTAACCGACTCGTTCCAAGTCAGTTTAGGTCGACCTCTACCGTTCTTTACACTATCGACCCGCTTTAGAACCCCACTACGCACCGGCGCCTCATATAATCCCTTTTTGATATCTTGTGTAGCACATCTGTTGACATGTACTGCAACACACATCCACATACCTGGATTAGAAGGGGATGAAGTTTGTCACAGAAGAGTATGGCTAGGACAGAAGCATTTGCATCTTAAACAAGTCTTAAAGCATCTTCAAGAGTCTTTTTAAAACTACTCTCTAAATTATCATTAGAGTCATTTGAATAAAAATCGTTTTCTATATCTTTCCACTCCGCCGGCTTTTCTATATCTTGTGCGCACTCTAGAGAGTTAGCCTCACTCTCCATCTTTGGCCGTAATAAATGGCTATATCTGGATAACCAGTTAAAGAAGCTGTTGGAAGGTAGCTTTAGAACCAAAATCTCTATTCCTAACTATCAGGAAAGATATAGAGAATCTCTTGGAGTTGCTCTTATGCCTTTGTGACTACAACTATGAGCAACACAGTGCCCATTCGTAGCAACAGGAACAACAAAAAATTGCATGGTATATTTGGTAGCGACAAAAATAAGATCGGGGTAATAAAATTTTGCATGTGTACCAAAAGGAAAATTATCGATGCCACAAAATCAAGACAACACAGCGCATTCTTTAGCCGGGTAGAATGAATGAATATAACTAAGAGTGGAGATGATAGTTCTGATTTGAAAACTTCTCATTCAAAACTAAAACAAAATTAAAAATCATGGAATACTAATTAACTTTGTGCAACATTTACATAGACCTTACAAAAGTAAAAAAAAATGCAATTCAAGTTTCTCATATACTGAATAAATTCTACCAGTTTCAAGAAGCTAGCCCAACTTACCAAAAACCTCTGAAGTTCACAATTTAAGTCAGTGGTAATGGAACAATTGACCGACGACCGGCACCTCCACGCCCACAGATCAGTCCTAGATCCAGCCCACTCAGTTCACCAATATGAACCGACTTCTATCGCTTCGATGGGTGACTGGGTTGTCATTGGTCGCTCTGCTACGGTTGGTGAGGCTGTAGAGTGGTGGCAGGCTGATTTGACTTAACCCTTGAATATGAGGTGATTTCACCCTTCATAATATCTAAACAGAGAGAAGGAATGATAAGCAATATGCTCTATTCATAGCTTCAAACTTGAACTATCAAATAACTCACATGAGCCCCAGTGTGTGAACGGGTCCCCTCCTAGATCCAAAAGCAATTCAAAACACAGCACACTGATGCATATGAATCGATTTAAACGAGATCATGGGAAGAGTTCCATCACCTGGATCACATCAAATCAGAGTAGGAGGCCCATGGCCACCTAGGAGAGTGGCGACATAGTCAGTGGAGTGGTAGGAGAGAGACCCTGGATCGTGGCGGCCTTTGGACCAGAGCATGAAATTGTCACAACAAGTAGCCGATAATACCCTTGATTGATTGATTCACTGTTTCTAGTGAACAGCTTGTTTGACTATCTGCATTGTCTTTGTTTTACTAATAACTTGAGTACCATAAGCACAGTACCTCAGCTGCATAAGGGTACCTTCTTTAACCATATCCATATCAGCTGCAAATCATGGCCATCTAGCTTCAGATTCAGAAATCAGAATACACAGACCTCCATACTCTTACCTGTTCCAAATCTTTTACCATGCAAGACGCCACTGCACACTTACATCTGATCTCGAGTCTTTTGTAATCAGAAGGTAGCCAACACGTACACTCCTGCTGCAAGTTGTCCTGTGATAACCAACAAGTAACATTGATTGTTCATGAATCTTAAGTAGCTCATAGTATAATTCTTGAGGGCCATTTCCTTTTGTGCTTCTAGAAACTTGATTTCAAGAAGTACTATCCACAGCCATATAACTTGGCAATACTTTCACATTTCTTTCTGATTCCAGACTGAAAATCATGAATGAGAGAGGAGTTCACTTGACCCTTTCTATCTGTGACCCTTTTTTGATTGTGGTGACTTCTACCCAATTGTGAATAAAAAAATGACCATCATCAATGCCAAACCTTGTCGAAGCATGGACAAGACTTGAATTTGAGGCTTAAAATAAATTTGGAGGGACTTTCAAGTGCACAGATAATTATAGCCAGCTAGCTTTAGATACAGAACACCCAGACCTCCATATTATACTGGTTGCAGATTTTTTACCATGGCAGGATTCACTTACGTCCGATCTACAAACCAGAAGATATCACCATTTGCAATCACTATCAAATCAGAAGGCAGCCAAAGTGTTGAGTTCTCTCATGCCTGAAGTTTTCCTGCGATAACCAATGCATGCTCAAGGATCTTGAGTAACTCATGGAATGATTCATAACATGTTCTTCCATTTCCTTCTGCTTCAGCATGTAGTGTAACTTTTGTGTTTCATAAAGTACTATCCACACCATAACTTGGTAATACCTTTCTCATTGTTGAATGTGGCAGACTGGAAACCTTGGACGAGAAATAAGTCCACAACACAGCTATGCACAAATTTAGTTGGCCTGATAGCAAACCTGGACATGGTAATGTGAAGCATGTAAATACAGCTCTTGAATGATAAACCAGTTAACCTGACAGAATATTTACAGTTCCACTAAAAAGTGTTTCAAGTGCAAAATCAATACAGGCAAGTAAACTATTGTCAACACCCCTGTTTGGTTCCAGGGACTAGAGACTAGAGACCAAAACATGGACTACAAGAGGCACTAATAGCATGTTTGGTTCTAGGGACTAAAGGACAGAACAAAGACCAAAATACCCCTGATAAGAGTGACTAAAGGAAGGGTTGGGACCAGCAGGTTGAGGGGCATGGGCTGTAAAGTTGGTCCATTAGTCCCAGTTAGCACCTCTCAAGGGACTAGTGGAATAGGGACTACTAGTCCCTCTTTTATTCCCCCTATTTGACAATTTATTACCGGGACTAAAAGGGACTAGAATCTTGTCTCTACTCTCTAGTCCCTTGGACCATTGACGGATGTGGAAAACAATAATATAAGCTTAGAGCATGAGATTGTGAAATTAATCTGTCAAAACTGGTTGGCCAGATCTTCACATAGACATTTTTATAGATCAACATAAATCTTTAGTTGAGATTCATTTCAGAACTGGATCAAAAATCACAACTTAAGAAAGGTTCTCTGGAAAAGAGAGCCTTATATCTAAGAAGCAAATAAATAGTCCAGCTTCCATAAAAGGCAAAAAGGTTCTCTGGCAATAAATGGCACACATTTAATAAGGCAATAACTTCTAGGAAAATGTATCTCCAAGGGTCCAAGACTAATCAAGAAATAGTAGTAAGCTGGTCTTACTTGGAGATGTACTGAATCTTAACTTTGGGAAAGGAAATTTCTGTGCTCACCAAATTTCAGCGAAATGAATACACATATTATCAGGTATCTGGATAACTATATATGATTTTACTTTGGACAAAAAATAATGCAGACACATGAACAGAGATGCAAAAGAAAAAGTGGATCCAAGTATAATAAATAGCATATAGCCATATACACATTAACAAAACACACGCGGAATCTAATATGATATAGCAACACTACATGGCAGATACTCCTAATTTTCGAGAAACACTTCAGAGATCGAAACCAGTAAGTCAAGCAATAAGCAGGTGCCATAACAGCAAAGGATATTTTTTACTTTCAAGTATCAGTAAAATAAATATATGAACATACATCCTTAGAGACATACGAAATTAAATTGAAACTAGTACAAATTGTTTTCCCAGGAAAAGGAAAACCAGTAAACTTAAAGTAGCCTCAGTTTTAACACCTTACACTTTTTGATCATTCAGTTTCACCTAAGATAGTAGCAGTGCTTTTATCAAAAATAAACTAAATCACAGTGGGAAGTCAGACATGAACAATAGTAACACACATATATCAATTTGCCTTTTCGTTGCACTCTGTTCAGTTTTACATCTATAGTCAGGTCAAATATGATACCAACTAGTAGTCAATCTGATACATGTTTGCACACTAAATCAGTAAAGGAAACATCATATTTTGTTAAATTACAGCAAACAAAGATAGTGCTGATAAGTATATAGGCAAAAGCATGAAGCGCCATGAATTCCATACAATAGAGTAAATTAGAGAACCACACTAAGGTACTCAGGTAAGAAAAAATTGGTCAACTATACCATTATGCCCTTGATGTGCAAGAACAAACTTTTCAAAAACAATGCCCTCTGTTGTCCTTGCAAACTGGGAGGTAATGAAAGAGCATGGCTCCCGAATTTTTCAAAACACGGCAAATAAGAAAAGTTGACCCAACCCCACTGCCCAGATTAAAGAAGAAACCAATGACACAGTTCTTGGCAGGAGCAAAAAGTTCGTGCAAATCATACCTAACATTTAGCAGCTTTAGACCCGCATATTGCCATTTCTGTTTCTTGTCTGTACAATTGAACTCAAATCTGAAAATTCATTTTTGATATTAAACATAACTGGCAACCTTCCAGCCTTTTCATTTCAAGGCAATGCAATCAAATTGGACTTGCTTTTATCCTATCTAGCTCATGGTTAGTTCTTTCCGTGTCATCAAAGGCTATTCCTTTCTCTGACATTTCCTTCTTCAGAGATGCTACCTTTGATTCATTTTCACATCTCGCATAGGTATCGACCATGATGCCATATATGCTACTGCTAGGTTCAACATTATTGTGCAACATTTCCTGATACAGGCATTCCATGTCACGAACTCTCCCTGCACTACCCAATGCACTAAAAAGTGTATGGTATGTTCTCAGTGTAGGTCTGATGCCATACTTATGCATTTCTTGGAGAAGCTCCAATGCTCTATTAGTATCGCCCTTGTTGCAGTATGCTGATATTATAGTATTGTAGCTAACAACGTCAGGTCTCAGCCCTTGATTTGTTAAGTTGTAAATCAATTCTTCAGCTTCATCCATCTGAGAATTTTTGCAAAGACCTTTTAGCAGCAAATTATAGGTAAATATACTTGCAGATACGCCACTATTTTTCATCTTCTCAACCAGAAGGAAAGCCTGCTCAGTGTCACCTGACTCTATATAAGCATCAATGATCGAGTTGTACACCTGTGCATTTGGTACAACATCTTTGTATATCATATCATCCAAGATAGCTACAGCTTCTGGGATTTTTCCGTTGTTGCAAAAAGCCTTGACAACCGAACCAAAAGAGATAACATTTGACTTTATCCCCTTCTCTTGCATATCAGACAGAACAGTTAAACACTTTTCGAGTTGCCCAGCCCTCCCATAAGCGTCAATCAGTGTATTGAAAGTTTCCACGCTCGGATCCACTCCACTCTTCTCCATCTCCATCACCAAATCCTCTGCTTCAGTGATCATTTCCGACTTACACAAACCATTTATGAGTGCATTGTAGGTGATGTGATCTGGCCTAATATGACGTGATTTCATCTGCTCAAAGATGGAGAAGGCCCCTTGGAGGTCAAGAACCTGACAATAGCCATTTATTAGAGTGTTGTAGATCACTGTTGTTGGGACCAGTCCTGTGTTTACCATCATCTCAAACACCTGTTCTGCTTTTAAGACCTTCCCATCTTTGCATAGACCATTCAGCAAGATACTGCAAGTGTATGCTCCAATCATGACACCCTTCTTCAAAGACTCTCCAAACAAAGAAAGCATGGTCCGTGAATCTCCAGTTCATGTGAGACCATCAAACAGTATGCTATATGTGAAACCATCCGGCAACAAGCCATATGATGCCATCACATCCATCAACGCTCTCACCTCATCCATCCTGCCAGCACGACATAGCCCTGATAGCAGCACATTGTAAGTGACAACATTTGGCTTCGGGCCAGCATGCAGCATTTGATCCCGCAGCCTGAATCCAGCCTCCAGGTCCCCGGCCTTGACATGCCCATCAATCATCGTGTTGTAGGTGATCCGGTTAGGCGCGACTCCCCTGTCCACCATTTCATCGAACACCTTGAGGGCGTCGCCGCCCTTCCCGGATCTCCACAGCCCCGCGATGACCACATTGTACGAGAACGCGTCGGGAGGAGGGGCGCCTTCGCTGCGGCCCATCCGCCGCAGCATGGCGAGTGCCTCATCGAGGTCGCCCGCCGCGACGCACGCCTGGATGACCTTGTTCCACGCGAAGGTGTCCGGGAGCGCCCCGGCCGCCACGAGGAGGCCGAACGCGGCACGCACATAGGCGGGAGGGACTCGAGGAGGAGGTTGCAAGACGATAGGGACGGCAGCGGCGAGCGCGCCGCGCCGGCACAGGCGCCGTCGCCGTCGCCGGCGCTGGCGAGGAGGGAGAGCAGGCGGAGCGTGCCGTCGGGTCGGCGGAGACGCGCGGAGGCGACAACGAGGGCGGAGGCCGCGTCGCAGAGGAAGGAATGGAGCCGTGCCCGCGGGGCGTCCTGGGTGTCAGCTGTGGCGGCGGGGGCCTGGTAGAGGTCGGGGACGCTGACGGTGGGGGCTGGAAGGAGAGGAGGGATTTAGCGAGATCGATGGCGCGGTGGAAGCGGCCAGCGGCGAGGAGGGAAGTGAGTTCACTGAGGGAGGCAGTATAGGTGGAGGCGGCGGAGAGGTGGCGGCGGCGTGGGAGGAGGAAGCGAGACATTTGCTGCGGCGGCTGCAACCATGGTTCGTCTGAGGGGTTTATGGCATAGCGCTAGACACTGTTGGTGGTCCCTACCTCATTGGAGGAGATAAAAGTTTTTTTTCATTAGACATGTAATTTTTTTTAATATAATTACACAATACAATATAGACGTCCACGTTACGCACGTACACTCACCCTTATGAACACACGTACACAAACCATATCCCTGTAAACACATCAGAAGGACTGAGCACTCGACAGATGGAGATTCCCGAAATCACCGCCGACGGTGTTACACATGTGAGAAATCCTTCCTTCTAAACAAGAAAATGCTGAACAACGGTAGTTACATGCTATTGTTGGAGATGTTCTTAGTCATATTATCTAGGTTCGTTCACTCAGGTCTTCTTTAGAAAACAAGATCATGTATGATTTTTGTGAAACTTTGTGCATTCTAAAAATCCCTTTAGTAGATTAATTGTTACTTGGGTGTTTCAACAAAAAAAATAATTCATTCACATATTAGTTGAGGAGAGTGCTTTAGAGAGAAAAAGTGCTACTCGAGGACTGAGCTTAGCTCAGTTGGTGTGCTCTGCCGGTGGGCAAGCCACCCGCCCAGGTTGGAAGCCCAGCTTCGACACCTGTGGTGTCTCACCGGGACAGTGTTTCTCATCATAATTTTCGTTGCCTCTCGTGTAGATGTGTCACAATAGTTAAATAACATGCCTGTTACAGCTTGGAGTCAGGATCTTTGAGTACTCTTAACTGTGTTCGTTGTCTAGGTAATAGTTGTAGGTTTCTTAGTATACAGTGTGTGTAAAGTGTTCGTGTGTGTTGAGACGTATGGTGTGTGTACCTATATCTGAACAGATACTGCAACTATACTTAGACGAGAAACGTAAAAAAAAAACCTGCTGCTCGGGCGATCGGGCCAGGATGGCAAGGAAAGGAGACGGTGGCCAACTTATATGTAACGGCTACCTTGGCAGCAAATTTCCCCGCCAGTTTTTCCCTAGCAAAAGGCCCCCGTGTGGTCCACCCCCCGTGTCAGATCACCGCGCCCTTTCGAAGCGTGAGTGATAGGGGTCTTGCGGTCCAATTCCCTTCACTTTCCACGAACTTCTATATGATTCGTCCCCTACACCACAGGCCGGGTGGCGCTCCCTGGGCGAGCGAACGTGTAACTCGCGTCGTGTGAGTGAGCGCTCTCCTTCCGAAGCCGCCTTGCTTCTTCCTTCCATTTATTTTCTTGATGACCGATCGAAGCCACTTGCCCTTTTGTTTCCAAAGGATAGCAAAGAAATTCTACATACTCCGTATCACCAAAAAACGACGTTCTGGCCTCTGAACGCAAGTTTGTAAAGAACGTCGTTCTGGCCCTTCCGACGGAAAGCTGGACGAAATTGCCCCTGCCCCTCCGATGCGCCACGCCTCGCATTAATCACGGACACCACTCCGCGCCGCAGCCAAGAGTCCAAAACTCCTCGATTCCCATCCGCGCCGCGCCATCTCGCCTATCGTGAGCCGTCGTCGCTGCTCGCCTCGCTCGCTCGCCATTGACCTCGCCATGGATCTGTTGGAATAAACCTGAGCACCCGTTAACTATATTTGGTAGCTTAGACTGATTAGTGATTAAGCATAGCAGACGGTATGTCTTGGCTGTTGGGATGGCAACAACCGATTGTGGGTATGCCGTGATTGTCTCAGTTAGTTTGTAACCATGTATGGATGCATGTATTTCCTTTATAATGAATAGAGAGACACCAGAAAATGCTGCGGTATTGTAGTACAAAACTTTGCGTGTGTATCTCCCTCCTCCGTTCGGATTTCTGTCAATTGGTATCAGAGCCAGGTTGCCGTCGTCGCCATGGCCTCGCGGTCTCCTTCCAATGGCTCCGGCAACGAGGAGAAGATCAAGCCGTCGCGGTCGCCGCCGCGTCGTCGTGGACGCTCGACGGGTCGCCACTCGCGTCATCGCTCTGGCTCACGGATCGTGGAGCGCGTCATCGAGCGTTCGTCTGCGAACGTCGCGTGGCCGATGCTCACACGGACGAATTATCCAGAGTGGGCGCTGGTGATGGAAGTGAATTTCCAGACGCTCCGCGTCTGGGACGCCGTCGACATCGGCATCGACGAAGATCCCGACGACGACGAGTACCACGCCGATCGCCAGGCAATGGCCGGGCTGTTGCGCTCGGTTCCCTCCGAGATGTGGACCACCCTCGGCCGAAAGCCGACTGTGAAGCAGGCTTGGGATGCGGTCAAGGCGCTGCGCATCGGGGACGCACGCTCTCGCGACGCCAGCGCGCAGCAGCTTCGTCGGGAATTCGGGAACCTCTCCTTCAAGGAAGGCGAGAGCGTCACCGAGTTCGGCACGCGCATCACGACGCTCGCCACAAACCTCCGTTCGCTCGGTGACAAGATCACGGACGCCGAGGTAGTCAAGAAATTGTTGCAGGTCGTTCCGGATCGTCTCTCCCAGGCTGCAGTCTCCCTCGAGATGTTCCTCGAGTTGGACACGGTCTCGATCGAGGAGGTCGTCGGGAGGCTGCGCGTGTTCGAGGAACGCAGTAAGCCGAAGGAAATCACGGACGGCATGGGGCGGCTCCTGCTCTGCGAAGACGAGTGGGAGGCACGTCGTAAGGCCCGCCGCGAGCAGGAGAGCTCCGGTGGCAGCGGCAGCTCCAGCGGTCGCGGGAAGCGCCAAGGGCGCGGACGCGTTCGTGGCGGTGCAGGCTCCACGGCGCGAAACGGCCAGGACGGCCAGAACGCCGGCGCCGGGAACGCTGGCGGTGGCAAGCCTCCGCCCGGAACCCTCTGCAACAACTGCGGGAAGAAAGGCCATTGGGCCAGAGACTGTCGTGGCAAGAAGAAGAAGGCCACGGCCTATGTGGCCCAGGTCGAGGAGGAAGAGGATCGAGCCCTCATGTACATCTCCGTCGAGTCTGAGGTAACCGCGTCACGCGCATCCGTTCCCCACTCCTCGCCGCCGCCGCCGCTGCGCACCGTCGACCCGCCGCAGCGCGTCCAACTCGACGAGCCAAAGGTCCTCCTCCACCTCAGAGAGGAGGAGAAGGAGGCAGAGGGGCCCTGCCGATGGGTCCTTGACACCGGTGCGACGAACCACATGACGGGTTCGCGTCATGTCTTCTCCGAGCTCGACGGCAGCGTGACCGGCACCGTCAAGTTCGGCGACGGGTCGGTGGTCAACATCGAGGGGAAGGGCACCGTCCTCTTCGCCCTCAAATCCGGCGAACACCGCCGGCTCGACGGAGTCTACTTCATCCCGCGGCTCACCACCAACATTGTGAGCCTCGGCCAGATGGACGAGATCGGGTACAAGGTCGCCATCGAGGAAGGCATTCTCCGCATCTTCGATCTGCAACGACTCCTGCTTGCCAAGGTTCACCGATCCCCAAGCCGCCTCTACTACCTCGAAATGACCATCGCCGCTCCGGTGTGTCTCACCGCGCGCGTCGACGATGTCGCCTGGAAGTGGCATGAGAGGTTCGGACACCTAAACTTCAAGTCGCTGCGGAAGCTGAACCGTGGTGAGATGGTAAAGGGCCTGCCAGACATCGACCACGTCGAACAAGTTTGTGAGGACTGTGTTCTCGCGAAGCAGAAGCGAACTCCATTCCCGCAGGCTGCCAAGTTCCGGTCGAAGGAGCAGCTCGAGCTGGTCCACGGAGATCTCTGCGGGCCGATCACTCCATCCACGCCGGCCGGGAACGCCTACTTCTTGTTGTTGGTCGACGACATGAGCAGGTACATGTGGCTCACTCTGTTGCGTACCAAGGCAGATGCACCGGCGGCCATCATGACGTTCCAGGCAAAGGTGGAACGCGAGACCGGCAAGAAGCTCAAGGTCCTCCGCACCGACAACGGAGGTGAATTCACCTCGGTGCAGTTCGGCCAGTACTGCGCCAGCGAGGGAATTCTTCGACAACACTCCGCGCCGCACACTCCGCAGCAGAATGGCGTCGTGGAGAGGAGGAACCAGATGGTCGTGAACACGGCGCGGAGTATCCTTCGCGCGCGGAGCATGCCAGGCTTCTTCTGGGGAGAGGCAGTGCACACAGCAGTGTACCTCCTCAACCGGTCGCCAACGGCCGTCCTCGACGGCCAGACACCGTACCAGGCCTGGTACGGGAAGAAGCCACCCGTGCACTTCCTAAGAGTGTTTGGGTGTGTCGCCTACATCAAGCGTCTTCGACCGCACCCGAGCAAGCTGGAGGATCACGGGCAGAAGGTAGTCTTCATCGGCTACGAAGATGGAGCGAAAGCGTACCGCTTCTATGACCCCGCCACGGAGCATGTCCGGGTCGCGCGCGATGTCGTGTTTGACGAGAACGCGCACTGGGACTGGGGGAGCGCCGCGGCGAGTGGCAGTTCGGTGCCATTCATCATCGAGATGGAGTATGAGCTGTGTCACCAGCCACCAGCACCCTCGACATCGACCGTGCCTGGTTCTTCATCGGAAGCCTCGGGCTCGACGTCGCCCACGTCTGCTCGAGGGGGGGCCTCACCTGCTCGACGCTCTGCTCGAGGGGGGGCCTCACCTGCTCGAGGCTCCGCTCGAGGGGGGGCCTCACCTGCTCGAGGCTCTGCTCGAGGCTCTCGAGGCTCTGCTCGAGGGGCCTCACCTGCTCGAGGCTCTGCTCGAGGCTCACCTGCTCGAGGCTCTGCTCGAGGGGGGCCTCACCTGCTCGAGGCTCTGCTCGAGGCTCACCTGCTTGAGGATCTGCTCGAGGGGCCTCACCTGCTCGAGGCTCTGCTCGAGGCTCTGCTCGAGGTTCACCTCCTCGAGTGGAATACGCGACGCCGCTGAATGACGACCCGAACCTCGACGCCGATGACGACGAAGACCTAGAGCACCGGTACAGGACGCTTCAGAATATTCTGGGCACCAACACCGTGCCCGGGCATGCTCACCGCGACGTCGAGGAAGCTGAACTACACAATGTCAGTGTGGAGGAGCCCAAGTCGTTCAAGGATGCCAACGGCGATCCTAACTGGAACGCGGCGATGGAGGAGGAGCTCCAGTCCATCCGCGACAACAACACATGGTCGCTGGCTGATCTCCCACGGGACCAACACGCCATCGGCCTAAAATGGGTGTACAAAGTGAAGCGTGACGAGAATGGCGCCATTGTCAAGTACAAGGCGCGTCTCGTGGCCAAGGGGTACGTGCAGCGCCCCGGGATCGACTTTGAAGAAGTGTTCGCCCCCGTCGCTCGGCTGGAGTCAGTCCGACTGCTTCTTGCCATTGCTGCTCACTTCGGCTGGGGCGTCCACCACATGGACGTCAAATCGGCGTTCCTGAACGGCGAACTCCAGGAGGAAGTCTACGTCCAGCAACCTCCCGGATTTGTCGACAGCAAGAACAAGCACAAGGTGCTGCGCCTCCGGAAGGCTCTGTACGGGCTTCGCCAAGCCCCAAGGGCATGGAACCAGAAGCTCGACGCTGCTCTGCTCGGTCTCGGCTTCACTCACTGCGTCGACGAGCACGGCATGTATACCCGTGGCAAGAGCACAGGGCGCCTGATCGTGGGCGTGTATGTCGACGATCTCATTATCACGGGTGGTGATGCCGACGCCGTCAAGAAGTTCAAGGGACAGATGCTGCGCACCTTTCGCATGAGTGACCTTGGGCTCTTGTCCTACTACCTTGGGCTCGAGGTCACCCAAGGAGCTCACGGCATCACACTGCGGCAGAGTGCCTACGCCGCCAAGATCCTTGAGAAGGGCGGACTGATGGGGTGCAATGCCAGCGCCACGCCTATGGAGATGAAGCTGAAGCTCCTGAAGGAAGGTACGACGCCGGCTGTTGATGCCACCGAGTATCGCAGCCTCATCGGTAGCTTGAGGTACTTATGCAACTCAAGGCCGGACCTAGCATACGCTGTTGGGTACCTCAGCAGGTTCATGGAGGCGCCGCGACAGGAGCATCTTGCAGCCGTGAAGCGAGTATTTCGTTATGTGGCAGGCACGGTGCACTGGGGTTTGCACTACCGACCGGCAGGAAGGAAGGGTTCAGCGCCCCAGCTGACAGGCTACTCAGACAGTGACCTTGCTGGGGACGTGAATGATCGCAAGAGCACTAGCGGTCTCATCTTCTTCCTGGGCGGAGGTCCGATTGCTTGGCAATCGTCGAAACAGAAGGTCGTCGCCCTATCGTCCTGCGAAGCAGAGTACATAGCGGCGGCCGGAGCTGCGTGCGAAGGAGTCTGGCTAGCGCGTCTGCTAGCAGAGCTCATCGGAGGAGCTGTCCACGCACCAAAGCTCAAGGTGGACAACAAGTCCGCTATCGCACTGATGAAGAATCCTGTTCATCACGACCGGAGTAAACACATTGATGTAAAATTTCACTTCATCCGGGAGTGTTGGGACAGAAGGCTGATCGACATAGAGTTTGTCGGCACTGAGCTTCAGCTGGGCGACATCCTGACAAAGGCGCTTGGTCGAAGCAGGTTTCAAGAACTCCGTGATGGGATCGGTATGAAGAAGTTAGAGTAGTTGCTCAAGGGCTTAGGAGGAGATTGTTGGAATAAACCCTGAGCACCCGCTAACTATATTTGGTAGCTTAGACTGATTAGTGACTAAGCATGACAGGCGGTATGTCTTGGCTGTTGGGATGGCAACAACCGATTGTGGGTATGCCGTGATTGTCTCAGTTAGTTTGTAACCATGTATGGATGCATGTATTTCCTTTATAATGAATAGAGAGACACCAGAAAATGCTGCGGCATTGCAGTACAAAACTTTGCGTGTGTATCTCCCTCCTCCGTTCGGATTTCTGTCAGGATCCAGCTTGCCGCCGCTCGCCCGCTGCCGGTCGCCTCGCCGCTCGCTAACCTCGCCATGGATCGAGAGTTGGCGCCGGACTCTATGGAGATGGCGATAGAAGACACCGTCGAGCAGGACTCTGGCGCCATGGAGTGCCATGGAGTGACTCCGGAGTCCTTCGTGTGCCAGACTCGCTGCCGGACTCCGTCGAGGTGTCGGAGTTCTTTGTTGGTTTGCTTGAACGGGAACATATTCTATTTATAGCCAAAAAAACAAGCATTAGTCGCCAGCCACATGTTCTATTAATATCCACTGCAAAAACTCACTACTCCGTACGTGAAAAAAATTCTCTCCCCTTCGATTACTTCCTAGGGTTAGTCACCCTATTATGGCTGCCAAAGTAGCCTAAGGATGGTAGTTCCATCCGTGGGCTCAGGTACTCAAGGATATTATAACGAGTGTGGATATACAATTTCATTCACGAGTGTGGGCATAGGGGCATATGCAAAATTATGCTTGTGTGTATGGATATAAAATTAGCTAGCTAATAGCTAATATATATCTGCTAATTTTTGGCAAGAGATGTTTGGATCGACCTGCTAATAGGTGGTTGGATAAAATGTATATACAAACTATTAGCACCTATTAACAACTTCAAACCTTCTGTGCTAATAAGGAACAATGTCAAATCATTTTTTTAGAAAAAGTAGCACATTTGCAACTAGAGTGATTCTTGAGACCAATTCAACTATTTATTGAGATAAATAAACTAGTGGAAACAAAAAAAAGGGAGGTTCTTTTTCTGATTGACGAAAAGAGATCACCGCTCACGTCGCTCCCCTGGGGCGACTCGGGCGGAGCCCTAGCGCCGCCACCGCCGCACTCCCATCCCTCGCCGCCCCTCCTCGCCGCCACCAAAGCGCGCCGCCGGTAGTCGCCGCGGCCGCGAGGAAGGTGGCGGTGGGGCCCCTTGGTACGAACGCCCGCGTCGTCCCAGACGCTCGCGTCGAGCGGACTCAACCTTCGCCACCACAGTTCCACCACACTGCTCCCCCAAGCCCTGCCGCCGCCGGGGTGACGTAGGCGCGCGCAGTGGTGAGGATGGCAACGGCGAAGCTTCCCGTCTCTCTGGCCAGTGCCCTCTTCACCGGCGGACATGGCGGTCAGCGCACACATGGCGGATCCGGCCTCCCTCGAACCGGATCGGGCCTCTCCTATGCCGGATCTGAGGAGGGAGGGTGGGCACCGAGGCTGCAGCCCTCGTCGTGGCCAGGCGGAGCGCACCCGGTGATGACCCCTTCTCCGCGTATGTGTGGCTGCAGAGGGCGGTCTGGCCCGTGGCCATGGCGTCGAGGTAGCGGGCGCCCAGCTGGCAAGGGAGTCTCCGGCAGTGCATCTGCGCAGGTGTGGGTGGATCCAACTCCCCCATACCCGGATCTGCCGCCATCTTCAAGCACGGTGCGTCGGTTGGCGTGGTGGTTGGCCTGGCGAAGCTGCCGCCATGCGCAACATGGCGGCCAGGCATGGAGGAGCGTACCTCCGCGGATCTAGTTCACGAGCAGTATTGGTGACCTTCCGGTGAAGGCGGCCTCCCATAATGGCCGGGCGCAGAGTCGATGGTGGTGGCGGTGGTTTGGGTAAAAACCTTGCCTGGCGTTTATGCCGGGCCGGCGGTGGTGGAACTGACTGTGCCACGCACCTTGTTGAAGGCGTCGCTGAAACCGTTGGTCAGTCTGTCTCCTGATGCACCCGCGGGCGTTTCAACAACTGGGCGAAAACCTAGCCCGGTTTCTCCGGGCCGACGGCGGGTAGGGAAGGCACATCGTCGAAGTTCTTGTTCGTCAAGGCCGGACAGTTCTCCCGTGTGGTCATCCTGCTTGATGTGCAGATCAAGGCGGAGGTGTCATTCGATGGCGTAACAGCTCGGCGTTTGGTGCTTGTGCACCAAGTGCTTCGTGTTGTTGCCAAGGAAGAAGCATCCATATCTTCAATGGTGGTCAGTGTGCATCGTTTTTAGTACCTTTTTTAAGTCTAACAAGAGTGTTTGGCGGCTTCATCTTGACGTTGGTGATTTTACTCTAGTGGAATATTTATTCTAGGAGTTGATATCACGGTGCAAGTGAGAGGTCGAGTAGGACTACCTGAGCTCCTTGTTGGAGATGTACTCTCTTCCATTTTTTTTCTTTTTATTTTTCATTATTGTACTCTTTTGACCTGATTCTACCCACGAGTAGATGAAGCCGGATAGTTTCTATCCATTATTAAAAAAATTAGAAAAAAATACTAGAACTGAAACAAAATTTTTCGTGCCGTACAGGCCACGACACCACTGAACGTATTGTTAGGCTGTTGGTCGTCTCATAGTCCAAGCCGATTTTCAACGACTCGCGTTCTCAGACGTCATTTTTGATTGCTCTTGTTTCACGTGTGGTTTGAACGAGCCTGAATGCGTGCAAAAACTGTCCACCTAGAAGACGGAGAGTTTGAGCCCATGACATTTGACCCATCAATCATGGCGAGAAGTTGGCCCAGCACCAGTCACTGGGCATTCGTTTGGTTCACGCTTGGTTTGGTTCAGTGATGCTTGATCACCCTGATGCCAACAACAATTCCTCACAGGTGGTTTCACAAGTCACAAACGTGGACGGTCAGCTACTCTCTGCTGGGCTTTTCCGCTCTATTTCCAAAGCACATGGGATAATCCTGATAACGACAGCGGAAAATGTTATGCCAGAGACATGTACATGCATGCATATAGAGATAAGATCGAAGCCTTGCGGCAGAACTACCATTCGTATAACCGTTTGCTTGTGTACCTGGCCAACCAATAAGCGATCGATCGAGTAGGCAGTTAGGCACGATGTTCAGCAGAGCCTTGCAGCAGGTGATTCTCAGGTATGAGTGTGATCCATCAAAGTTTGGTCTGTTTGCAACAGCCACCTGCAGTGTGCAGCGCTAGAGCTCCTCTAATAACTATGCATGTTTTGCTTCAGGGAGAAGACGAGCAGGATCAATGGTCTAGGGTTGTTACCAGGAGGCTTGGTCTATGCCTTCTCCTCGACTTCCAGCTCTCAAACTCAGAGGTTCTCCACTTCCCTCCTCGATCGTGCTCAACTTTATTCTGTGTTCAGCTTTAATTTTTTTTCACTGCTCACGAAGGAGACACTTTTTGCTACGTGCGGTACGGTTGATTTGTAGGCTGGCTGGAAAGGTCGCCATCATCACCGGCGGCGCGAGCGGCATCGGCAAGACGACCGCCGCTGAGTTCGTGCGAAACGGGGCCAAGGTCGTCATCGCCGACGTCCAGGACGACCTCGGCCGCGCCGTCGCCACGGAGCTTGGACCCGACAAGGCGTGCTACACCCGCTGCGACGTGTCCGACGAGGCGCAGGTCGCCGCGGCGGTGGACCTTGCGGTGGCCCGACACGGCCAGCTCGACGTCATGTTCAATAACGCCGCCATCACGGGCACCCCCGGGGCCGGGCGGCCGCCGGTCGGCGCCGTGGACCTCGCCGACTTCGACCGGGTGATGGCCGTCAACGCCCGGGGCGTGATGGCCGGGCTCAAGCACGCCGCGCGCGTCATGGTGCCGCATCGCCGCGGCAGCATCATCTGCACCGCCAGCACCGCCGTCCTGTCCGGGGGGCTTGCCGCCGTCCCGTACAGCGCCTCCAAGGCCGCGGTGGTCGGCCTGGTGCGCGCCGTGGCGGCGGAGTTGGCGCGCTCCGGGGTGCGCGTCAACGCCATATCTCCCTCTGCCATCCCGACGCCTCTGGCGCTGGAAACCCTGGCCTCGTGGATTCCGGGGAAGTGGACCGACGAGGAGATTAAGCGGCTGGTGGAGGTAGACATGAACATCATGCATGGGACCAAGCTGGAGGAGATCGACATCGCCAGGGCAGCTTTGTACCTGGCGTCCGATGACGCCAAGTATGTCAACGGCCACAACCTCGTCGTCGACGGTGGCTCCACAACGACGACCGATACTTCCACAAAAGCTGTCACAAGCACTCCCAATGAGTGATGAACGGCCGTCAACATGGATTTAACTTCGTGGGCACTGTTGTTGTCCAAAAAAAGAACTTCGTGGGCACTATTGGCTATGTGTCCCTACTACTATATATATGTTTCTTCCCAATAAATTACGACCAGCAAAAAGCCAGGGCGCCACTAGGTTTCCGCGCTGGGGCCATGATCGTCATAGTAGCAGCACAGCGCTCCCTTTCATTAGTTAAATCTCCATTTCTTCCTAAACTCAATCTTTTGTGTTATCTATATAGTTAGAAAGAATTGAGAAAATTAGGTCCCGTTTCATACAGCTCAACATCATGAAATAGGTTTTTTTTTTGTTGCTTCGGTTTCATAAGCAGCTTCACCTTTGAAGCTAAAGCTATTTAATAAAAGAGTTTGATAAAATAGCTTCTTAGGGAAGACAGCTGAGAGAACCGTGAGAAGTTGAAATTTGTAGCTTTATCGGGTTTACTGTGCATGTGAGAAGCTGAAAAACAACTTTTAGAGGACTGTTCAAAAAGGTCTTATCACGCTTATAACGCAGGTGGACTCCCGTGGCAGAATAAACCAACCAACAAAGGGTCCAAGAAGTGGAGCAATGTCAGCGCCGCAGCTACGGGACGCAACAAACCCTAGCAGGGGCATGCGCACGGGGAGGCCGCCGCCGCTTTCGTCATCATCAAATTACCTTATCGAGGCATATTAGATTTAGGAAACAAGTCAAGTTAAGTTAGAAAATTATTAGAACCGGTTAAAATAGGAAACGGAGGATTCACATGATCTCCGGTTTCTTAGAGGATAAGTCTTGCCGGAACTAAAATTACGAGCCATATTGTACTTGTGAAATCAATAAAAGAAATTAGGGTCAAACCCTTTTAACCCAACTCTCCAGCTCTCAAGCCTTCTCTCTCCCTCCCCTACCCTACATACCACCACCGCCACCTCTCCTGCCCACGCACGCTGCCGGCCGGAGGGCAGCCCTCCGTCATACCTCTTGCAGGTCTATTTGTAGGAGAAACCAAAATACACCTTTATGAAGTTGTTTCATAAGCTATATCGAACATGGAGATTGAGAGCCTATTCCGTTTATACATATGCCTCAGCTATTCAATGGGTAAAGGAAAAAATCTCTCTTTCTCTTGATACCTACTCTTCCATCTCATTTTGCTTTCACCTTATGCGTGATGGTAACAATAGGAACATCACATTATGGGAAAAAAAAGTTTAATGGAGACCACGACAAATCATGCGTGTAAGGAGTGAAAGGTGGTCAGTGGCGGATTTTGTGAGATTGTTTTTCTTTGCTATTTTTCACTGGTGCCACTATTAATCTACACACTAACAATTTAGGGCATGTTTGATGGTGTGGCCCATGGGCTTGGCTGCGTCCAAATAGGCTCATTTTCTTGTTTGGAGTCATTTTTGTCTCTTTCGGCCTGGCTCGCACGCTACTCAAAGCAGCTTGTAGCACGTCTCAATTGGGATGCCAAAATCTGGCATAGCAATTGGTCCTAGCTTGTCCTAGCTGGCTTGAGCACTCTGCACTCAAGGTGGAGGTGTTCGCCGTGTGCGCCATGGTGGGGGTGCTCTAGAGAATAGATTGTGAGGGGTATTGTGCTCACCCCACGGGGAACGCGAAGAGCAACTCTAGTAGAGATCATGGCTTGGAGGATCCCCATCTTTTGTTGGTCTCACCGCACTTGCTGAGGGTTTGACTAGATGATGCCAGTTAGCGTGTGAACCTCCAAGTGTGTGTATCGCCACAAGAGGACGTAACTTGGTGGCAACCAAGTGGTAAAAATCACTGTGTCATCTTGTCTTCACACTTCGCGGTGGTTTGCAATCCTCTTCACAATCTTGTTTTATATTCTTTATATAGCTTGTGTAATTGCTCTAGTGATTAGTTTGCTTGTATACCTTGCTAATTATCTTCTTGTTTGTGTAGCTAGAAGTAGAGTTCCTTACTTTTATTAGCTTGTGTAGTTAAGTAAAGTTGAGCTCTTGGGTTCGACTTGTGTAGCCTTGTCCTTGAGCATCTAGTAAGCTTATGTTGGCTTTGTGCATCTAGAATCATAGTTAGAGGGGTGAAGTCTTGGTTAGTCCTATAGGTTTAATTCTGCACTTATATTGATTAGCCAAAGCGATTAGCATTAAAAAGGACTATTCACCCCCCTTAGTCCACCATCTCGACCTTACAGCTGGACCGGAAGGCTCGCGTGGCGGGACTGGGGCCGCGGCATCGAGCGCATGCACGTCGAAGGGATACCAGCCATGGGCGAAGGGCCTCTGCCCTTGCACAGCCTTGCCCCGCCCCCAACCGCCTTCATGCACCATGCGACGACGGTCACTACCACCACGGCACGAGGAGCTCGCGGTGAGGCTGTGTGCATCGGTGCCACCGGATGCGGGGTAGGATCTCACGGTGCGGCTACGCGCACCGGTGCCGCCGGACGTGTGGGAGAAGCTCGCGGTGCAGCGACGCGCGCTGGCGCCTCCGGACGCGGGGTAGGAGCTCGCGACTATCCTCACGTGCGGGGAAGGAGCTCACGACGAGTGCCTTTTCAATCACTTCTCGATGGTTTGTTGTCAATGGAGAGAATCGGCACACCCCTCAGGTGCTTGATGAAATGTCAAACAAGAGGAGCAAGGTGACAATTTGATGGTAAGGATACCAGAATTTCATAAGAGTGTAACTACATCCATCGGGCTAAAATTCAAACGGAATCTCAAGGAGGCGCTGTTGGATTAGGTCAGTGTACCAAACAAAGAAAGGTGGCCAAATTTTGCCTGGCCACAGCAAGGATGTTGGGCCGCGCTGGCGAGAGCCACCCTTCCAAACACGCCCTTAGCTTCATGCAGAGAGCCAAGTGTGGGAAGGCTCGACCTTCACCAACAGTGGTCCCACTCGAAAGCTAGGACCTTTGTCGGATCGGAGTTGACATGACTACCGAGGACATAAGTGTTTTAGGATTAGGAGCCAAAAAATGATTTTTATGAGCATCCAAGAGCATCTCTAGTAGCTCTCAATATGACTCCCCCATAGTTGGTATCAGGGTAGCTCAATATGACTCACGTTGATCACTAGCACAGGGGCGAGCGACTTCAGAAGTGGAACTGTCGCTCTTTTGGTTAAAGTGATTGATAGCTTGTGCCATATTATCTGAAAGGCTATCCGTGGTGGATGAGGACCAGGAATCCACATTTGTGACTTGTGAGACCACGTGCCAACAGTTCTGACAAGGCGGGAAGCATCACTTGAACCAAACAAAGCAGGTGTGGGAGAAGAGATGGTCCAGAAAGAGTGTCAGGAGGCCCAAACGCATGGTCAAGCCCAACCCGAAGTACTTGGAACCACCTGGCATAATCACAAGGCGAGAGGAGGAAAGAAGCTAGAGGGGGCAAGCTTCATGAGGATCATCATGCAATGACAGAGATCATGGTGCTCGCATGATTGATCTGTACTATTAGTTGAGAGCTACTTATACCGTCCTTCGAGATGTTTGTGACACTTGAGTTGGGCCACAAGTCTAACACATCAAGAACAAGACCTAGTAAGAGTTCGTCTCGAATACAGATATTTCACATGAATCGTTTAATCCATGTTTAACTCGACTAGGATTTGTTTGGTTTCATAGGACTAAACTTTAGTCCCTTTTATACTAAACAACCAAATAGAAGAACTAAAATGGGACTAAAATACATTAGTCCTATTAGTCCACCAAGAGCTATAGAGTACTAAACTGGCCTAAAACGCAAGTTGGACAGGGGGTGCCCCTCGTAGTCGCCTCGACCCTCCCTCAAGTCGCTCGCTCCCCGCCCTTGGCCGCCCCGCCTCCGCCACTCCCTAAGCCACCACTGATGTGGTAAAAGTAAGATTTGAATAGTGTACTTATAACTATTACCGTCACTGTGGCCATGAAGTTAGGCGAGAGCAGGTAGAATGCATTAAATCCTCCTGGATTCGTTCAGGAGGTAGGTATTCGAGGCGTGCGTCGCACTCGAGGGGTGCCCGTTCGCACGGGTAAATCTCCGTCACCGAGGGATAGGTCGAGCGGTACCCTTGAGTGGTCTGCTTTGCCTCGAGCGGGGTACTCGGATAGGTAGCCACCCGGAACCACCGAGGCCCATTCGTGGGCCAACCCAGTATGACCTGGCACTTGTGTTTCTGTGCTAGGCGAGGACTAATGACACCGGGTTTGGCTTGTTGATGTCAGGGGTTAAGTCTCCTTAATCGAGGGTTAAGGGTATCCCCTTTTTTAGGTACCCGACAGTAGCCCCCAAGCCCCTGCACGAGTGCTGGCACTTGAGTTGGGGGCCATAGGCCGAGAGTGAGGTGTGATTCGTAACTTTCTGTGGGGGGGCGCGCGAGCGTCCCCCGCGGGGGTAGCCCCCGAGGCCTCGAAGGAGTAGGAGACTCCTTCGAGGCTTTATTTGTTTTTTGTTGAGAGGTTCTTGTCCAATTAGGCATAGTGTGCATTCCTAAAAGGTTTGGATAACATGAACTGAAGTTGTAGCGCCTAGTCAAAGGGTGGCTCAAGTTCATCGAGCCCCCGGGTGCGTTCGACCCTCTTTCATCGAGGGATGCCAGGTGTAGTTGAGCCCCCGAGCCTCATGCGGCTAGGGCATTGCTAGCTTTAGGCATCCATCTCACAAGTCCTTTCGATCGGATGTGAGGTGAGAAGCGTCGTACTACCCTCGATTGGGCAAGTCTCGGCGTTCTCTGTGAGCTGATAATGGGGGATCCAAGTGAGAGCCCATGCCCCATTCGACGGGGTCGACTAGTGGCCTAGAGGCATTCTCATTGATGCAAATGAGTAGATATATGGATACCGGTTCCATTCGATAGGACTCGGCGGCTTGATGCCTCCCTCCGTGTGGATTCCATGGTAATCCTTTTGTTTTGCCTTGGATAAACCCGAGGGGATCTTGAGGGTTCGTTCTCGAGATGAGCTTCATGTGGCTCCCCTGGGGTGTCCTTGACTCGGGTGCTCGAGGGCGGCTGTCGAACCCTGACCGAGGGTCAGCCTTCGCTCCCTCGAGGCTTGTCGTGGGGCCGGGGCCCGTTTTCCTTCTTGTGGAAGACTGCGTCGGCGGATAATGTAGCACTCCCACCAGTTGGGCGCGCCTTTTGAGGTGTAGGCCAAAACAGCATGATCGTGGTGGACCCAGGTAATGGCTAGGGGCCTGACGAATGGCGTGTGTTCTGCGAGAATCGAGGGGCAGTTAGGTGGGCGCAGTAAATGCAGGGTTTACCTTTTCCCACCGTCGGATCTACGCGTTGCTCTTCCCTTGAGTATATATTCATGGGAGGTGGGGTGCTGTCCACTTCCATTCTCGCCTTCTGCCACCACTGCTAGATCTTCCAAATCCCTGCCTGCCAGTGCTAGAGAAGAGGGGTTAGTGAGAGTAATCATGATTGGGAATCTTTCTGGTCGCCCGTCCATCGAGCGAATCCGCGCCGCCGCTGCCGTCATGGGACCCACTTTTCTTCCTCTGGAGTTCTGGCACCCGTCGACCGTGACAGAGCGAAGGTTGTTGGAGCTAGTGGGGGAGGGGCTCCTTTGCCCTATCACCATGCCGGATCGGCCGGAGTGGATAGCGCCACCGCGGGGGATCGGGAGCCGAACCCGCCGGACGGCTACGTCGTGAGCTTCATCAAGTTCCACCGGCATGGGCTTGGATCGCCCTTGAGCCGATTCATGCGGGCGCTGCTCCACCATTACGGGGTTGAGCTTCAGCACTTTTCCCTCAACACCATCTCTAGCGCCGCTATCTTCATGGCCGTCTGTGAGGGATACCTGGGGGAGGAGCCGCACTGGGAGCTGTGGCTCCACCTCTACAAGGGGGAGTTCTTCACCGCCCCAGTGGAACAAGGCATGAAGAGAATCGTCCATGCTGCTTCCTACAATCTAGCATTGAAGACAGGCCGGGGGCTGGAGCCGCGCGAGTACATCCCCACCGGGCTGATGTCCAACCACGCTCAGTGGGATGCACAGTGGTTCTACCTCCGCAACTACGAGGGGTACTTCCCGCCGTACACCGGGCGCCTCATCATGAAGCATCCGTTCAACTGGCCACACAGCGTGGCATCGGATTTACAGCCTCGATTGAGGCCTCTCCTCACCGCGCTGAGGAGACTTCGTGACGTGGGTTTGACGGCGGCGATTGTCGTCTCGGCCTTTCACCATCGGAGGGTGCTCCCTTTGATGGCGCGTCCGTTATGGCTGGACCAGATAGGGCCTGAGGTGACGCCCGAGCAGCTCAAGGGGTGCCGCATGTTGGCCGAGGCATTGCCCCCCGAGGAGGTTGTGTCGCGGGTAAAGGGGGGCGGTTGTCGACGCCTTCGGACTGGAGCACATCAACTGCATCTCCATGCTACTGGAGGAAGGCCGTCATGACCCGGTGAGTGCCTCGAGCCGTGCCTTTTGAGTTTTGCTTTGCCACTCTTCCTTCCCTTTGCTCTTACGCCTGGATGCTTTTGCGCAGGGGAAAATTGATTGCAGGGCGTCGAGGCCCAGGGTGAGAGAGGACGACCCCAACCAACAGGTGAGGCGATTTATCGCTCATCAACAAAAGAAGGGGCAGGACAAGGAGAAGAAGAGGTAGAAAGAAAAAAGCCTCGCACGTACAGAGTGCGAGAAGCACCGTGTAAAGCAAAGGCGCGATGGGCTGCCTGAGGAGGAGTCTCTGTATGAGGAGGATGAGGAGAAAGATGATGAAGATGATGTCGATGGGATGGCAGCTCGCCTCAAGCCCCATCTCCCCAGTCTCCCCCGAGCTAATGTGCCCTCTGCGCAGGAGGATGTTCTGGAGCGGCTGCAGGACAGGAGTCAAGGCGGTTCATCGTCCCATGCTGGGTCCTCGTCTCGACGCTCGCCTGGTGGGACCCTGCTTGCTACGTCTTGGGAGACCCAGTCCCAGTCCTCGGTGCTCGGGACACGGATTCGGGGCCGCGCGGCCTCATCGGAGCGGGAGGGCACAGCGACGCCGTCAAAAGCATCAGCCGGCCTTGGCTCCAAGGGAGGTGTAGCTCGGAGTGGGGCCTCGAGGCACTCTAGCGGCTCGAGGGGTCCTGGGACGGTCGTTGTCCCCTTTAGGTAAGCCATGCTTTTCAAAGTTTCCTTTCTTGTTTCTTTGACCTGCCGCACCACTAAGCATCTTTGCTCACCTCCTCATTCTCCAGGCTAAATCGGCGGGTGGAGGAGGCAAACCCTTCGCCGGTCAAGCGGCTTAGGGTGGACGCAGTCGCGAGAATGGTGGCCACTGCAACAGGTGCGACCTCAAGACCGTTGCCACCATGGGAGGTAGCTTGGCTATCTCAAGCCCATGCAGCTATGGCTCGAGGCAGGCTGATGGGCTCTGCTCTTGTTGCAGGCTCGAGCAGTTCGAGGGCCATGGCAGAAAGTGGTTCTGAGCTGGAGCAGTTACAGGAGAGGGGAAGTGCTGCCCTGGTGCCGGCATCCACAGCCCCTGCATCTGACCAAGTGTCGGAAGGTGGGAGTGACGTCCCGATCCTGACACCTGCGGCCTCTACCCCAGGTCAAGCCAGAACCTCTTCCGCCTCGCTCGAGGGGGAAGGCTCCGACGGGCACGAGTTGGGGTCAAAGATTACCCCCATCATCCTCGAGGACGAGGAGGCTGCTACTCCATCCCCACCCACCGAGGAGTGGAAGCTGTGGCCGGAGGGGCTGCGTGAGGTGGAGGCACGGCACAAGCAAGAGCAGGAGGGCCCACAGAGGAAAGAGGAGGAGGAGCCGCAGGAGTGGCCGGGAGAAGAGGGGCCGTCCAGGGGCTAGCCCGAGCAACAGCAACAGCAGCAGCAACAATAACAACAGCAGCAGCAACAACAACAGCAACTACAACAGCAGCAACAACAACAAACGCCGCCGGAGGATGCGACGCCTTTGGATTCGCCATCGCAGCGGCGGGTCGAGCCGTCGAAGGAGCTAGTGGTCTCGAGCCTCCCACTGTTGCAAGGGGAGGATGTGATTACCTTGGATGAGCTGCTGTAGTAGCAAGATACGATGCGGGATGCATCACTGGTCCTGCGCGTGTCGCTGGCGCAGGGGGAGGGGGAGCATATGGTGTCGAGTCGGCCGGCGGACGTGGTGATGTCGGACCTGCTGCCTTGGCATGACATGGCACTGGGGGAGGCAGTGGTCTCGAGCCCTCCTCCACCGCAGGAGGTGACCATGGCTGCCCTGAGCCAGCCGCCGCAACTGCAGGGCACGCCATTGGAAGAGCCGGTGGCCTCAGGTTCACCACAACTGCGGCAGGAGGAGACGACAGCCATAAGTCCTTCCGCGCTATGCCGGCAGGAGGAGGAGGATGAGGCCCTTCTGCTCGCCAGGGCATCCTCCACCCGGGGGGTCCCTGGTCCGTCAAGATGGTCCGCCCCTGACATCAGGCCAGGCGGTAGCGAAGCTGAGTCGTCATTCCCCACCCTGGCCGACTGGGTGGAGCGCTACGGCGGTTTGCGTGAGGCGGTGGAGAGCGTTAGGTCCTCGGTGCGAGCGAGGCTCGAGGTGGCCCTTCTGCATTGGGGCCAAAGCGCATACTGCTCTGAGAAACTCACGATCCCAGTGCTCCCGAGATCTGGATGGACAACCCAGCGGAGGTGAAGCACTGGGAGGACGTGGAGGAGTATCGGGCGTGGCTGGCGCATGCTTCGAAGTTAGCCACTGAAATCATCACCGAAGACCTTGGCCGAGGCCTTTCGGTAAATATTTCTCCCCGCGTGTTTGGCTTTGGTTCCTCCTTAACTGGTGACTGATTTTCTGCTTCTTGTTTCCAGGTCTTGAGGAACCGCTCCCACTCGAAATCCCACTTCCTCCATGCGACCCACAATGGTTGGGAGGAGGTGCTGCATCGGCTCGAGGCCAGCCAGTCCGCCCGTGACAGGGTGGCTCAGGCTGAGGAGGAAGCGAGGCAACTAAAGGAAGAGGCTACCAAGACGAGGGAGGATGCCAAGGCAGCTCAAGGGGAAACCACCCGGGCCAAGGAAGAAGCTGCCAAGGCCAAGGAGGAGGTTGAGAAGGCCAAGAGCAACGGCGCCCAGGCCTTAGAGGAGGCATGGAGGGCCCTCGAGCATGTCAAGTTTCTCGAGGGAGAGGCTCAAGACACCGTGGAGCGCATCCAGAGGCTCGAGACTGATGTCGCCCGAGTCTCTGTGGCACACGATGTCCTCACCGTCTCAGCTGGGAGGAGAAATGCCGCGCCGACACCCTTGCCGCCGAGCTTGACATGATGAAGGAGACCCTTCGAGAGAAGGAGCAATCCATCATTCTAGCCGGCCAAGCCCTCAAAAACCTTCGGTTTGAAAAGAAGGAGGTGGTCCGTGCCTTCAAGTAGGCCTAGAAGGAGCAGGACGAGGCTCGGAAGCAGCGTGACGAAGTGTCGGACGCCCGTGAGGCCCTCAACACCCACTGTGCCAGTGAGTGTTCTTGCTTAGTTTTGGATTCCATGTCTCTGTGCGCGATGACTAACTTTTGTTTCATCCTTTAGTCCTCAAGATGGACCTACTCTCCACTTAGACCACCGCCAAAGCGTTGCAGGAGGGCCTTTTGGCTGAAACAACATTGACCGATTGGCTCCGCGTCGTGATCAATAGGCTCTGCAACTTCTGAGGGATCGAACCCATTGAGGAGGCCAGGGAGGAGGTGCGTGGGACCACGCTCATCGACTGACTGTACCACCTTGGGGCCACCTTGAGGTATTGTGTCCGCGAGGCACTCCACATTGCCGTGAAGCGGGCGATGGCGGTTGTCTACTCGGGTTTCACGTATGACATGGATGTCGTGAAGCATGACTTCATTTTCGACCTTAGCAAAACAGATGCCGAGAACGAGGAGCAGTGTCAAGGCCTGATCGAGGATGCTGAGGGGCCGGACGAGAAGCTGGCGAAGCTATTCGAGCCCGTGGTTCTTCCTGCTAAGGATGCGGGGGACGCCGGTGAAGAAGGCGACGGTGGCGATGACGACCAGGGCCTGTGAGCCAATTCTGGGTAGAGAGGCCCATGTAATAAGTTAGTTTTTATGACATTCTGATGTCATGGCCCTGGTGGCCTTAAAACATTATGCACTGTCTGAAATGCTCATTGGTATGTTTTTAGGCTCGAGTTCTCTTGTTATTTTTTGCCTGAATTTTACTTTTTGACTAAGTTTTTGATAGGGCTCGTATCCCTCGAGGGGGGAGCGAGTGGGGGTACCTTAGCACAGAGGCATAGGAGAGCCCCCGGCTCGACGGCCCTTGACCCTTGGGGAGTTCGAGGTGTTTTCTACTTAGTTGCGAAGTGTGTTCGAGGCATAGAAGAAGATAGCAAAGTCGAGTTTTGAAAAAACATTCAGGTTTTCTAGGAGCTTAGGGGGTGTCCCCTTGTTAGCCCCCGAGGGAGTCTCGACTCTGATGAAGCAGAGTCGAGGCTACCTTTATTATTTTTTGAATAAACAAAAGTACTGAAGTCAAGAGTCTTTCTATTCATTCATGATGCGATAGATGTACAAAATACTCTAAATGTACAAGGCCTCGAGGCCCTAGGGGTAAAAACGACGTAGTTGTTCGATGTTCCAAGCGTTGGTGAAGGTTTTGCCTTTGTTGTTCGCTAGCTTGTATGTCCCAGGTTTCAGCACCTCAGCTATGGTATATGGGCCTTCCCACGGTGGAGTCAACTTGTGGCGCCCCTTGTTGCTTTGTCGTCGATGGAGGACAAGATCGCCAACTTGGAAATCCCTCTTGCGCACATGCTTGTCATGGTAGTGTTGAAGCTTCTGCTGTACCTTGCGGAGTGGAGGAGGGTCATGTCTCAAGCTTCTTCGAGCTGGTCGACAGCATTCGCGAGGGCCTCCTCATTTGTTTGCTTGTTGTAGGCCTTTAGTCGAGGGGACCCGTACTAGAGGTCGGTGGGTAGGACGGCCTCGGACCCGTAGACTAGGAAGAATGGGGTAAATGCCGTGGCTCGACTAGGTGTCGTCCTTAGGCTCCATAGGACCAAAGGCAGCTTGGTAGCCCACTTCATGCCATGCTTCTTCAACCGGTTGTAGATTCTTGGTTTGAGGCCCTGAAGATTGGCGCGTTTGACCTGGCTGTTGGTTCAAGGATGAGACACTGCGGACCAATTCAAAAACTTCCTGCCAGTGAACTGCGTGCCATTGTCGGTGATGATGACATTCAGGACCCCAAAGCGGTGGATGATGTCGGTGAAGAATGCGATCGCCTGCTCGGAGCGGATTTTGCCGATGGGGCAGGCCTCGATCCACTTGGTGAATTTGTCGATGGCTACGAGCAGATGCTTGTTGCCCCCGGTTGTCTTCTTGAGTGGTCCCACAAAATTGAGCCCCCAAACGGCGAAAGGCCGTGAGATGGGGATCATCTGCAGGGCGTGAGCCGGGAGGTGTGTCTGCTTGGCGCAGAACTGGCACCCCTCGCACGAGCAGACGAGGTTGATGGTGTTGAAGACGGCGGTCAGCCAATAGAAACCTTGCTAGAAGGCATTGCCGACGAGGGTCCTTGGCACGGCGTGATGGCCGCAAGCCCCCAAGTGAATGTCCTCGAGGAGCCTCTTGCCTTCCTCGATGCTGATACAATGCTGGAGGATCCCAGTCAGGCTTCATCGTTGTCATCCCTGTAGATAACGTAGGTCTTGGCCCGTCGAGCTATCCGTCGAGCCTCGGTCCAGTCTTCTGGGAGCTTCCCTCAAATAAGAAAGTCGAGGAAGGGAACACGCCAGTTCGGTGGCGGGCTTTGCGATGGAGGTGACCCCTCAATCTCCATTACCTCAGCCTCGGTCGAGGGGCCTTGGTCGAGGTCGGGGGGTCGAGTGTTGACGGTGCGGTGCCGGCCCCCGAGCCCAAGTCAATAGAGGGCTCGAGGAGGTCCCTCGAGATGACGTCTAGGGGACGGTGCCTCGAGTAGATGCAATTTTGGCGAGCTCATCCATGGCTTCATTGTAGCGTCGAGCGACGTGGTTGAGCTCGAGTCCGTGGCAGCTCATTGCAGTAGGCCACCATCTTAGGGCCGCGGCAGCTCGAGGCCTTCATTACTTGGTCAATGATGAGTTGCGAGTCACCCCGAACGTCAAGGCATCGAACCCCGAGCTCAAGGGCAATTCGTAGAACATTGACAAGGGCCTCATACTCCGCGACATTGTTGGAGGCGGCGAAGTGGATGCGAATGACGTAGCGCAAGTGGACTCTGAGGGGTGAGATGAAGAGCAAGCCCGCACCCGCTCCAGTCTTCATGAGCGACCCATCAGAGTACATTGTCCACAGCTCAGCTTGAAACTACACTGGTGGAAGCTGGGTGTGAGTCCACTCGGTGATGAAGTTCGCCAGCACCTGAGACTTGATTGCTTTGCACGGCGCATATGTGATAGTATCACCCATGAGCTCGACTGACCACTTAGCAATCCTTCCCGCGGCCTCTCGATTTTGGATGATCTCCCCCAGGGGGAAGGATGAAACCACGGTGACCAGGTGGCTAATGAAATAGTGCTAGAGCTTGCGGCGCATGAGCATGATGGCGTAAAGTAGGTTCGGGTAGCAGAACTTCGTTTCCGAGAGCACCTCGCTGATGAAGTAAACCGGTTGTTGGACAGGCAGTGCGTGCCCTTCCTCCTGTCTTTCGACCACTATGGCCGTGCTGACCACCTGAGTGGTTGCGGCGACATAGAGGAGAAGCGGCTCGGCTGGTTCAGATAGCGTGGAAGGTCGAGGCGGTACGAGAATTGGGGGAGATCAGCATATTTTTGAGCTTACCGAGGGCCTCCTCGGCCTCGACGGTCCATGCAAAGTGGTCAGATTTCTTCAGGAGTCAGTACAACGGCAGGGCCTTTTCTCCCAGGCGCGAGATGAAGCGACTGAGGGCCGCGAGGTAGCCTGTGACTTTCTATACACCCTTCAGGTCTCAAATCAGCTCCATCTTGGTGATCGCCGTGACCTTCTCGGGGTTGGCCTCGATACCGTGCTGAGAGACGATGTATCCTAAGAGCATGCCTCGAGGCACGCCAAAGACACATTTCTTGGGATTGAGCTTGATATTTTTGGCTCGAAGGCACTCAAACGCGATCTTGAGGTCCTCGATGAGGTTGTTGACCTTTTTTGACTTGACTACAATGTCGTCGACGTAGGCCTCGACTGTGTTCCCTATGTGCTCATCGAAAACATGAAGCATGCATCGCTGGTATGTTACCCCGGCGTTTTGAAGGCCGAAGGGTATGGTAACATAGCAGTACATGCCAAAAGGGGTGATAAAGGAGGTCACAAGTTGGTCAGACTCCATCTTGATTTGATGGTAACTGGAATAAGCATCAAGAAAAGAGAGAGTTTCACATCCCGCAGTGGAGTCAACAATTTGATCGATGCATGGTAAAGGAAATGGAACTTTGGGGCATGCATTATTTAAACTAGTATAATCAACACACATCCTCATTTTTCCATTCTTTTTCTTAACTAGTACAGGATTGGCTAACCACTCAGGATGATGAACCTCCTTGATGAAACCGGCCGCCAGAAGCTTGTGCACCTCCTCACCGATGATTCTACGCTTCTCTTCATCGAAGTGTCGTAGCCGTTGCTTCACTGGTCTGGACCTGGCCCGGATCTCCAAGGCATGCTCAGCGACTTCCCTCGGTATGCCCAGCATGTCTGAGGGACTCCACGCAAACATGTCAGCATTCACACAGAGAAAGTCAACGAGCATTGTTACCTATTTGCTATCGAGGGTGGCACTGATCGTCAGCGCCTTCTCGCCGGAGCCGCTCGGGTCGAGGGGGATCTTCTTGGTGTCTTCTGCGGGCTCGAAGCTGCTCGCATGGCGCTTGGGCTCGGGGGCCTCAGCGGCGAGGCCCTCGAGGGTCAAAGCCAGCCTGGTAGTCTCCTCGACGGCCTCTCCATTCTTGATGCACTCGACATCATAGTCATATGCGTGCTCGTAGGAGGAGCCGATGGTGATGATGCCCTTGGGTCCCGGCATCTTGAGATTGAGATACATGTAGTTGGGGATCGCCATAAATTGCACGTATCTGGGTCGACCACTGATGGCATGGTACGTGTCGTGAAACCCAACCACCTCGAAGGTGAGGATCTCCTTTCTGAAGTTCGTGGGGGAGCCGAAGTAGACGGGGAGGTCGATGCGACCAACGGGCAGGGCCTTCTTCCCCGGCACAACTCCATGGAAACCCCCGGTGCTGGGCCACAGCTACGATCTCTTGACCCCTAGGAGGTTGAGGGTCTCGAGGTAGATGACGTTGAGGCTGCTGCCCCCATCCATGAGGACCTTGGAGAGGCGGGTGTTGATGATGATCGAGTCGACGATGAGTGGGTAGGCTCTTGGGTTGACGACACGATCCAGATGGTCATCACGGTCGAACGTGATAGGAGCATCGGACCAATCGAGGTATTGGGGTGTAGCGACTCGGACGGAGAAGACCTCTCGACGCTCTCTCTTGCGCTGTCGAGACATGAGCTGGGTCGAGGGGCCGCCATAGATCATGTAGCAGTCGTAGACCTCGAGGAACTTGTCGTCCTCCTTGTCGCCACCCTTGTCGCCGTCCTTGTCCTTCTTCTGGTCGTCCTTCTCGATGCCCAGACACTTGTAGTAGTTCCTGAGCATGCGGCAGTCCTTGAGGTTATGATTAGCCCCTCCCTTATGGTAAGGGCAAGGCTCCTTCAGCATCTTATCGAAGATGGCCCCCTCGGGGGACCTCGAGGCTTCTTGCGCTCAACCGCGGCAACGAGATCATCGTTCATAGCCTCACGCTTGCCCTGCTGGTTCTTCTTCTTCTTCTTATTGCCCTTCTTGGGGCCCTTTCTCGTGCCCTTTGCATCGGGCGCCTGTGCCTTCCCTTTGTCCTTCTCGTTGCTGAAGAAGGCTTCGACCACTTCCTCGCCGGCTGCATAGTTGGCAACTATGTCCATCAGCTTGTCGACGGTCTTGGGGCAATTGCGTCCCAGCTCGCGTACCAACTCCTTGCAGGTGGTACCTGAGACGAACGTCAGGATAATGTCGTGGTCAGGGATGTGTGGGAGCTCGGTGCGCTGCTTGGAGAAGCATTGGGCGAAGTCACATAGGGACTCATTGGGCTGCTGCTTTCAGTTGCAGAGGTCCTAGGAAGTTTCCCTTGAAGACCCGCACCAGGTCAGTCCAGTTGCAGATCTGATCGGGAGGGAGCTCCTCGAGCCACCTTCGAGAGATGTCGAAGAGGAACAGAGGGAGTTGGGATGATGGCACGATCATCGCGTGCCCCGCCCAGCTGGCAGGCTAGCCAAAAATCAGCCAACCAGAGCTCAGGCTTGGTTTCCCTGTTGTACTTGACGACACTCGTGGGAGGTCAGAATGGGTTTGGTAGCGACGCGTTGTGGATCGCCCTGCTGAAGACTCGAGGGCCCGGTGGCTCGGGGGCCCAACGGTCCTCGTTGCTGTCGTAGCGTCCCCCTCGATGGGTGCTGTAGCCTCGATCTTCAGCGTCCCTGCTCTTACGTCGTTGGTTCTCAATGATGTCATAGCACGCGTCTTGGGCTTCGCAGTTGTCGACGATACGGTCTCGAACGGGGATTGCCTTCTTTGCTCAGGGGGCCGCTTCCTGATGGACCGAGACCTCCCTCTCATCGCGGGGGGGGGCTCGACAGGTTGCTCTGAGGCTACCCCTCGATGTCTCGAGGCTGAGCTCTCGGCCTACTGTGCGGCCGCGACCTTGAGGAGTCCCTCGACCTTGTCCTGTATCCGCCAAGCTTGAGGGTTCGACGGCGCGGGCATGTTCCAAAGAAGCATGGCGGCCGCGATGATGTTCTGACTGGCTCGGGGGAAATGGTTAATGACAGGGTGCTCGGATCCCCAGTCTTCAATGATTTGTCGGTTGACTTCTCGTGCTCTAGCCCGGGCCCTTCCACTGGGCAGGGGTCGGCGCTCCTGCTCGAGGGTCCGCTCGAGCTGAAGCAGGTGCTCCTGATCCTTGTCGACCTTGGCTCGCATCTCCCGGACCTATGGGAGCTGAGTGTCTTGGTCGTCCAGATGAGGGTGGTCGTCTTGGGGCGCAGCTGGCGGCTGCTCCTCCGGGTCCGCCATGACGTGGGCCCTTCTCGCCGCAGCTACGGCTACTGCCGTGGCCGTCGGGTCGATGGTGTCGTCGCTCGACGTGACTCCGCCCTCGATGTGAAAACACTCACGATTAGGGTCGTAGTGGTCAAAGTCAGAGTCGGGGCTGCCGGAGTAGAATATGGGGAACCGCCCGCGCCGCTCCTCCTTCAGCTGACGTCGCATCGTGCCGAGGGTGTACCGCCTCGGGCCAGGTGCTCGCGAGAAACCAAGGTCCTCAGAAGCCGGCAAGACAGCTGCCAGGTCCATGGTAGCATGCAAGAGAGCCCCTGGGTAGTCCTCTTGCGCGCTCACATTGGAGCGTATCATGGTGGAGTTCGTCCTGGCGGCGTTGTCTAGGCCGAATGGGAACCGACGGCGGGCCCCAAACAGCCCGTGCGGCAGCAAGTTGGGGGGTGACGGTGCCGAGCGCGACGGAGGAGCCTCGCCGGGCTCCCTCGATGAACGCATCGTGAAGGTGAAGTCGGGGTTTCCGTAGAGTCCTGCCGGCTCGTCCTCCACTCCTGGACACGGGTCAGATTGGCCCCCAACCAGGGGCCCCTCATCGCCTACCAGGAGCGGGAGAAACACGGCGGGTGACAACCCAGACGCAGGTCGGTGGTGTCGGTGGCGCCGATGGCGCCTCCTCCTGGACGCGGAGGCATGGTGGCGAGACCGGCGTGCGGCCCCTCCTGAGCGTGGGGGCTCGGTGCGGCCTCCACTCGGATCTCCAACCAACAGCATGGTCATGTCATAGTCATGGCCGAGAGACATGAACTCCAGGCTCCCGAACCAGATCACCGTAGCGCGCGGAAGCGGCGAAGCTGAGTCTGCCATCCGGAAAAATAGTGGGAAATCGTTAGTGACACGCGGTTCCCCTACCTGGCGCGCCAACTGTCGGTGTTTCAACCCCGGGGGCCTAGCACCAACGAGTGAATATGTACTGCGTGCTCCCTAATCCGGATGGTGATGCAAGAAGAACACAAGGTTTATCCTAGTTCGGGCAAAAGAAGGCCCTACGTCTAGCGGGGGGAGAGTTTGTATTATCTTGCACCGAAGTGCTTGTACATGGGTGAATACAAGCGTACGAGTGAGTGAGCTAGGACCTGAGAGCTACGGGTTCTGATTGCTCTCTATGCCTTATGTTTTGGTTGAGTTCGTTGCCTCCCTGCGAACTAGGGCCTGGGGTCTCCTTTTATAGGCGAAGGAGGGGCACAGGACTACATGGATCTTGGGGCAGACGTAGTTGCTGACGTCGAGGAGGTGATGCCGATCATGTCGGTGTTGCTGTAGACGCGTGCGCCGGGCATGGCGTGTCCTGTAGCGACGTGTTTAGAGATGACACGACCATCCTTCTCGTGCGTAAGGTGACGCGGCTGATGGTCGGTGATAGACGGATGTTCAAACGCGGTCGTGCGGATCCCTATAGCCGTCGCGTCGGGAATTGTTGGAGTGTTGACCGGTGATGACGAAGTCCCGCTCGAGGGGGTGATCAAGGGGGTCGAGGCCTAAGCGGATAAGAACGAGCTCCGAAAAATGCGGTACGGATACTGGTAAATATTTCTCGAGGGGTCACCTGATACTAGGCACAGTACGCGGCATGGAGCGCCGAACGGGGCACAGTGCACGACATGGGGTTACAGTATGGTACGACCCGCCAGATTCCCGGGTATGGGCGGTAAAAGTAAGATTTGACCGGTGTACTTGTAATTATTACCGTCACTGTGGCCACGAAGTTAGGCGGGAGCAGGTAGAATGCATTAAATCCTCCTGGATTCGTTTAGGAGGTAGGTAGTCGAGGGGTGCGTCACACTCGAGGGGTGCCCGTTCGCTCGGGTAAATCTCCGTTACCGAGGGGTAGGTCGAGCAGTACCCTCGAGTGGTCTGCTTGCCTCAAACGGGGTACGTCGGATAGATAGCCGCCCGGACCGCCGAGGCCCGTTCGTGGGCCGGTCCAGTATGACATGGCACTTGTGTTTCTGTGTTAGGCGAGGACTAATGACACCGGGTTTGGCTTGTTGATGTCAGGGGCTAAGTCCCCTTAGTCGAGGGTTAAGGGTATCCCTTTTTAGGTACCCGACACCAGGGGTGGAGGAGCTGCTTTGGGGCGGGATGGACGTCGACAACATCGACCTTGACAGGCATACGACACTGCACATCGCGGCGTGCAAAGGGGCAGGGGGAGGTCGTGCGCCTACTGCTCGACTGGAAGGCCAACATCAACAGACCGTGCAAGCAACATCAAGAGCCGAAGGTGAGGAAGTAGAGGACGAGAAGAAGATGAAGGATGTGGATTGGAAGTAGGAGCTGCTCCCTATGCCGCCGAGAGGTAACAACTGTTCCGGCCAAATTAAATCTGCATACATGACTACATAGTGGTGAACCTCGCTCGATCTCGGTGTGGTGATGGTGAATTGCTTTTGTTGCCCGATGCTGCTGTGACGCTCTTTACTGACTTCATACATGATGCGACTGCTGAATATGAAGGATAGGTCGGCGGAGGCAGAGGAGGAGAAGAGGAAGCTCATCATGGATGCCGCTGTTGCCACCGACGGTAAAGCAGGCGCAGGAAGCAGCAGCTCGTGCTCATCGTCGTTCTCGACGGTAACGCACCACCTGGCGCGCTGGTGGGACAGTTTGGGGTGGAGGCGAAGGAGGCTGGGAGCAGATAGGGGCATTTTTTCATTAAATGGGGGCATTTTGGTCTTTAACGCAGTTTAATCATTGGTTTAGTCACTAGAACCAAACAGGGTGACTAAAGTTTAGTCATTTGTTTTAATTTAGTTTAGTTTAGTTTAGTTTAGTCATGGGAAACCAAACAAACCCTATGTTTAGACGATTTTTATGGTTTAAATGGTTCAGTTGTTTAATTCACCACTTAGGCAAACAATGGTTATTATTATTAGTTGTTAACATCGTACCAGTTCCTAAAAGATGCTATAGTCAATGTTCAACCGCTTTCACAGGCCAAGAAAGTCGACTCACTCCAGCACCTTACAATTCCTTAATTAATTAAGGCCTTATTTAGTTCCAAGGCTAAAATTAAAATTTTTCACTCTCTCTTCGTCACATCAACATCATAGGGAGTACTAAATATAATTAAAAAATAACTAATTGCACAGATTAGTTGTAAATCATGAGACGAATCTTTAAGCCTAGTTAATTGATGATTGGACAATAATTATCAAATACAAATGAAAGTGCTATAGTTAAAAAAAAATTCAAATTTAGCCATCTAAACCAGGCCTAAGCAAGAAAAGTGTGGTCACACAAATCGCGGCAAGCTAGACTAGCAATACAATGCAAACACAATGTAAGTTATTCCGAAAAGAAAAACTCCGGGCCTATTGAATTCATTGATCCGATTCTCCTCACTGTGGCGTTGTCGGCATGTTTGGCAGTTCGCTAGCCGTGAACCCGCCGTCGACGATGAGGTTGTGGCCGTTGACGTACTTGGTGTCGTCAGACGGCAGGAACACAGCACCGCCCTGACCACGCCCTGCACCTCCAGCACCGACCCATCCACCTCGTTTCATGTCCCTCACGATGCGCTGGCGCTCCTCGTCGCTCCTCCCTGGAAACCACATGGCCATGGCGTCCATCACCAGCGGCGTCGGGATGAAGTTGGGCGAGACGGCGTTCACGCGCACGACGGAGCGAGCCGGCCATCTCCCCGCCCGCGGCGCGCACGGTCCCGAGCAGCGCAGCCTTAGAGACGCTGTAGCTAGGGGGCCATCGGCACGTCGCCGATCACCACCGCGGTGCTGGCCGTGCAGATGATTCTGCCGCTGCGCGCTCGGCGTGCATGACGCCCGCGAGCACCGCGCGTGGGGTTCACTGGCCACCATGAGTCCCTGACGCGGTCGAAGTCGTCCAGGTCGACCGAGGCCGGCCAGCGACGCCGGCGCCATGGCGCCGCTGACGCCCGCGTTGTTGAACACGACGTCGAGGCCGCACGTCGGTCAGGATCACCCTCAGCTCGTGCCGTTCTTGACGAACTCTGCGGCGGTCGACTTGCCCATCCCACTCGCGGCCCCCGTGATGACAGCTACCTTTCCGGCCAGCCTGCACCGTACGACGACGTGGAGTCGTGAGCAAGAAAGTGTAACGTTAAAATGACCCAAATCAAAATGATGTCGCATCTAGGAGAGCTAGCGACGAGAGAGCACAATTGACAACCTCACAACCTCTGGGGAAAAAAATAATTAGCTCCTTCAATCTAAACAAGTCTATTTAATAGTTTAGTTAAATGTTAGTTGTATACCAAACTAACAACGCAGGATAAGATCCGGCTAACTTGAGAAACCCAAAAATACATTTTAAGACTTGACACCTACAAATAGCTTGAGAGGCCTCTGGTATGGTAAATTTAATTTTCTTGAACAACAACCGCAACTGAGCTACCGTCGGCTTGTTGGTGCGCCTGAGCCGGTGCTGAACGTGTGGGTGTGGCGACCGAGCAGGGAGTGAAGGCGCTGCAGCTTGAGCTCCTGCCGGAACTGCCGGATGAACTGCTCCGCCCGCGCGTTCAACTCGGCTTTCCCTTCCACCGCGTAAACATGATCGCGGCGGCGGTGCTTCCTTTCAACAAACTCTGCTACCATCGCCAGCTCCTCCTCCTTAGGCGGTCCACGCACCAGCGCCGGCGCCATTCTAACTGTCTCCGCGGTGACCACGGCCACAGCCGGAGCAGATGCTGCTGGTGGTGGTGACGATGGCATCGACTCCTGCGCATGGCGCCCCTCCTGGCCGAGCGCGCACGTCCAGTTCCCGTCGGAGCTCACCACGGACTTCCCCACCCCTGCGGCCGTTTCGTCCTCTGCGTTCCCGGACATGGAAATCGCCGCCGCCATGGTGGCAGGTTCCGGCACGGGAAACTGGCGATCATCAGGTGCCGCCCGGTTCACCTGTTTCAGCTCCTCTGCTTCCGGGTCCGGCCGGGATATGTAGTAGCAGAACTCGACGGAGGGGTGTTTGGCGAACGACCTGAGGCGATCGAGGACCATGGACGACGCACTGCGGCAGAGCCGCCTGCATGTCGTCGACGCCGCACGGCCGCCCTCGCCCTGCTGGGCGCGGCAGGGCCGGGACGTGAACGCGATTGCGGCGACGAGCACGTTCAAGAGGAGGAAGCACGCCACGCCGGGGCTGATGAGCCACCACGTCAAGTACTCCAGGGCCATGGACCGGACTGATGAGCAGCAGCTCGCTTGCTTGTTCTTCTTGATCCTGTTCTCTCTGTCCTTCACCTTGGCTGTCTTGCACTTAGCTGTATGATCCGTTGCCAGCAGTCTGCACGGTTGACCACTTCATATATAGCAGTAGCAGGCAGGTTTGCACAGTTACACGGCTTCTTTCTGCTGCGACCGTCACCTTAAAACCGTGCAAATATGCGTGTTTCCATCTACGCGGAAAGCATTGGATGCCAAAACAAAGAAACTGAAAGTTGCATCGGATGCACCAGCGTCGCTTTTGTTTGTTTCTCGCGCGCGTCTTTATCTTTTACCCCGTGAGTTGCATGTGCAGTTGGTGCAAGTGAATTCTGTGACATTCTTTTAGCTGCAGCTGCAGCCTGCGAGAAGATTCCCGACTTCCCGAGGGATTATACAATGGTTCAGCCTGCGTGTTCACTGTCGTTTACTGCTTTTGGATGGTTAATTAACACATGACTAGCTAGTCACCCGATGCTAGTCTAAACTAATTATTAAACTGGTGGACTTACGCGTGGAATTCTTTCTTAACTCGCCGTTGTTTTGTGATTATCCAGATAGCCGTGACCGCGGTCTTTGTTGTTTGCGATTTCTCTATATGCTCACTGCGTGGATTGTATAAATTACCTCTGTTGATCGATCATAAATTTTCGGACCGTTCGTGTGTGCTGCTGTATAGTACAATATAGTACTCCTTTTGTTTCAAATTATAATTTATTTGGCTCTTTTAATTATATAAGTTTGATCACTCGTGTTATTCAAAAATTTTATGTAAAAGTAGTCATTATATAGTAGAAATTTTATTAATAAAGCAAGCTATAATAAAATAAATGATATTTAATATAAATGTTTAAATAAGATGAATGGTCAAATTTGAGATAAAAAAGTCAAATAAAGTATAATTTAGAATAGACTAGTACATACATATTTTGTTGACTAGAGCCTGGAGGTAGGTAATATTAGATCAGATGGTTGTGAGGATTCACATTGGAGGTTCCAAAATGGGACAAGGAATATTACACAAATATTAATTATTTCAGGTCCAAAAACATGGAACTGGACAGAAAATTTTTGCTGGGCTTTTTTTCTATACACATACATATTATGTCATAAGATGTACTAGAAAATACAATTCTCAAATAAAAAGAAAAAGAAAATATATTCATTTTTTAGCGAGACTTATAATTTGTTACCTGATGCTAATGCCATTAATACTATGCTAGCTTTTGTTGTATTTAATTGGGCTTGATCCAATCTTGAACCAAATAAATTTCAAGGTCTGTAATAAATGTTGATGCAACAAAAGATTTTTTTTCATATGAAAAATTGCTATGAGATTGACTTAACTTAAATTGATGGTTATATTGTTGGAAGCGAAGCCATATACATTCGCACGGCCACCGTGACGTGAATGGGCTTGGCGACGACATGAGTTATGCGGTGCCAATAAAGCTTTTGCAACTCCAAATTCAAGTTGAGAAGGGTAAGAGTGAGGGACGACTAAATGGGAAGATTTTTTAGAACGGCAGGTATGGCACCATTGCGCTATGTGCTTAACTAAGAACTCCTTTGTCAAAAAAAAAAATAGGAACTCTAAACAAGTTTATTCTTTAGTAAAATTGATTTCTAATTTAAATTCAAGCAAGTTTGTCTGAAAGTTTTCAAAATTATGGATATACATTAATCATGTGGACTAGTGACGACATTTTTCATCTATACATATAAGGAAGCCGCAAGTGTACACAATCACAACGAAATTCAAATATCTGTTCTCGTACTCCTGTGATAAGCAAACAAAATCAAATAATCTACACACTGAACAAACAAACCAAAAAAAAAAATCGATCACCGATCACCGGGGAGCTACTGTCTACTGCGCGGTGGGCGACGCTGCGCCAGAGCCGCGGCGGAGCGTGCGGGTGTAGTTGATGATGGAGTTGAGGCGCTCCAGCTTGAGATCCTCGCGGAACCTCCGGATGAACGAGTCTGCCCGCGCGTTCAGCGCCGCCTTCCCCTTCAGCGCTTCCTCCGTTTCCCGCCTGCACGCAGGTGCGCGCTGCGCCACCTTGCCCTCAACGGCCTTATTTGCCTCGTCGGCGGTGACAACGTCGTCTACTGACGGGCCGCGACCCTGCAACGCCAGGCCGTGAGCGGCGGCCTCGTCGTCCGAGCTGGTGGTGGACATATCTTGACCCGCTTCCGCCTCGTCCTTGGCGATCTCGGACGACGCGCCGGCGCCGTCTGCCGGAGCTGCTATTGCCTCCGCAACAGGTGACCTCGCCGGTTCCGCAACGGCGGCTCCTTGGTGCTGCTGCTCCAGCTCCTCTGCTTCCAGTTCCAGCTCGGGGGACGACGCACGGTAGCTGTAGTGGTCTTCCACGGGGATGACGGGGTGGACGGAGAACATGGAGAAGGAGCGGAGGCGGTCGAGGACCATGGACGACGCGCTGCGGCAGAGCCTCCGCGTGGACGACGCCGCCGCGCCCACGCGGCCACCTTGGTGGTGCCCGCGGGACGTGACCACGATGGCGCCGATGAGCAGGTTGACGAAGAGGAAGAACGCCGCGCCGGGGCTGATCCAAGACCACAGCGGCCACCCGGACAAGTACGTCTCCACTGCCATTGATCCCTGAGCTTTTTGTGCTTAGCTATACTGTCAAGCAACTGTGAAGCGCTCTGCAATAATCTGCACACCGCACAAGTGATGAGAGCAACATATATACTGCAATAAGCAGGAGAGAGAGAGGCTTGCTGTCGTGCTGTCTACATATAATAAAATAATAAGAGACAAAACAAATTAGGAAAGGTAAAGCATGCGCAAGCTTGTGGCATAGTGTGTTTGTGCTCGTCTACGCGTACAAAAGTCCCCTGCAGTTCAAGAAAGATGCATGGATACCCGCAACGTCGCTTTAGCAACGATTTATTATTATTTCCGCATATCGTACATGTGTTGTTCGTGCAAGTGGGAGGAACGGACGAACTGAACTCCATTCTTTTTGCCCTAGCTGCAGCTTACAAAGAAGATTCCCCCTGAGATTAACAATGGTTAATTCAGCCTGATGCGTGTTGATTGTCATTTTACAGTACTTGCTTTTGGATGTGTCAGACGAAGCAATGGTTGGCATGCATGATACTTATGCTCTCTTTCTTTACCTAATTATTAGTGGATTATTCGTCGCAAGGAATCCTTTATTTTGTGTTGCTTTTTTCCTTTCTCTATTTATATACCCATGCAGGTCAGTGTTGATGTATATGCTTAGTCCTTAAGCATAAGAAGGATATACACCGAATTGTGGTCACAATCTCCTTCCTTTCTTTTTGGGGTCACGTCATCTTGATCTTGTTAGTTATTTATTAATATTTTGATCATTTCATTCACTAAGTATGAACTGTTAGAATTTTAGGCAAATTGAGTCTATATATTTAATTTTAGCACGGTGCATTGGCAACCATTTAGCGACGACCAAGACAAAGATAAGCTCTGCTCGACCTAAAGTTTTGGGCACAATCCGCCTCTGGATCCAATTATGCATGTGGTAATTTACAAAATCGTATTAACAACTTTAACATAAGCTGGCAAAGGTTAAAAAGAAATCATTATCAACTGATTTACTACACATGATTCACAAAAAAATAGAACTGAGTTACGACACATGTTCTAATTCACCAGTACACTTTTATGAGAGCCCACATATGGTACAACTGCCCGGCAACAAGAGTGGCATGCCGCAGTTTCCACATAGCACAAAAACGAACATTGCAACAACCAAAATGGCATCAAAGCTATGCAACACAAATTACAAACAATTGCAAAATCCTTTGTGGAGACCAACACCGACAGTTCGGCAGGCTGTCTATGAAATGAATGGATCTGTGCTGCTGTTATAATACAGAATACCGTGCTCATTTCTCCATGTAGGCAGCAACCATTATTCAGTTATGTTGAGTGGTTTTTGCTCCAAGGTGGACTCACACTCGTCAGACAGGTTTGTCTCAGACCAGTATACAAAACACTACACTGCTTGATGCTCAAATATCCTATGACTTTCCTGATAACATGACAGAGGTGGCATGTATCTCCAAGGAGTGCTCTGGTATGTACGCAAGGCCTGCAGGGCAACGGTCACTTCTCAAGACACCTCTTTTTTTATAAAGGTTCTCAAGGCTTATAAAAAGATAAAAGGTATATGACATGAACCGGCTAAAATACCGAATGTATATTTGGTAGTCTAATTAATTTTTCTAAGTCAGTACAAACAGGACAACTAATCCTTCAAGCGCTGACAGATAGCAAGCAAATAAGACACTCTCTTCTTAAAGTCGACAATCTGTAACTAGCTGCTTTGGTAACACTGATTGTATTTGCAACATTCTGCATGTAGCCGCCAAGTCCTTTTGCATTTTTTTAGAAAAAAAACAATGAAATAATATTACCTTTGTCACTTGCAGTTATTTGAAGTGTATCAACTGTAATGATTCCATCTTTGCTCAAAAAAAAAAAACTGTAATGATTCCATCTGTTAATGGAAGCAGCTCAAGTTTGGCAGTGGTGCTTGAACGTGCAGGAACACACCTGTTAGCCACATTCACCACAGCTAAATCTTATTCGACAATGTTTTGGAATATAAGTAGCTCAATCTCGAGTTGGCTATTTTAAGTAAACGAAAACAGGGAAGGGTCAATACCCTAGGGGCACTGCACTCTGCAGCCACAGATGAGTACAGCTTGAAGCATTACTCATTCTGTTTCCTCCATTGTCACCTTCTTTTGGAGATCCAGCTAGGACAGAATTCAATCCTTGAAAGCCAATTCCATGTTTTCCCAATCCCGATCTTTTTGCTGACTGATTAACACCATCAAAAGAACCATTTGGGGTGGCTGGATCTGAGTTTAAGGATACAACTGAAGAAGAACCAGATGCTTCAGGAGTAATGACAGTTAACGTAAGGTTTTCTGATGTCATATTAGTAGCTTCGAGTGTTAATACCTAGAAGGAAATGATATATCACTGTCAAGGTGATAAATGGAGAATTTCTGTAACATAATTGAAGAGAAGAGATACTGCAATAACCTGCACAGGGAGTTGAGGAACTCGAGCGCCCAGACTTGGATTTCGTAAAGACAGTTCGGATGATACAGAGATCATAAGATCGCTAGCTGCAGAGGGTCGCCAGTTTGTTGCTTGCTTGAAAAAAAGTTTCGATTCTACAAAGATAAAAGGGTGAATCAGCATTTCCACTCCATTCCTGTTTCACAGAATCTATTTGTTTTGTCAATAATTTACCTGCGTAATTGCAGCGATAAGATACAACTACAGCATACTGGTCACCTAGAGAAACATATGGCTGACCAACCCTTGGTGTATGAGTATTTAAAGTAGATTCAGTCATTGTTGGGAGTGACAAGGCCAGAGGTGCATCACAGTTGGTCTTCTGTTCCCTTGAGGACATAATTACTGGCCATAGAATAAAAGAGTGCTCCTCGTCCCTCCTAGAAAAATAACAGGTAATGTAGAAATTTAAAACAATTGTCACATCCTTTATTATAAGCACACAACATTAAAGTGAATCTTGGATATGGAACCAGAAAAATTGTCGTAATAACATGTTGCAACATTTTCTTTACTTATTTTGCATCTGAAGCTTCTACTTTTGGCATTTTCAAAGGGGAATAAATTTCTTATCGCTGAAGTTATGTCTTGATTCAAGTTTACATAAAGCTGCAATAGCAGGTAGATCATGAGCATAATCAATGAAAAAGTAGTAATATACCTTTTTGTAACGGAAAATATAGCAGGGGAGACCCCCACTGTAAGATTATTTTTTCTTTTATTGAACAGAAGGAAACAAGAACAACACTGTGCAAGGGGGGTCCAAAGGAACAGCAGAAGAACAACAGAGAAGCCAGCCTGAGGTGGGCTCCAATAGTAATATACCTGAGTGCTAGGTTTGGTAAGTTGTGACCGTCCCCAACCTCAATACTAGCAATTAGTAATGACAAAGGAGCACCTCCTTTGGATGCCTCCTCAAATACGATAGTAATTGCATCAATGAACACAACTATATCTTCCACATGAGTAGGAGAAATGTTCTGCAACAGGAATTCATGATATATACATTATCTTTTGAACATTAGTTTTACTAAATGAAACATGAATGGATGCTTTGATATATCCGACAAACCTTTACTGTGACACAGAGAAGATTTTCCAAAGTACATTTTGCAGCAAAAGAATGAACCTCGATTGGTTGAATGATTTCAACTTTTCTCCTCCATCTTTTTCCCAGAAGATATACACCTTCTAGACCACAACGTACAGAATACCGTTCAGGTTCCAAAGGAACTCCTCTAAATGAAAGCTGCCCATCATTAATAATAGCAGGGGTTTTTGCAGGTTTTTCATGCATAAATTCTTGACTTTCAGATATTTGTGGTGGTTTTATATTATTCAGTGTCTGAACAGAAGAGGGTGAAGGCATGGAGTAGCTTCTAAAGTTAAATATTTGAGACCCAGGAGCAGTATAAGAGTTGTGTGATACACTTGTATTGAGAGTAGGGGTTGCTAAAGAACGAGGTGGTAATGTACGATCTAAAGGGAGCACCCAACTAAGCAGCTCCCGACATGGATCATCATTACTCTCAGAAAGTCCATCCACAAGATTATCAAGCATATAATTAACTGGTGTACTTTTCTCAAACTGAAGAACTTCAAGCACAGGATCTTCCAGTTTGTTAACCCCAACATTCACTTGCAAAACAATCTGCATCCTTCCACCAGAGAAAATGATTACTGAATTAGCATGCATTTAAATCACAGAGAATTGCAACAAACTACATGGATGAAAAGTTAATTAAATAGAACACCACAAACTTCTTATACACAGAGAATTGCGGCTAATCACAGAGAATTGCGGCTAATACACATAGAAGGATTCACATAAATTTTATGAAAATGAATTAATTAACTGAGTAGATTTCAGAAAATTACATTAAGGTTGCAAAAAATCACAAAACTACAAGAATCAATTTCCCAAACATACACTTCTGTTGACATTCGATACTGATAAACTAACCTTTTTAATAATAAATATTGCAAAACCAAAACTTCTATTATGATACTGCATTGCATAACTACTTGTTTCATTTCGCAGATTACACATTTAAAGTTTCAAGCCCAAATGAAAATGCAGTGTCATGATATGGAATGGCAATAGATGTGAGTTCTGCAATATGAAATGAAAAAAAGAAGTACACAGCTGTCAAATAAATTCTAATTTCTAAGCGCAGTTTTTTATATGCATGTGAATAGAACTGTACTGCAAAATTGGTTACAAGAAGTGTAATGTAGCTTTCTGAAAATTAATTTAATTAATTATAGAAGGCAATGTAACATTTAAAATTTTTCAGGACACATGAGTAGCTATTTCCAATCCACAGTAGCACTGCGTGCCAAGTTCTTTACATAGATGCCCTTATTAGGTGGAAAGATATATATACTTCACCACAGTTAGTAAAGCCATTTAGAGGAAAGGTTGCCTAAAGAAACAAAAAGGACAAGAGTCAAAATCGAAATGAACTTGGTAATTAACTATGTGTTGAATTTGAGTTAGTAGCAGATCTGAGTCGATTTCCAGGTAGGTGCCTAATGCTTGGATAAGCTTAGGTTGAAGCAGAAAGCTTGCAGTTGTTTATGCAATGCCCATCAACACCCAGTGGGCATACACTTCAAGAAGTTGTAGTACATAATGTCACACATAATGTACACTATGTCTCCATTCTGCAGAGAATAACATTTCACAGTAACTCGAGCGGCTCCCCCAGATGTGCTACCATCAAAAATCCCTTTATCAGAAATGGTATTGTAAACATTGCTCCTTGAGGTCTTACTATTTCCCTGGCTATCTGACCAGTCCTCTGCCATCGTAGTTGCAGTTGCTCTTTTCTTGGACCAGAGAGGTTCGTCTGACTCTGCAATTCGGACAAAAAAATTGGATTCTCTGAATCTTTGCAACATATGTTCTATTTTCTGCTTATGATCTTCCATCTGAAGGAAAGATTGAGTCTCCAAAATATCATGTTCGGGAGGATAGCCTTCACCATTGAGTTCAACATCCTGACAGCCACTTTCTCCAGCTTCTCCATTATCATGACCATTTGCACTGACAGGGCTAGATTTATTTGTAGAGTTTTGCAAAGTATTTCCATTCTTAGACATCACTGTAGAAATTCTAAAGGGGGATATAACCTGTATATCTTGCTTAGAAGCTGACAGGCACACTAGTATATGAACCTGCTCGCCTGATAACTGAACCAATCAATTCCAGAAAAGACATAACAAGGTGCAATAGAACCAGAGTGTTTAACTAAAGTCACAATGAAAACACATTTATACCAGGAAAAAGGAAGGAACGGTCCAGAGCCTGCAACTGTACCATTTCTGAAATATCATTCCAACTTTCAGGAAGGGCCTCTGTAAGCAAATTGCGGATGTTACTAACTAGCAGAGATAATAAGATGCTTTACTAGCATAAAGTGTTCAGTGGATAAATGGTTGGCTGACACTTCCAATCTAAAACTAAGTTATGGTCAATAAGTTGGTAGTAAAGAAAAAAAGGTTGTATATCCTTATGCAATGATCAAGGCTGAGGATAAGGAGCGATCACTTGGTTCATGAAAATAAGTTCCGTCTGATGAATAGAAAACATGAAGCATTTATGATATATAACATGAGACAAGTCAAAGGCACTCAACTGTATGGAATTGTGATCCACCCTTCGTCCTCCGCGACATCAGTATGTGTCCACGGCGGGACTGGACTTTTCGAATCTAGAGATGAAGGATCTCTGCTGATACTCCCGGAACCATTATTAGCATCTCCATCTTTACTGCAGGCGGAGGAGGGCTGGTGTGGATCATCTGCAATGAGACCCTCCAGTGTCATAGTTGGCTTTTGTAAGGAATCACCATGATCAGCTTGCTCTGAAATTCTTGGCAACTCAGGTGCTGCAGGCTGCGAAGTTCGGTACAGGAAATTCATTTCACAGTACTACTCGTACTCGTGTTACTTCCTGCAGAGCAAATAAATGCAGAGAGGTAAACGGACAAGATCCACACCTTATTTTGGTAAATTGCCATTCAACATCACATGAGAACAGAAAACATTTTTAACACAACACATTCAAGACCAGGCGGAATGGGCAATATTCAGATCATGGATTGGACTACATCAGTAGGCTAAAACAAGGCAGCAGCAGTGCAGCACCATAACCACAAATAACTGGATCAGAATAAAGATAAAGATTGACAAATTTGGGTGGTTGTGATGGCGAAATGTTTGGAACTTTTGGAACCCCATTGGTGTTACATTTTTTAATCGAATAATCAGTGTTACGTTCTTTAAATTAGCTGAAATTAAACTGAACTTTTGTGGCAATTTCAAAGACTATGCTACAGCATCAGAGGCAGACCCAGTAAAGGACATGAGTGTACATAAGTACTCCAAATAATGTTTTTCAAAACAATCGAAATTTAGTAGCCGCAATACATACGTATACACATGTAATTAGATCAGATCCGAATACAAATGGTAAGGTTGGGTTTGGGTGCTTGATTTCGCACAGTAGGAATGGAAGACCAGGAATGTAAGTACCTGGTGGTGCTCGTCGCCAGCGAAGGGGCCGAAGATGGCCTGGGCATGGGGCATCTGGTGTGGCGTAGGGCGGCGGCGGCCTGGCCCTGGCCCACAAGAAGACCTGGGCACCTGGCGTAGCGAGAGGCAGGGAGAACCGGAGAAGAAAGGGGCCGAAGATTAACGGTTAACGGAAGAAGAAAAGGCTACGGATGCTGGGTCTTGTATAGACGCTGGTGCAGACGTATGCGATGTAACAGGGTTTCAGAGCTCCCTAAGATCTATATTATTACTCCTACTTGCAATGTGATGAAAGACCAAACCAAACATTATGTCTAAGGTGAAGAGTTGTATTCTCTCTCTTATTAATGTATTATAAAAAGAAAAAAGATAAATTAACTTAATGTGTTCATATAAGTTATACTTCATCCGTCTTAAAATAAAGTTTGTTTTAATCAATCTTAGACAAAATAACATAGTACAATAGATGGTGGTACCCTTCACTTTTTTTATCAAGCATACCTGCATTACTTGTTAAGGAAAACATACACGGACCAGTACAAATGCAAGTACACTGTAGAAAGATACAGAGGAGTGCTATCCATCCCAACAAACACTACTACTAGCAGAAGACGCTGGAGTTCGTCGCCGAAAAACGCTGCCACCAGCCGCCACTGCCAAACCCGGGGACAAAGGGAGCTCCATCGCACGAAGCTTTGAAGAGGAACCGCAGTAGACACTCACCCGCACGGATGAGATGGAGCAAACGCTGAACGCCCATCGGTCAGGGGCACGCCCCGAGCTCCGTCGACCCTGGATCCAGGCTCACCGCCGACGACAGCCACCGCCACAGAGTAACCGAGCTGAATCCATCCTCCTAGCTTCCGCATCGCCCACAACATCCTCGGCATCCACAAAAGACGACGACGGCAACTTCGTCACTCCTCCGAGAAGACGACCCGCCGCCGGCAGACTTGGAACTCTTGTACAGGAGCCGTCGAGATCTGGAGCTCGAACTCGGTCTCCAAATCCGAAAAGTCCCAACCCCACAGGCTCGCCGCCGGCACCGGAGCAAGCGACGGCGAGGTGGAAGAGAGACCGGAGGACCTTATTCCACTGAGACGGCGCCGCCTCCACCTTGCAAGCACCGCCAGGACGCAAAACCCTACTACTAGAGGGACATAATCTATACGGCCGAGCACAGATCCGGTCATTCCCCTCCCCTCTGAGGCCAGCCAGGCCACCGGAGGCGAGGAAGAGCGGCGATCTGGCCAGCCGGAGCACAGGTTTCTCTCGCCGCCTCCGCAGTCGCCGAGAGAGAGAGGCTTCGAGACAGGACCATTGAAATATGATTCTATTCCTCGTGATTAAAAGATGGGTTATTAGCTTCCTTATACAAAACATAGCAAGTATTGAATAAAAACAACACATCCCATATTTGTATTTAAGTATAAATATTTGTTGTTCCTGAATGCACCATATTTCACGACAAATTCTAAATGCCAGAATGTACTATATTTCAGGACTTAATGAGTATATAGGTGAAGATTTTTCCTTGAGCTTGTCTTGAAAATGGGTCTTAATTGAAAGTTTGAAACTCATATGAAAATGGTTCTTGACTAAAACCCATATAGCGAAAGTTTCGTCTTATACTCCCATCATGCTAGGTTTTCTTGTAATAGGACATGTGGTGCTACCATCTCACCTATTGTATGCTCATGGCATACTTCAATGTTAGAGATGCGTGTGTCCAACATATATTGCATTTTCTAAATTTTGATGTCAAGGTTATTTGATCACTTGATGCGTGAGGTAGGAGGTTTTGCGATCGAGGTCGCATGTTGCACATATGTCAAGGTCATGTGACGTGCAAAATAATCAAGGGATAGCCCTCATAACTTAAGAGGTGTTCACTACCACTTTTATAATTATAAGACCCTCCTAATTAGTTGTTGCCAGTGAGAACCCTTAGCTTTATTTGATCTATGTGGTTTGTTCTAACAAACTCTGTGATAGACATGCTTGTTCCACTAACTATGCATGATGTATATTAGGTCAAACAATGGTTGATGTTGTTGTTATTGCTGCTTAGGGTACATTGTTGTTATTGCTGCTTAGGGCTACTTGAACCCGTGTACACCTTTTAGCAATAGATCCATCTAAAAACATTAGTGCACATTCTTTCTTCATGAGTTTGAGATTTGGTTTCTTGATGATATACAACCAGAGAGTTGCACATGGCAAAGTGATGATCTCAATTATATACTGTGGTAAGTCATAAATGAAGATGCATTGGAAGCAACACCATGGCATTGTTGAGAAAACCAAGACCACTGACAATTGTAGTGAAAGGAGAGTGCATCTTACACTACCAACTTGAGTTAAACACCAACCTTCCAATACTTAATCATCATAATGATAGGTGAAACACAAATCTTATTGACCATGCATACACAATATGTTTAGTTCATCAGTTTGAAGAGTCCTAACATCGGTTCTAGGATATATGGGCATAACAACTCACCAATACAAGTACTCTATCTAGTGATTTTACTCCAAAGCTCATCTTCATAGCCAAACCTTCAACCTTTGCATGTGCAGTACATAGTACACATAGCCTTCATAGTTCATCCCATGGATTATGTACAACATAAGCTTTGGACGTCTGGATAAAGAAATCAACACCTTTCATAAAATTATGGTCTAAAAGGATAAGACTGTACATCCATATTTTGTGCATCTATGAATAAACAAAAGGTATGCTATATAAATATAGAGAAAAGCCATTATTAAATTTTTGTTACAAGACCAATATCCATCAACACTTGTGTTGAACAATGAATGTCCAAATAATAATGAATTTCAAATCTCATAGCATCCTTGTGAGTAAAATTAACAAGCAACTAGAGTTTAAATGGGTTGATAACCTCATGTTATGAAAGAGGGTCTCATGAACAATTACATTCTGCGCTACACTAAAAATGGAGAAACTAAAGGAACAAGTTAAGATGACACATATACTAGAGAATCAAAAACATTAAAAGAAGAAGCAAACTTGCTACAAATTAAATTGGCTCATAGGTACTAACCTTAAATTTCTAATACTAAATGGTCAATGAAAATTTAGATGTCTTCACAAAGAATCTTTCTATAAAAATATTCTCTACAATGAAGGAAGAACAAGCTTGAGAATTAAAGACAATATAACCAACATAACAAGCTACAAATGTTGGATAACAAGATCCACCTTAATGCTAGGAGAACATATCCTTTCTTCAAATAAGCCCCCATGAACATTTTGATGAAAAATGCCACATTAATAAAGAGAGGTGTGGGGAAAGAAGACTCCTCATAGGTGTGCTTGGAATGGGAGGAAGAAATTAAAGGGGTTAGGGCTTCATACCGTGGTTTTGAGTTAGGACACTGTTCGGTCAGCCACAAACCGACAATAATATCATGATGCCACTGTTGGGTCAAAATATGAAACCACATTAGTATCATTATCGGTTTGTGGCTTGGTCAGTTATATCCCCATATCATTGCCAGTTTGAATGTGCACCCCTACTGACCCATCACTGTCATGTGTGCTAGAGCCAGCAAGCGACCCACATGATGTGGGCCACATCACCATTGGGTCATAAGTTTATAATCCACACAATGATATGTCATTGTCGGTCCTGGCTCAAACCAACAGTGAGGGGGTTCACTATCAGGGTCTATAGGATCACGTTCGTTATTATCTAGATCATAGGCTTAGAAGTTACAACCTAAGAGTGAATAAGCAGGATTATTAGTTATGGAGTAAATAAGCAAGATTATTACCGGCCTAGCACACCGGCAGCAATTGGCTAGCAGAGATATGGGGGTATTTGGTATTTTGGTTCCCCGCCTCCATCCATCATGCCACTAATGGCTGCCACAACCACGATAGCGATGGCTTACCATTTGGTTGATGACTACAGATTATGGCGCCGCAACAAGTGTGGTGTGGCCAGTGAAAGCCTGGCATCTAAACAACCCCATGTATTGTAGTGTTATTATATATACTTGCATACTAAATATTTTTAACAAATATTTTAGTTGTATCCTGTATTGATACCGGCGTCTTTATCGACCATTTATTCATGATTGGTTACTAACCTCTTAATGGTCACCAAAAATTCAGACTCGAGCCAAACGTGAGAGGTTCAGATCGATTCGACCCCCCAAGTCGAATACCGTGATCAATAAATATATTCATGCATAAAGGTAAAAGAGAAAAAAGAGAAACCACACTGTTAGACGACTGTACTGTGGATACTACAGTTATATATATGCCCCGGCCGTTGTGATGTAAACTAAAAGATGCAAGATCAGGATGATTATTAATTCTTAACCTGCGAGATGATTACATTATGAAATTTCCATAATCTTACACTATATTATTATTAGTACAAACTGTCATTGAAATTCTAGCCTGATTTATAATCTTTTTGTGCTCATAATATATAATTCTTAAAAGAAAAACGAGTCGGTGGATCTTTCGGTTGAACAAAAAAAAACTAATTTCTCTATCATCCCCACCAAAAAAAAAAAGAATTATTCGTAAATGCATTATTGGCATCCATGCATGCGAACAATGGAAAAGGTTTGATCAGAACGAAGAAAAGCCTAACCCTAGCCTGCAATGCGATGACTCAGCTGCCATCTGTGCTGCTGCTTCACCCGTGGAGACATTGATGGCGCCATCCTCCTCCTGTAGGTCGACATTGACGTCGACGTTGGCGTTCATGTCCATGGCCTTGATGTCGACGCCAATGCCGGCATTCACATCCACCGTCTTGATGTCAATGTCAACCTCGGCGTTCACGCCCACCACCGGCTGCAGCTCCGCCTGCCTCATGTCAAACGCGTCGACAAGTGACACCGCCTTTATCTCGAAATAATCCTTGTCGTCAATCTGGCCGCAGTTCACGTCGAGGTGCTGCTGCTGATGCCCTATTTCCTCGGGTCCCGCCGGAGCCGCCGTCAGATCCACCTTGTCAGCGGCGGCGGCGGCGGCACAGGTATCGTCAAAATCAAACTGCTGCATGTTGTCGAGGTTGATGTCGATGGTAGGCTTGCTACTGGCATCGTCGCTGGCGGTGGCATCGTAATAGAAGTAGTCGAAGAGCTGCTGCTGTTGCTGCTCACCGTGATCTTCCTTGGGGCTGCAGTGGTGGTGGACGACGTCGTCGGTTTGGAAGATGGCCGTGTCCGCTCCGCCGTGGTTGGTGTAAAGACCGTCAACAACGACCTCTTGCTGCGCGTTGAGGAGGAGCGGCTTGTTGGAGGATGTGACGTCGAGGTCAGCCAAGTCGGCGCCGCCTTGCTGCTGCGGTGTCATCGCGGTGGCCGCCGTGGTAGCCTGGCGGCAGAGCGCCAGGTGGTGGAGGACGGCGGAGAGCTCGGCCGTCTCGATCTCGAGCTGGCGCTCCAGGCTGAGGATGAAGCGGTAGCAGCCGCCGACGGGGTCCTGCGCGCGCATGTCCGACTGGTAGATGAGCGTGTTCATGGCGTCGGAGCAGAGGTGCGGCTGGAGCTTCTTGAGCGTCTTGAGGATGTTGCTCACCCCGAAGAGGCGGTGCGCGTTGAGGAAGCGTCGCTGCTGGTCGACGGGGAAGTAGGGCGCCAGCGGGCAGTCCGGGTTGCACTTGCGCCGCTGGTACTTGCACGCCGCGCACGCCTGGTTCGTGCTCCCGCTCCCACTGCCGCCACTGCCGCCGCCGCCTCCTGTGGCGCCGCCGGTGGTGCTGCTGCCGCGAGGGGAGCTGGTCGCAGAATGCGGGGAGGATCGCGCGTTGCTGGGGCTGTGGTGGTTTGAGTTGGGCGATGTGAGTGCGGAGGTCCCGGTGCCGGTGGCGGCGGTGGTGGTGATATGAAGGTGGGAAGCGGCCGTGGTTGGGGCTACGGAAGAGGTCATTGTCTCGCCGATCGTGCAGGTGGCGGAAATGGCGATCGTCGTGATACCCTACCACCACCGAGGTCGGAGGCGTCAGTGGAGGGCTGGCCCCGGCGCCGTCGTAGGAATAGGAGAGGCGCCGCGGGCTGTCCGCGCAATTAAATTAGCCTCCGTCTGCTGCGTGATGCCTATTAAAAGACAAGGATCCATGCATGGGTCTGTGGACCGGGTGAACTCGTCGAGAGATGGGAGCTGTATGGCTGTGGTGCAAGATGGCCTGTGATGCTGTTGATGGTCAACGCCTCCTAAGGCACATCGTGACCTGTTCGTATGCGAACAGATGCATGGAGCGGTCTGAATCGGTCACGATGGGTGATCGGCCGCTCCGAGCATGCTGGGCTGTTAATCGATCTACATGGTGGTGGTCGTTGTAAGTAGATGGCATCATGCTTTGCCGGTTAGATGTAACAACAGAAGCCATGTTTTTGCATGTTAACAGGCACTACCTTAGCAGCCTGAGAACGGGAACGCTGGCACGTTCTATGTTCCAAGAACATCGTTCTAATTCGTAGAATGGCAACAAGATGGAATATCGATCGTTTCGAACACCGATGGAATATGGTCCACACCACGGGAACCACGCTTGGCCACTTGACCAGAGGCCCAAAATTCAGTTGATGGAAGAAAAAAAGAAGAGGGGAGGCTGGACGACGAGTTCAACTATCTATTTTATCTTTATTATTTGGAACTTTCTATGTTTTAGATTTAGTGAAAACTTGTGCTAATTAATTCATTCATGATATATCGTCTAATTTAATTAGGATCACTAGTCTATCAACCCGTGCTCTCGCATGGGCTAAAATCTTATAAGAAATATATAAAAGTTATTGTTTAATATCTCTAAATGGTAAAAGGTACTTGCATTAAATTATTCTTATTCTCTTCTTTCAGCTTCTAACATAATAGACACACCAAATACTTATCAATTACTAATATATATGTTTTTTATCATTAACTTATGATATATGAATCTAATAAGCTTGATTATCAATTATTAGCCTTATTGATTATTACATAAGGATTTTAGGTGTAGACTACACTGTTTAATACAATGATGGCCTAAATAGTCACTTTAAATCTACACCATATTGCTTAAGATCAGTTTAGAGCTTGATGGATGACCTAAGATTTTAGGCCTTATAATGTGTGTACCCAAGAATTTTTAAAAAATAGGAAGATATGTATCCACTTGTGGTGTGCACTATCTACCCCAGTTGTGAAGATGTTACTTATGCAGCAATGGTTACACTATTAATAAATTTAACATTTAGTGCATATATTGCAATTGCTTTTTACCACATGTTTAGTTGAATTTCTAGTACTTATTTAATACTTTATTCATGATATTCATCATTTATTCTATTGAAAAATATTATGGTCCTAGGTTATTCTCTCGATTCTTATTGTATGAATAGTCGTTTACCTTGCATCAGTGAAACTTTCACATAATTTATTTGTAGTAGCATTGTTTTATTAAATATAGAGTGCTTAAAACTAAATTACCATTACTCATAAGATATTATATTTTATAAAAAGCTTATAAAGCTATTTGGAATAAATTAAAGTTGATTGCATAATGGAACATTTCTAGATAGATTTCTTATAAACACATTTACACATTTGATAAACTATTAAAATCAATATGTATCCTATTATTTATATGTTTATGTGTTCGACATGGTGCGACATATAATTATGTGTACTTTTAGTTTAACAATTATAGAATGGTGTAATTTAGAATATATATCACATACTTTATAAATATTGAATATTTTTTGAAATTTTTTATTATGTATTATGTATATACAGATTTGAGACAAATTTTTATATCTTTATGTATTATGCATATATCGTTAGAATGCAGACATATATTTTGCATTATCTTTCTTTATGCCACATGTGCATAATTATAAAATAATATTAAAAAATTATTATTTTCAATTATATTTTATAATGACAGATTTGCATAGCTGAGATGCAAAATTAGGGTGCTATTTCAAATTATCTTTCATAATGGAGGAAGTAGGTAATTAGTTGCAAATTCTTCATACTGTTTGGTGTGGATATTATTTATAAAACAAATAGATCCAATATTAGTAACGATGATGATGGAGTTTATCAAATGACAGGCCAAACATTTATGATTATTATTGGATTTTTCAAAAATTATAGTTTTCTAATGCATACGGTGAGAATTAATGTGAAGGCGGTGTTAGCTTAGGTCAATATAAAATAATGTTTTATATGTTATAATACAATTTTTATAAATTTTACTTATATTCCTATACTAATAAGAAGATAGATATAGTAGTAACATGTTTTATGGATTGTACATGGAGATCATTAAATAAATATTTGTGATGCAATTTAAATATGATTTTCACATCGGATAGAAAGTACATAGAATATGTTTTTAAAGTATGTTTTATGAATTGTACATGGATATCGTTAAATAACATATTTATGGTGTAGTTTAAATATGATTTCCTAATAGGTTGAAAAGTATATAGAATCTGTTTTTAAAGTAATAAATAAACTGCTAACAAATATAGGAATATTTGGATATGATTGATTGATTGGCCTTATATGTTCTTCCTTTGAAGCACCTTTAGATAGGTTATCTCATATTATCATTTATTTCTCTCCTTTAATCTTATTATATTAATAATAAAAATAGGGTGATTTATATACAAACATGGGATGTATTTATTCTTCACTTTAATTTGCATATGTGTATGACCAAAACCGCAGAGCAGAAATTGGCACGGATGCAAGGTGGCATACCTGCTGCTCAGTAATGACAGAAATCTCACTATTAGCCAAAGCTTATGGGTGCATGAAGAGTAGCATGCCTATCGCTCCACGCATGCATTAGTGAAGGAATGTAGATGTCTAGTATACATCCCGCGCTAGCTTGTCCATGCAGACCATAATAATCCAGCTAGCCGTATGTCTTCTATCTCGGTTACTTGTTTATATTAATAACCTGTATGTCCAAGCTCAAATAGGAGATTAATTAGGCAATCTAAAGAACTACTACTGCTCCAAAGGCCACCACGTCCACGGACCAGATGGTCAGGGCATTTGGTTGGCACCCTCCTGGTGGTGGAGGTGCTGGGTTCGAACCCCCGCTGGAGCGCTCTCTGCGGGGAATTTATATATTTATTCTCGAGCGCTTGCGGGTGCGTTTGCCCGCCCTACCGGAGGTGAAAAAATCCTCTCGTCTATGCCATGCCTAAGCATAGGTCTGTAGCCAGCCCAGTCTTATGTGAGCTGCGGTTCCGCTGTGTATGGATGGGGTAGAGGTCGGGGATTTTCTCGACCTGCGTGAGAAGGTCTTCTTCTTAAGAACAATGCCAGGGGGCTGTCTTACCCCCCGTGGGTCGAGTTTTTTTTACTACTGCTTCAAAGAACGACAACAAATAAGCTCACCTAGGCTATGGGTTATAGGGACTACTCCATATGAAGAAACAGCAACGACGCATGACTCGGAGGAAAAGGCTAGTCCAAGGAAACATCGATGTGACCGGGTGGGGAAGCCTGATGTAGCAAGATTGAAAGATCGATCCCCAATTGATTGAAGTTGTGTACTTGGCCGGCGGCTATGATGGTAGGGCTTGGCTAAACCCCACGTGAGATAAGATGGGATAATAACAATACAATTTGTTAATAGATTAATGTTTCAACTAATTTTTGGGTTATAATAATAGATTAATAAACGTGATGGCTGATGGGTATCATCGTTAGTTAATTAATCTATTGTCTTTTGCAAAAGAAAAAATAATTAACCGAGCATATTTGGTGGATAATGTGATATGTTTTTTTTGACTTATCTTGAATGTGGTTGTATTTAATCTCTAAAGTTGTTTTTTAATTTTTATATAACCGACCGCAACATGATTGGGAGTAGGGACATATCGTTCAAGATATTCTACGTTGGGATGGGATATGTTTTATGCAAAATTGAGGTGCCTGTTTTTTCATGATGGCAATTATGGGTAATTTATATATAGATTTAGGGGGTTATTTTATATTTTTATTTATAATGTCAATGGTGGATAATTATTTAGAAGAAAAATAGATCTAATGGCTATCATTGTTATAGACTATCAAATGAATGGCTAGATGTTTCTAATTATTGTGAGAATTTCTATGATTTATTTTTTCTAACGCGTCTGGTGAGAGTTAATGTGGAGCCTCCGTTGAGGCCTCCATGACGGTTAGATGTTTCTAATTATTATGAGAATTTCTATAATTTATTTTTTTTTAACGCGTCTGGCGAGAGTTAATGTGGAGCCTCTGTTGAGACCTTCAATTAGTAACAGTAAGATGTTCATCATTCTGAGAACACGTTCATTAATCGAAGCGATGAGATCAAGTTATATACTCCCTTTCCTTCATCCCATGGACTTAAACAAACAACGTACCATGACCCAACGTGTTCCACGAACTTGGCTGCCATGGTCACTACAATTTGAATGGTTTTGCATGTTAGTAGTCCCTATTTCCCAATGCAGGCGGCTTGACTGCTTGTACGAAATCGCGAAATGGTCTGTGTTCATAGTTCATTTCCATTTCTAGAGATGGTCGGCTGGGCCGTCAGTACAAACTTGTTAAGGGCATCTAAATTGTTCTCCTTTGTCATTGGAACTACAACAGTCAAGCTAAAATACACTGGTAACATTTTTCACAATATAAAATAGGGTGCTTCCTAGCATTTGAATTCGTGACCTAAATCTAAGAACTTAAAATACATTTTGTTGTTCTAGCTATGACTTCAAACAGAAACAAATTATCAACTACAAGTCACATTGCATACGACTTTAGCAATAAATAAATTATATAAAAAATGTGTGCATGTATGAGTGTCGTACACAATTTGAGAGCTTCAAACAAATTTTTGGACTCTAAACAATTTTATAATAAATAAAACCTAATCAACTACAAAGATATAGATGTCATTGAACTGAAACAATTTTGGTATAAACTTCATCTTCTTTGGACTTCGCGTAAGAAGGTTATAAAATTTTCAGGCAACTATCCCTAGAGGCAGTGCCATATCTTTGTATAAAAATAATTTCAGTAATTGACCATTATTACATTAAGCTGATATAATAATTTTAAACTCGTTTCTAGTCTCTGTTTAAAAGCACACAGGCCTAAACAAAAGCAAAGAGAAGCTTGACACTCTAATGACTATCAATTCTAAGATTAGATCGTCACCCATGTTCCTAGGAGAAAACAATCATGACCACTTGCATCAATTGTCATGATGCCCCTCCAACTAAAGCCCATGAAGTAATCTTTTGGAGGATAACCCAAGTGTGGAGCCAATGCATAAAAGAATGCCCAACTCATAAAGAAGAATAAACATGTTCCTTTTTAAACGTCAAATCATTTTGGTTATCTTCATTTACAAAGATGATGTTCTTAATATAGGCATGTCTCTAAAAATAACTATATGCAAATGAGTTAGTTATTATGTGTAAAGGAGACAAGTTGCCTTAGAACACCTGGATTTATTAACTGATTAACAGAGACGAACATCCTAATATGATTGCCTCTATAAATTGATGCCTAGGGTGTGCATTTGCATGCGGCTTGTCTCACCATTTTCACATATGACAGGTACTAATGCCCACCTTTATTGATTAAATGTTTTGTCTATAAAAATTTTTTGTGTAGCAATGATGATTGAGTATTTAAACATATCATAACAAAGTAAAAGTGAAATCTCTAATATCAATATTTTTGGAATCAATCATCCAAAATAAAATCACATCTATTCTTGTGTGCTCCTTGGTAGAACTGTTCGAAAGCAAGACCACACTCTCTCTAGTATATTTTAGTGACTTTTCATAAATAACTTCATAGTAAAAATGCTTTTGCTACATTATAATTAACTTGCATAGTGGAGTTCAAAAAAAGTTAGAATATGGATGTCGATTGTGTAAAGAATTAAGCATTAATGGAGAAGACAAGGGTGAACATGTATATATGCAAAGGTGGATGAGCAACCAAATCCAAAATGAGTTACCGGGTTATAATCTATGGAAAAGCTTTCTCTCTTCTCATCTCAATGGCTAACCCCAAAACCTCGTCCTGGAGAGAAGAATAGAAAGAGTAAGAGTGAAGTCCACTAGTGGGTCTTGATTTTGTTTGGTTGTGTCATCCCGGATTCTGAAATCATAAATCATTCGTTTAGGTCCTTATACTTATTTGTATGTGTTATTGCGGTACCTAAACTCACAAATCGTCGATTTAGGTTCTCAAACTTATTTGATTATGCCATCTTGGTCCTTAAACTTTACAAATGACTCATTTAGGTTCTTGATCCGACTCATTTAGGTTCTCAAACCAATTTAGTTATATCATTCTAGTCTCTAAATATGTAATTTGCTTGTTCAGATCCTCAATCTACGTTTGGGTCTTAGAGCTTGTCTAAATGGGTATAGACTTGTGTCCATATGCAAGAACATCTCCATGGGTTGTAGCACCCCAAGCCTCTAGCCTGCTGACACCGCTGGTGTCGCTACTAGCCCCAACCATTTCTTCCTAGTTGTTTTAATTAGTTCCGATCCATGAGCTAACTAAAGAAGAGGGGGAGTTTAAGGGATAGAGAGAATGGAGAAGTGAGATGGAGTTGACATATGAACCCCCTATGTTTAGAATTTAGACTAGCTCTAATTCGTGAATACAAATTGATAATCTTTGCAATTTAGAGACTAGGATGGCGTAACAGAAAAAAATTCAAAAACCTAAATTATGTTTAATCATTCACATTTCCTATATTATTGTTACCTGAAATTTTTGGTGGGTTTCAGGCGATGTTCACATAGTATACAATCAATGTTATACGTTGTTTTTTTTAACGTCCTATGGTATATATGTGATGTTTTGTTGCCATCGCCCGAAAAAATCTACTGTATATTTTGTATATTTTAGGCAAATCCATTTGTTATTAGGATTAAAAATATTTAATTCTTGTGAGATGAGAATGACACTTTTTTTTAACAGAGACAGTACACGCGGCTAGACTATGGCACCGATGCACATGACTTGAACGTCATTTTCCAAATGCTTCAGGCTCGAGGGCCAATAAAAAAAACGTGCCACGGCAACCTGAGCAGTAACCAACTTGACGATCGTCAGAGAATAAGGCAATTTCCATGTCATTTTAATTCTATAAATTAATATTATGATGATGACATATAAAAAATTATTGATAAACGTAAATATGACATAACACATATTCATAACCATGATGAACATGTGAACAAGGTACATGTGCAGCATATATATATATCATAAATGTATAAACATGAAACATAAACTAGACAGCATGTGAAACAGTTTAGTAGAATTACTAAAACATATAAGCAGAGGCATACGAAATAGCATGACTGTAAAACAGAAACAGATATGCAGAACACATAACTAGTAAGGACAGACAGCAGGTATCTCATGAAACAACATGACAGAACTGATGAAACAGACTCAGCGCAGCATACGAAACGACATGGATGAAATGCTGAAACAAGCACGATCTGGAAGACGAAAAATAGAGAGAAGATGAAGAGTTCATACCCTCCCATGCGCCCATCCGAGGATCCCGATTCTTGTCCAACTTCCAGCGTCATGTCGTAGAGGAGTTGATGAAGACGATCTCTCCTCCGAAAAGAAGATGAAGCCCACCCGTGAGAAAGATGAAGACAATATCGACGGCAACTCGATGAAGAAGAAGACGAATGGTGGTGGTGATTCGGGCAGTCGCGTAGACGCTCCCCAAAAACCTAATTGCCTATCCTCCGTGCAAGGTCTCGAACGGCAAGGGCTTCGGAGGCACCTGCCCTCTCCCTTACCCGTGCGCGCGAATTGAGGAGATGAGGAAAACCTTCATTGCTATGGAATTATGGACTGGTGTGTTCTCTTGTGTTCTTAAGTTGGGAGTTGAATATTGATCAAGAGAGATTAACTGAAGGAGGAACACAGAATATATATACTGTGTGGAGGAGTTGCTTAGGAGGCAAGGAGTCTCATCACATCATGGAGGCAAAGTGCCTCACGCACATCCTCTGGCCAAAGTGCCTCACGCATATGATGGAGGCCAAAGGTCTCATGCATGCCACCAAACGTGAACCTCATGCCATGTCAGGAAGACAAAGTGCATCATCCCATCAACTCCAACGAAGTAAAAACTTCTGTAACTCTCGTAGTTAAGACCATTCAGTCAAAATCTTATACCATACAAAATGGTTTTTCCCAATAAATTACATACCATAGAGTTTAAAGATTTATTAAATCTAATATGGAATTAACTCATAATAAATCCAACAATCCCCACCAAACTCTACGGTTTGTAATTGTGTAGTTCCAGAACAACAATCCTTTGATATACCAGTGTTTCGATGGAGACTCTTAAATTGAACATCCACCTAGAGCAAGAGTTTCACTCAGCCATAACTGAACAATGGACTATGCCTTGAATTGACAGTTTTGTGTGAGAAGAGATTCACTCAAGTCCTTTGCTGATACTAGGCTGCAAAAGGTATCCCCACTGTTTTGAAGCATATAAGTCACACTTCTGTGCCTTTCATGAGTATTTAGGGATTACCCAAGTCCCATAGACTGTGACTAGCAGTCTGACTCATATAGGTGTACTCCTGAAAAGATGTTCTGTAGGACAATATCTCACCTTTATAAGACTCTTAGAATACATTAAGGTAAATACCATCCTACCTTACAGATAGAAAAGATGTGCATCAGAAATGAGTCAAGAAAGGGATCTTTCCTCTCAATCTACTACTAGCTTGTTTCACCACTCTACTTCACGGGATCTCCGATCACATAGAGTAGGTTACCACCACAGTAGATTTTACGTGGGTCTCATACCCATTGCTCTCGATGCACTTTCTATCACATTGCGTGACAGACCATTAGTGAATTGATCTGCTAGATTATTTGACGTGTGGACATAATCCATAGTTATAACTTCGGAGGTTTTCAACTTTCTGATAGATTTTAGTCTTCTCTTAACATGCCTTGTAGACTTCAAGTTATTCCTGGAACTGTTGACTTTTGTAATCACAGTTTGGTTGTCACAGTTCATGGAGATAGCTGGTATTGGTTTTTCAACTACCGGTAAATCCAACAGGAAATCTCATAGCCACTCGGCCTTAGCCCCAGCAGTGTCTAATGCCATGAGTTCTGCTTTTATTGTAGACTTCGTTAAGATAGTCTGCGTGCAAGACTTCTAGGAAACAATGCCACCTCCAAGCAAAAACACATATCCGCTCATGGCATAAAGCTCATCAGCATCAGAGATCCAGTTGGCATCACTGTAGCCTTCCAGCACTCTAGGGTATCAAGTATAACGAATACCATACGTCATGGTACCTTTAAGATAGCGCAACACTCTCTCAAGAGCACACCAGTGATCATTCCCTAGATTTGAAACAAACCGGCTTAATTTGCTCATAGCATATGAGAAGTCAGGCCTAGTTGCACTCGCAAGGTACATGAGAGAGCCAATGATCTGGGAGTATGTCAATTGATCCCTTGCTATTCTCCAATTTTTCTTCAATAGCACACCAGGGTCATAAGGTGTGGGAGCAGGATCATAGTCACTAAAACCAAAGCGACTTAATACCTTTTTCACATAATGGGATTGTGACAAAGTTACCCACCATCACCTTCTCTAATAAGATTAATGTTTAGAATGACATCAGCTTCTTCCAAATCTTTCATTTTGAAATTGCTCGACAAAAGATTCTTGACTTTCTCAATCACATTGATATTTGATCCAATGATCAGGATGTCATCAACATAAAGGCACAACATCACAGCCTCACCCCCACCATATCTATAATACACACACGTGTCTGCTTCATTCAAAGCAAAGCCAACAATAGTGAGACTATTATCAAACTTTTCATGCCATTGCTTAGGTTCTTGTTTTAGGCCATATAATGATTTTAACAACCTGCATACCTTGTTCTCTTGACCATTCGCAATGAAGCCTTCTGGCTTATCCATATAGATATTCTCGTCCAACTCTCCATTTAGGAAAGCTGTCTTTACATCCATCTGATGAATGATAAGACCATATGAGGCTGCCACGACAATCAAAGTATGAATTGTAGTTAATCGAGCAACTGGTGAGTAGGTGTCAAAGAAATATTCACCCTCTTTTTGGGTATATCCTTTGGCCACAAGCCTTGCCTTGTACCTCTCAATTGTACCATCAGGCCTAAGCTTTTTCTTGAAGATCCATTTGCAACCTATAGGTAGACACCCATAAGGATGGTCAACAACATCCCAAGTTATATTAGACATAATAGAATCCATCTCACTTCTTACTGCTTCCTTCCATAAGTCAGCATCAGGAGAGGAATATGCCTTTGTAATGGTGGATGGTGTGTCTTCCACAAGGTACACTATAAAGTCATCACCAAAGGATTTTGCAACCCTCTATCTCTTGCTCTTGCGAGTGACTATAGTGTCATCCTCCTCAGGGATGTGTACATGAGAATCCTCAGCATGATCTATAGGAATTGACAATTCATGCTCATGGGAAATTATAGTCTCATGACTTATTTCACTAGGTGTATTCTTCATGAGAAACTCATTCTCAAAGAATGTAGTGTCTCTTGATTCCATGATAGTATCAACATACATATCAGGCACATCAAATTTTATAATTAAGAACCTATACCCTGTGCTGTGAAAGGAATAACAAAGAAATACACAATCAACGGTTTTAGGCCCAAGTTTACGCTTCTTGTTGATTGGCACATTTACTTTAGCCAAGCAACCCCAAGTGCGCAAATATGAGAGATTTACTCTTCTCTTTTTCCATTCCTCAAATGGTGTGATTTCTTTATCTTTTATAGGAACCCTATTCAGGACATGACATGCTGTCAATAATGCCTCACCCCACCATTCCTTGGATAATCCCGCAGTGATTAACATGGCATTCACCAACTCTGTTAATGTGTTATTGTTTCGTTCAGCAATCCCATTGGATTGTGGTGAGAATGAAGGTGTCCTCTCATGAACAATACCATGTTCCACGCAGAAATTATCGAAATCATTAGAGAAGTATTCTCCACCTCGATCAGACCTTAACCATTTTATTTTTCTTTCAAGTTGGTTCTCAACTTCAGCTTTATAGGCCTTAAAATAATTAAACGCTTCATCTTTAGTTTTTAAGAGATACACATAGCAAAAATGCGTAGAGTCATCTATAAAAGTGAGGAAATGTCTTTTACCACCTTTGGTTAAAATTCCATTCAACTCGCACAGTCGGAATGAACGAGTTCTAGAGGTGCCAAATTCCTCGCCTCAGCAGCCTTGTGTGGCTTGCGGGGTTGTTTTGAGTCAACACACACATGACACTTAGACTTTTTAACCAAGTTAAATTTAGGAATTAAATTCAGATTTGCTAACCGCATAAGACAGCCAAAACTTGCATGAAAAAAGCATAAATGCCATAAATCCGACTCATCAAAAATATTAACGAAATTCACCATCTTATTACACACATCATGCAAAGATAAGGCGAACAAGCCTCCGCAATCATATCCTTTACCAACAAAAGAACCATGTTTTGACACAACACATTTATTCGACTTAAGAACAACTCTATAGCCATCTCGACATAGCGTAGACGCACTAACAAAATTCTTCTTGATAGATGGCACATGCTGCATGCTCTTCAATGGCACCGTCTTCCCCGAAGTTAACTTTAGAATGACCGTACCAATAACAAGAACATGAGCACGCGACCCATTGCCCATCAATAAGGTGCCAGACCTCCCGGCCTGATAGAAAAAAAACAAAGAAACATCAGGACATACATATATATTTGCACCACTATCTATCCACCACTCAGGTGAATTACAAACTGAAAGAATAAATGGTAAAGAATTACCATACCCTGATGTTCCATCTCTGGTTTCAGTAGTCACAACATTTGCTGATTTCTTGTCTTACATGAACTTGCGATCAGGGCACTCTCTTGCCCAATGCTAATCACTGCCAAAGACAAAGTAACCTCTCTTTCCTTTGTTGTTGTTGTTGCTCTTCTTTTTAAACTGTGCTGTTGAACAAGTTTGTTTGTGTTCTCTTGCTTGTTTTGATTTTCCTTGCGGAAGTTTCTCTTCTGCACCACATTAGCAGTATAGGTCTCAACACCCTTTCCATTGTCCTTTGCTCTAGCTCTCTCCTCAACATCAAGAGTACCAATGAGCTCCTCAACATTGAACTCTTGTTGCTTATGTTTAAGGGAGGTAGCAAAATCCTTCCAAGAAGATGGCAACTTGGCGATTATACCGCCAGCCACAAATTTGTTAGGCAATAGATAAGGAAAAGTTTAAGTTCTTTTGCTAGTGCCTGAATCTCATGAGCCTGTTCCACTACAGATCGGTTCTCAATCATCTTATAGTGATATAGCTGCTTCATGAGATATAGCTCGCTACCAGCATCAGTAACTCCAAACTTTTCAACAAGTACATCTCACAGCTCTTTCCCTGTAGGATAAATGATATAGCTTTTCTGAAATTTCTTATCAAGTGCGCTAATCACTGCACCTCGAAAGAGGTTGTCATCAGCCTTAAACTTAGCCTCATCCTCAGTGGGCAAGTTAGCAGGCTTGCCCTCAGCGGCATGATAACAAGTCATTGCAGTTAGTCACAATTCCATCTTAGCTTTCCATATCAAGAAGTTTTTACATAAAAAGGATCAGCCTTTAACACAGCAGCAAAACCTCTAACAGAAAAATGTCTATAATTAGGTTTTTTTGATTGTTAGAGAATAAGACAATTTTCATGTCATTTTAATTCTATAAATTAACATTATGATGATGACATATAAAGATTATTGATAAACGTAAACATGACATAACACACATTTATAACCATGATGAACATGTGAACAAGGAAGATGTGCAGCATATATACATCATAAATATATAAACATGAAACATAAACTGGACAGTATGTGAAACAGTTTAGCAAAACTACTGAAACATATAAGTAGAGGCATACGAAACAGCATGACTGTAAAACAGAAACAGATATGCAGAACACATAACTAGCAAGGACAGACAGCAGGCATCTCATGGAACGACAGAACTGATAAAACAGACTCAGAGCAGCATACGAAATGACATGGATGAACTGTTGAAACAAGCATGATCTGAAAGACAAAAAACAGAGAGAAGATAAACAGTTCATACCCTCCCATGCGCCCATCTGAGGATCCCGATCCTTGTCCAACTTCCAACGTCATATTGTAGAGGAGTTGATGAAGACGATCTCTCCTCCGAGAAGAAGATGAAGCCCACCCGTGAGGAAGACGAAGATGATGTCGCCGGCAACTCGAAGAAGAAGAAGACGAACAGTGGCGGTGATTCAGACAGTCGCGTAGACCCTCCCCAAAAACCTAATTTCTGATCCCCCGTGCAAGGTCTCGAACGGCAAGGGCTTTGGAGACACCTGCTCTCTCCCTTCCCCGTGCGCGTGGATTGAGGAGATGAGGAAAACCTTCATTGCTGCAGAATTATGGACTGGTATGTTCTCTCATGTTCTCGGATTGGGAGTGAAATATTGATCAAGAGAGATTAACTAAAAGAGGAACACAGAATATATATATATACTGTGTGGAGGAGTGGCTTAGGAGGCAAGGAGTCTCATCACATCATGGAGGCGAAGTGCCTCACGCACATCCTCTGGCCAAAGTGCCTCACGCACATGATGGAGGCCAAAGGTCTCATGCATGCCACCAAACCTGAACCTCATGCCATTAATGTCAGGAAGACAAAGTGCACCCATCAACTCCAACGAAGTAAAAACTTGTGTGACTCTCGTAGTTAAGACCATTCAGTCAAAATTTTGTGCCATACAAAATGGTTTTTTTTAATAAATTATATACCATAGAGTTTAAAGATTTATTAAATTTAATATAAAATTAACCCATGATAAATCCAACAATGATTGGAAGATAGGCATCGACAACGTTTCCGTGTTGCTTCGTTCACCGTGTGTACGTACGTACTGGTAGGTAAGAGTAAGACACCTACTGTATTCTGGGGCTTGTTTAGTTGCATATGAAAAGTTAAAAACTTTTTAAAATTTCTTATCATATTAAATTTTGAATGCATATTTAAAGCATTAAATATGAATAAAAATAATTAATTATATAGATTGGACGTAAATTATAAGACAAATCTTTTATACGTAGCTATAAATGAATGTGCTACGGTGTTTTTTAATTTTATTTTTCCGGTAAATCTTCCGTTCACTCGAGTGATTCGTTCGAGTTGATCACTCGATTTTTCTGGCAGTCGATCTGTTGATGTGTGCATCTGGTCGGTCTGGGTTTTGTCTCTCTGTTTTGTGGGTCCTAGTTGCCGGCGCCTTTGATTTGGGGTCGCGCTAGTTTATTTGCCCGTTTGCAACTAAAGCTTCGAGTCCTCTGCCCATTTCTCCATGCGTTTCCTCTCTCTCTCTCTCCATTTTCTCTCTCTGAACTAGCTTGGCGATTCTGTGGCGCCGTTGGCGATTCTCTGGCGACGTGGAGGTGATGAGCTAGGGTTCTTGAGTTGTTCTCCCTTTTCCCCTCCTCCTTCCAGTTTCTATTTTGTTTTCTCACTTTAATCCGTCTAGGGTTTGGTGTTGTAATGCTTTTCCCCTTGGATTTCACCTTTTCCCCGTCGATTTGGAGGTGGTCATGCCTTCTCCTTTATTTCTGGATGATGCGGAGCCCTTGTATTCAGGTTCGTTTTACCTGATCTATTTTTAGTCATATATATTTTAGTCATGTGCTCTGTTCCCTGATGAATTTTTCCCATGGATGATGATATGTTGTGACCTGTGATCTGTTCTTCTAGGATTAACTGTTCATCGCTGATCTGGAGGTTGGATCCGTTTAGGTATGTGTATTCATGGCGACCCACATTTTCTGGGTGCGTAAGAGATTTGTGTGCTGGGATTGTTCTCTAGATATGGGGAATTTTGGTTCAGTGTTTGCATGTCCCCTGGCGTATTCGAAATGACACTCTTGTGAGGCCAAAAATGGCAGTAGAGGTTTGGTGTGTTTTAGATATGCTATTTTTGTGTCAATGATTCTGATTCATTAGTCACTACGGCCTTGTTTAGATTGCGAAAAAATTTTAACCTAATGAATAGTAATTTTTTTTGTCTTAATAAATATTGTCTAATCGTGGACCAACTAGGCTTAAAAGATTTATCTCGTGATTTCAAATTAAACTGTGTATTAGTTATTTTTTTATCTATATTTAATGCTCCATGTATGAGTCTAAAAATTGATGTGATGGAGAGAGAGTGAAAAAATTTGGCAATCTAAACAAGGCCTGCATCAAGTTTGCATGGATATTCAGATATGAATGTGAATTTGGAATGGCTATTTTTGTATTGATCTGACGATTTGTGCTGTCTTTGGGATTTGTTGCATGTCAGTCTAGATTTCCTTGCTCCAGGGTTGGCCTATCACAGTATGTTGTCCAGATTGCATTTGGGGCATTTGATTTGTGTGGTGTGGGATTCGGCCCAATGGGTACATGTTGAGTGGTGGATTCTACGTAGTGCCTAGGAGCTAAAGCAGTGGAAAACAAGGATCCTAATCCGCCAGGGCGAATCTTCTGGGTGGTCGCCGTGGTGGCTGCCAGGCCTACTCGGTTGGATTAGATTAGTAGTTAACTGAAAGCTCGTGCGCCACTTGCCGTTGCCAGTGGCCACACATGCAAAAGAAGCGAAGGGACAGCGACGCCAACCTCTGCTTTGCCGTTCCGAGTTGGGACCAAGGACGCGGCGCATCTACGCGGCTTACCTGTCCCGCCCGTTCACACGTTCTACGCGGCAGGCTGTCACCCAACATGCCGTCCAGTCGTGTGTCGTGCGTGGTGTATATATTGCTCCTACAACAACTCACAAAGTCACAAAGCACAACTCAAAACTCAAGCAGAGCTCGGATGATGGCGCTTCTAACGCTGCTGTCGCCGTGGCTCAGCCCCGCAGCGGCGTGGTTCATCTTCTTCAACGCCGTCGTCGGCGCCATCGCCATCATGTCGTCGACCAGCGGCGGCGGGGCCGGGGCCACGTCGTCGCCTCGGTGCAGGCTCTGCCGCAGCGGGTCGTCATCTATGGGCCTGGATCGGCTCCGCTCCTTCTTCGTCTTTCCCGTGGGGCAGCTGCCGGTCGATGAAAGCAGTGCTGCCTCGGGCTCGCACTTCTGCTCGCGTGAAGCAGAGGCGGCGGCGGCCGCCGCAGCGGCGACTCAGGTGCGCGCGCCTGCTGAGCGCAATCCGCAGGCGGTGGTGGACGCAACAACTGGCGAGAGCGAGAAGGCAGCGATCCGTGCCGCGCAACCGAGCGCGCCTGTGGCGGTGGCAACACCGGAGGAGGAGGAGGTGGAGGACAAGGCCGAGGCTGAGGAGGAAAAAGGTCGTGATGAGTCCATCAGCTTGGACGAGGCGTACGCGCTAGCCCAGCGGCATCGCGGGAAGCCGCTGAAGTCGCCACCGACGCCAGCAGCAGCCTCTGCCACCACTGCCCCTGCTGCGTTGTCGACGCCCGAGCACAAGAAGAAGCCGACGGAGGTGGTGGTAGCGGACTGGCGGATGGTACCAAAAGCAGGGGAGGCGCAGCTGGAGGGGAAGGCAGAGTTGAACGCGCGCGCAGAGCTGTTCATCCGGCAGTTCCGGGAGGACCTCAGGCTGCAGAGGCTCAACTCCATCCTCAAGCACACCCACGCCCTGGGCTCCCCGACGGCGGCGCGGTAGCCGGTGTGCCTGACGGGGGCTGTCCCGTGACAACGTGCTTGCTCCGTTGTTCAGACGGACATGTCCACTGACACACAATTTTGGATTATTGTATTTGTTATTATATAGTTTATATATATACAAGAACATCTTGTTCGCCCAGCTCAGAATTGCGATACACATGAAAGTGAACAAGACTGCCAGGACTTCACCTGAATTCTTAAAGCTTGCATGTAGATGTAGCTGCAGAGTCCGTTGAGCAGACTAGCAGAGCAGAATAGAAAAATGAATTAAAAGAAAAGAAGCCAGCCAGCATAGTAGTATGGTTTAGGAAGGGTCTGTCTAGGGTCACCCGAGTGACCGGGTCATCCGCGTCACTCGATTTCTCCTCACTCGTCTTCTTGCTCCCGCCACCAGCGACTTCTCCTCCTCGATGCCCCCGCCGCTGACCACCACCCCGCCACGGGCGGTAGGGCTCGTCGGAGCTCCGGCAAGCTAGGGCCGCGTCTGCCCTCTTCTTCCCCCTACACCGCCCTGCGCACCACCGCCATGGCTCCCTTCGCCCCCGCCGCCTACCCATACCCAGCCTCATCCTACCCCGCACGGCTCAGCGGTGCTGCCGCTGCCTCGCTCACTGCCGGCCAACCCCCCACCAACGCCGTGTCGACGACCACCGTCAGGCCGGCTGGGCGGATTCTACAACCGGGAAGAAGAGGAGGACGCCGGAGTTCAGTCCGCCATTGCCGTTGGAACCCTAATCTCAGGGGATGGCGGCAGAATCCTAATCTCGCTGGAGCTAGGGAAGAAGACCGCGCGCTGGGGATGAAGAAGGCAACAATAGGAGGAATCGAATGAGCGATTTCATCTGCTCACTCGAGTGAGCTTTAGATTAACCGTTTAGGAAAGGTGACAATGTTAGAATAGTCCCAAAGCAATCATGTCATATTCACTCGGTACAAGATCAAAGAATATGGTGTGTTTTTTTCGCAAAACAAAAAGAATATGGTGCGTTTGGTTAGTTAGGCTCACAGGAGCCTAACTTAGCAAGCGAAGCCTGGGCAGCCTAGGCCTGCTCCCAGGTAGCCAACCAGCGTTTGTTGGTTCTGTGCCAAGATGAGGGTGGCTATATGGAGAATTTGTATTTGATTTGCTACGCAAAGGCTGGCCTGCTTACTTGGGCCACTTTGCAAAGTCTGCGCAAAGGAACCTGCCCATCCCCTGGTATTTGGACGAGCCAAGTCATGATAAAACCCTGAGTACTAAAATATACTCAACTAGACTTACCTAACAAGAGCGAAATAAAAAGGTTCTTAAGGGTTTACAAGGCTTATTTGGTGGAGCTATTTGAATAGCATAACTTTGCAAAAGGGCATTACTATTATAAGTCCTTGCTTTCAATATTATATTCAATAGTTTAGCATCAAGTTTAGTAAAGCTATTTAAGGCTAAGTTTGCACCTGTTCTATTATTAATCATCACAATAGTAACCAAGTCAACTTTATCATATAATCCGCATAACCATCATATTCCACAAAATTGTTGCTAACAATGTTGGACACGAGCCGAGATGACGATTTGAATCAATTGCATCCAGCTAGGAAAAAATCCACAACACAAACCGAGATATACCGTGTGAAGGAAACCTCACCTTTAGAACAATTTGGGAATAGGTCACGGGTTTGACAATTGTCATACACTTAGAGAACAAATGAGAGTCAGGATGTTGAAGCTACCTACTTGTCCAAGGTCCTTCCATGTTCCCCGCACATACATCCTCCCCTCTAGTGTGTGTATCATCTTTTCAACAACTTCCTAGCCCGAATTGATCTACTTGGCTTCGCGGTTGGAATGACTTATCCAACTAGCTAAGTGAAAGGCGGTGTTCAATCTCAAGAAAGATCCAATAACGGTAGTCCTTAACCGATAGATCTCGTCCTGTATAGAACAACTTAGTCACCAGATCTCGTCCTGTATAGAACAACAAATATAGAGCATCAACCTATCTTGTAGGTGATAGTAATCACCTGACTTCTACCGGTCTAAGCAGCGAAGCATAGATTGACTTACTCATGCTACTAAGGGCACACTTATATTTATATATATCTGATGGACAAGGTAGGTAATGCAACAATGATTTCATCCAACTCCTATCAACCTAATGCATAACACAAAAGAGTAGCTCGAGTGCATTTGTAAAAAGAAACGCTAGGAGAGTTAGAATGCTCCAGAGCTTGATTAGGATCCAACACTAGGTCAGTGTTTGTTAGATGACACTCGCTGCTTATCGAGCATCTCTTGTCCTAGCACTTGCATAGTGTCCTTTCATCTTCTAGATAGGTCCGTTGAACGTAGTCTTCGGGTTCAGCTCTAACATCCCATCCTTTAGCTCTGATCCTCATGTCAGGCATATACTAAATGAGATGCAACAATGCAAGTGCATGGATGCGATGAATGGCACATGTTGAAGATCATGGCTATGTGTTGATGGGCTTGGCGACTCTATATATGTTTTTCATCTATGTGCTTTTGTCAAAGGATGACATTTAAGCTAGCAATGTATTTCAAGTTAAGAATTTCAAAGCTATGTTTCTTCTCTAATAAGTTTTGAACTCGGTATTTCATTGTTCTGTGTGAACTCAATTGTAATATTACTTCTACTGCAAACTCCTTTATGTGATGTGTATTTGCTTAATTGTGCAATCTTGACTGCGATGTGGATTTGCCGAGGTCCTACGTGTCACTCGACAAACTACCAGGTTTATATAAGTGAAAGTATGTGTGTCAATATGTTAAGCGGGGATAGCCACGCTTAGTCTTGTATAAACTAAGTGGTCTTGTCACACCCTTTGTCCCCTATAACTAAACCTAGAGCCTCCCTCACTTTTTGTAGCCACACATTCAAAATATTGATAAGAAACCATCATATTATTTGAAAACAATTAACCAATTTCTCATGACAAGTCATGATATCATCACATGAGCTATCATATGGATCTGATACACACAACTTTTGGAAAAAGGTAAATTGTCTAATTAACATTGAAGCAAATTACATAGAACTGAAGATGGTGAAATAAAAGAAGACCATGCAAGGACTCATTCGAATAATTCCTAGATAATCAAAAATAGAACCCATAGTGAGCTCTTTTGTTTCTTTATGTTTGCTCTCATCAGCTTATCAAATGTAGCTCAAAATATGGGGCATGTCAACAACTTTGATAGGCTTTATGATATATTCTTTTTCCCCTGCATCCAAGCACTTGCATATGACATAAATTAAGTACATAGATGATATTGTTGTATACAATGAAACTACTGGATAATTTAAGCTTCCTCACTTTTGGATCCTTTCAGGAATGTTGTCACTAGACATGATCACCACAAGGATGTGATTTAGCTTCGGTGATTCCTGAGTGGGAGTAACAAATTCAGTTAAGAACTAGTAAGGTGTCTATATATTCCAAGACACACACATTAAACTTTCAACACAATATATATCATGAAACTATGTGACTAGATGTTAGTAGTTTTTTTTAAAGAACAAAAGAGTCTACCTTCACCTCTATCAGAAGATCATAACCAGTCATCCTAGGCATACAATAATCAGTTAGAATCAATTTTACATCAGTCTCCTGTATACAAATGTGATGTCAAAAACATGTCAAACATGGTATGAAACTAAATCAACTAAATTATCTGCATTCCTATTAATATTAGTTATATAAACTATTGATACATACCATCTAGAAAATCCAAGGCTTGCTTTGGGCCCTCCACAATTGTCACTACAAAATATTAAAAGGAAAAACTAAAAGAATAAAATTGAGTGAAAGCATAGAAAATTCAAGACATTATACCTTGAATGTTACAGCTCTTTAAGACTCGAGATGCCAGAAGGAGAACAACAAAAGCGTCATCAACTATGAGTATATGTGAAGTAGTGGTGTCCATGATACTCTCCAGTAACTTCCTATTCCTTCCTTTGAGGAATACCTTGCAAACCTTTGATACTCGATTGTTTGTATTGCGATGTTGGTGATGGAGTGAAGCCAAAGTGGACCTCTTTATATAGAAGTTGTGGCTATACTAATGGTATACTTAGTATCGTATCATATACTTGCTAGCAACTATTTCTAGCTTTAAGATATAAAATCATAAGATGTAGCTATAGATGATATCTTTAATATAAATGACTAGTTTGCAATTATACAATGAAGTCTTTAAGATATGAAATAGGTCGTAGGTATGCTAATACTATCCTTAAGGTAGATAGAATAGTAAATAATAGTGGGATATAACTCTCATATCTTTTAACATGAGTGCGTACATCCTTCGGATATAAAACGTATCTACAGTGGATCATAGATATATTTTTTTAATTAATCATAAAAGCCTTTCATTTGCATGTTTTGATATGCATGAACTAAGAATCATTCCTTATAGGTCCCTTGATGAGTACTATACAACCTACACAACCTTAATTAGTAAGTCTTAGTGACATGGTCGTTTGGTTGCTTCGTAAGGCTTTCTTGGAACCTGACTAACAAGCTTTTTCCTTACTTCCATAGGAAAATACATTTGGCCTCACCATCAGTAGCAAGGTAAGCTTGCTTAGGCCAGCGAGGTTAGCTGTGCTCACTTTGGGAACCAAAGTTGACCTTAATTCCTAGAGCACCAATGGTAAGAAGATCATAGGCATAACACTTGGAGGGTTTTAACACTCATAATGCTACATCGATCTTTTATCAACTCTGTTTTCTCATATGAAAGAAGGAATGCATTAAATTGGCTACAAACATACAAGGTATGCTAACTCATTGGTAAGTATAATACTAGATGTATGTTTCCTATTTACAAGAATGGTCACATGATTGAATGTAGGTCGATATGTGTACATATTAGAAATTAACAACTACCACAACTCTAGAAGTGAGCGTCACTCCTGGCCCATCCAAAATAGGTTGGCTACAAACCCAGAGTAGTGGCACATGAATGCTAGCTATGTTGTTTCAAGGACAAGAAAAGTCGTGGAGACATAGTGGTTGATGGTCTTAAATACAGATATGATTTAGATGCCAACACAACTAGTTGGAGTCACTAACACTAGTCTAGATTGCCACAAATTATGAACTTAGACGCAAAGTTCATCGTAACACTCTTGTGACCACAATAGATCTAATAAAAGAGGTTGAAAGGTTCCCATCAATACCAAAGAGGAGGTGGGAGGTAAATTGGGTTCCTAATGTCAGATGATCTCCAGCAATGCCTAGCAACATATTCGCGTAAGAGGAATAAGATGGTAGCACACGACACACGAGATTTATACCGGTGTCATGTAATAAAACCCTATTCTAGTCAGGGTGGTGTTGCTGCTCTTATATTCGTATGCTCGATTGTAGGGGTTGTTGCTTAGCTATGTAGTAGATGGGGTGAATGAGATGGATCCTGATCATGAGGTCCCTACCCTCCTTTATATAGGCAGATGGATTGGGTTCCTAGATTGTTACATAGAAGCATACAAATGATCATATATGCTATCCTCTAGACACGCCTAGCTCTAGATATGCTCAAAGTGCCTTACCATCAAGTTGATGACTTCATGCATCCCTGATGGGCCTCTTTCACCTTGTCCTTTAGCCGATATTAGGACATGATCAGATATACAGGCGGTGCGGGTACCATGGCCCATATATCCAACACTAACTGAAAACATTAACAGTAGGGATCAAACTACCACCAGAAAAACATAAACTTGGCTAAAGGGTCGTCGGTTGCTAGTGGGCTTCATGACAATTTCAAGCAACCAAACATCCCGGAGTTGTATCAGTTGTCAAGTTTATTATTATATTTTGAGCAGTCTCATGCTTAAGTGCCATACGTTAGGGAATCGAAAACGAGAAAAGGTCCGTTCTTGAAACAAGCTATACGTCTGCTAATCCCATGAGAGTCTGATTTAGAACGTAGCCATTTTCCCATTTTTTCTACATTACTGTGTAATTCTCAAAAAAAAGTATAAAAAAGCCAATGCTCCAATAGGGGAATTACTATTTCACAGTCGACTGGTTTTTTTCAAAAGAACTTAGGTGACAGTGCGCTAGTGGTAATTAGCTTTCTTGCCGTAAACTTAGCAGGATAGGGGACAGTAGCAGCTGTAGTGCTAGCCCGTCGCCTGAGAGAGTTCGGGCGACTGGACTTTAGGAGGCGTGTCCAATTAGATGCTCAATTAATTTGTAACCAAAAATTAAGTTGTTCTTGTCGTATTCATTGACTGAACCATTGTATGTTTTTTTTACACCTGTCATCTTGTTCTAGGCCGAGCAATCACTAAAAGGACATTCTAATGTGACCTCCCATTACGACCTGATACCCCGTTAGGCTTTGGTCAAGAGCAAAGACAATTCTAAATTTAAGCCGCCACTAGTTTCCATGTAACTGGTGATGGTTCTATGTGACCATTCATTGGTGATGGGTCTTGCCGAGACATATCACTAAACAGAATCAGTTATGAGTGTTAGGGTCCCATGGACTAACACCTAGTTTACTAATGTTTAGTTCATGAGGATCCAAACTGATGGACTAACAACTAATCCAAGATTCAATTAGTTTTTTATTCATTGGTCCATAAAAACCTAACTATCATGATTAGTGATTTTACTAATTGGTTCATCACTAGTCCTAGTTCATCCAAACAGGCTCTTAGGATCATGATTTTGCACTTTTGATATTTGATTTAGTTGAACAACTCAATGTGGATGTATTAGGAGGCAAGCAAGATTTCCACAAGTCCGTCGTAACATTCAAAAGAAACTTGGCAAGGAGAAAACTCCTCTACTTTTGCACATAAATAAGAACATATGGTGTTTCCATGGAATGGTGAGGATTTGTCTCCAATCTAACTCAATTCACATGGATTGTGACAGCTTGAGGCCTTACTTGGCTGCACTTTGAATGTATGTTTTGATCATGGGTCGAGGAAGAGACATGCACAATGGGAGCATCAACATATATGAGCTCCTTTTCAAGGTCCCATGCCTCCCATGTAGGAGGGCTATGTGAGTTCAGCCACCACCATTATGGTAATACATGTACTTCCTCATCCGTTCTAAATTATAAATCGCTTTGACTTTTATGATACATTCATTTTGCTATGAAACTAGATATAATAACATGTTTAAATATATAGTAAAATGGATGCAGCAAAAACGTTAAAACAACTTAGAATTTAGAATGGATGAAACCTCATTGTCACCGTGGAGGGGTCAGCCCTAAAACCTTCGTGTGGCATGGGGTTTGTATCCGGTGTTGTGGTTAGTGGATGTGAGTAGTGTCCACAGCCTACGGTAGGCAGTTTCTAGTTTTGTGGATCCTATGGCGAGAGGCCTTCTTCCCAGCTAGACTCTCTCTCTCTCTCTCTCTCTCTCTCTCTCTCTCTCTCTCTCTCTC
>CM041643.1:29216893-29262297 GCA_023333625.1 Bothriochloa decipiens | reverse complement strand
CTCTCTCTCTCTCTCTCTCTCTCTCTCTCTCTCTCTCTCTCTCTCTCTCTCTCTCTCTCTCTCTCTCTCTCTGCGCGCGTGTGTGAAATGGTGAGGTGCTGGAGCATCGGCATCATTCAACAGTCGTTTCCTTTGCACATGAGGGCTTGGTACTATTAATATCTGAAGTCTCCAATGTGATGGTATTTTTCAGCTTGATGGTCAAGGACTCAAGGTTCAACAAGTGTTTGGAGTTGTTCTTCACCAATGTCTATTTCTTTGCCTTGAGAACCAGTTCTATTTTTTTCTGTCCAAAATGTGGTGAAACTGGTTCTTTTGGAGTCAATGTAACATAACAAGTGTGAATGCTAGAAATGGCTCTACAGGTTGCTTGTTGGTGATGTTATTTTCCTTTTTGTGTTCTTTGTTGTTAGGTGCATTTCATCAATATTTTCATAATCCAGCCAAGAATTGCCACAAACGGTGACTGACTGCAACCATACAGAACAAAATGCGCAGAGGGATCCCGAGGCGGATCTTGTCGGCTGCATCCTGGGAGTCAGAGCGGATCTTTCTCGTGCTTTGCGCCGGTGACCAATTTCCTAAAACATACGATATCATTGTGATTCTTCACCATTTTTTTGTGGATCTCCATCATTTTTCTTCAGATTTTTTTGGAATGGAGCGCGGTGAAGCTCCCCGGAGGCAGGGGTGTGATGTATGCCGATGATGGCAGCTTACACTCGAACCTTCGTCGAGACAAGCCTTGCTCCCTTCAACGAAAGAATGCAGCGAAGAAGATGAGGATGCAAAGGATCGGCGAGCGGCAAGAGGACGTGCAGAACTATTGGCGTTCGTGGAACATGTTGCTGCGGTGTGTCCAAGGCCAAAGCCAGTGCATGCCACCCAAGATGAGGAACCAGTTCAGCTTCAGGCAATTCAATCGAAGTTCTGGTCGCGGTCGGGCATACAGGATGATTCTGATGATGAAGATGAACCTTCTACACCGGAATTCATTGAACAAGCCCGTGATCTTGGCTACTCGATGGAGGATCTTCTTAGAGCGGACAAGGCTCTTGCGTTAGGTAGTAAACCGTGCTCGGCTGACATCAAATTGACACATTCTATTTTACACAATATGGTGAACCGAAAAATCTCTGGTGGAGTCCCTTGGCAAGGGCCATTGCCGGCACCTCGCATCTCTCCCCCTAGAACTTTTGGGGATTGTCTTGCTAAGGCTTCATACCAGAGATCAACTAGACCTTCATCGGCAGTTTCTTCGCCGATGGGTAGTTCGCTAATCGGGGGGAAGATGAGTCCAAAATTTTCAAAAAAAATTTGAACGCACCGATCCGAAAGACAGGGAGGACGTTCCGAACTTTCCTCCATTGTCTCCTAAGGCAGCTACGGTAGAACCCATGCGTAGTTGTAGGGAGATCACGGTGGGACCAAGTCAAGGAAAGATTGTTGGCTTGGGCCTAGTAAAGTATTTCGGCCCACAAAGGGTCTTTGCACTTTGTTTGCAAGGACAAGGACACACACCAGAACCCTACCAAAACCTCAACTGCCGGCCAATTACATCAGATCGACTTCTGCTTGCTCTTTCATGGAGGTTGTGAGGTGTGGGTGAAAAATGGCGGCGCCGGGCAACGGTGGGTTCGGACAAGGGGAGATGATGCCTTCGATCTTGACTTCCAACCTGGTTTCAATCTGGGTAGGGGAGGTCGAGATGGAGGGCATGGTTTTGCTCCCCATCATTGCCATGGCCACTTCAACAACGGGTACAACAACTACAATCGCAACAATGGCAACCAGTTTCATGGTGGTGGCAGGGGTTACAGTGCTGATCGTGGCTATGGAGCTCAGCGGGGACGTGGAGGGTGGCACAACACTGGCTATGGCCATCCCCCTCAGTTCCCTCATGGCGCAAATGGACAGATGGGGGCTCATCCCTATCAGGCGACATTTGGATATTAGCACAGCGGTGCCTTTCATGGCCAACACGCACAGGGCGCTGCCTATCCTGTCCATCAGGCACAGGGTGCTGGTGGCCTTGGGGGCGCTCTGATTCATCCCGGTCCTCAACAGTAAGGAGGGGGCGCTGAACGCCCACCATGCTCACGCGATGGGTACTGGTGGTCAACTGGTGACCCAGCAAGGTGGGAAGGGCGGGGGTGCCGCTCTACAGCAAGGAGGAGGGGCGCTGCCTGCCCAACCGGCCCACCAGGACGCTGGTGGCATGATGGCACCCCAACAAGCTATTCTTGGGCAGCAGGGTGGGGGTGGTGCAATGCATACCACCCCTTCTGCTGCCCAATCGGCTGGAGGTGGGGGTGCAACCCAGGCCACCCCGGCTGCCGCTCAACCAGCTCTTCCTCAACCAGGACAGGGAGGAGGTGCCCCGGCGACGGGCCATGCGGCCGCTGCTACTGCTATGGAGGTGGACACAACAAATGGAAAAGCTCCAGAGGCAACAAAGGTGATGGCCACATCCATTTCTGAATTAGATATCCCAGAGTCATCTAAGGGTGCTCCCAAAAGTAAGGGCAAACCTTTTTGTTATCGTTGTCGCACCAAGGGACATACTATCCATGAATGCACTATGGTTCTATGCTGTGAAACTTGTTTTGTTGATCATGTGACTAAGCTTTGCCATAATATTAAGAAAACAAATGTAAATGCAATTCCTTGTGGCTATGCGGTGGAAGGCTTAGGTTTCTATTACATTCCAGTGGCTGCAAAAAATAATGTGAATGCTGAGGAGAAAATGGCTTTGGTGCGGGTTTTGGAAGTTCTTTTACTGTTGATGAATTGGCAGTGGAACTGGAGAAATTACTACCGGACCACAAAAATCACAATTGGGGAATTGAGTTAAAGGGCACTGACTCTTTTACTATTAATTTTCCTTCAGCTAGCCTACTGGACAATATGGTAAATTGGGGTGCTATGGATGGTAAAGTTGTCAAAGGTAGAATTCGCTTTGAAAAAGGAACCGATCCTGAAGTTTACACTTATGAAATTAATAAAGTGTGGGTGCAGTTCAGGGGACTACCTAAAGAGTTCAGAACTTTTCCCATTAACTGGGCAGTTGGAACCATCTTAGGTGTGCCAAGAGCTGTGGATATGGCCTTTACTAATGAAACTGGCAGATGCAGAATGAAAGTAGCTGTGCTTGCACCTAACCTTATTCCAGATTATGCGGACGTGGTTATTGGTGACCAAGTTTATAGTCTATAGTTCAAAGTTGAAGAGAATAATCCTAATGGTGTGCCACAGTTAATTGACATGGAAACTCCTAAGGAGGAGGATCCGAAGGAAAAAGAAAATGAGGAGGCTAATCCAAAGGATGGAAACCTGGAGATCCCAGAACAAAAAAATGGATGTAGATGGTGCGGGGCAACACCCTCCTGCAAATGACGCCCCCAAGGGCAGCCAGCAGCATGCGGCTAAGGGGGTCACACGCCTGGTAGATGATGGCAAAGTTGGGAAGGCAACTACAAAGCCAATTGTGCTACTGTCTCAGGCTGAAGCAGCAAAAATTACACCACAGATTGACTCTAGGATTCTAATTAATAAAAACATTGGGAGGCATCATCAGAGGGGAGGATCAGCAAGAAGAATGCATCTACTATTGATGAGGACTCCAGAGAGAAGGCTTCTAAGCTCAAAGCGAGTAGGAATCTGGATGCGGCTCAGGAAAAAGGTAATTTAAAATTCCCTTCTTCTTTTATTGAGCGTAATGATATTTCTTTAAGTTCCTCAGTAAATTCTTTAGGAGTAGTTTTGGGAAATAATGAGATGGATGTTTTTAATGCTTTGAAGAATCTACGTGATATAGAGTTTAATAGATTAAGTGTTCAGACTAATAAGCAAATGGAAAATGTTGTGTTAGTAGAGGATGCTTCCACTGTTTATTCTATGGATGATAATGTTGATTTAGAGGCCCTTAATATTATATGTTCAGAGATTGCTGAGGGGTTAGGTGATGGGGTTTGTGATCCTTTGATTTTACAAACCCCTGTATCACTGAAGAGCAAGACACACCCCCGTCAGAAGAAAAATAGTAAAACTAAAAATAAAAATAAAAATAAGAGTTGTTCAAAAGGAAGCATCTTTTGGAATTGTAATGGGTTTGCAGACGGTAAAAAATATAGGTTTTTATCAAAGTTAACGAAGGAGAAGAACTTAGATTTTATTGCCTTATCAGAAACGGGCAGGGCTAACTTTCCACAGAATACTCTGAACACTATTTGTGCTGGCAGAGATTTTATATGGCATTGTATGGCTCCGCGTGGTAGATCTGGTGGCATGATTCTAGAGGTTCACCTATCAACATTTGATATTGGAGAAATTGAGGAAGGAGATTTTTTTATTCGTTTTAAACTAAGACATCGAGAAGCTGATTTCAAGTTTAATTTAATTTTGATTTATGGACCGGCTCAGGTAGAGCACAAGTCTTCTTTTTTATCAGAGTTGGTTCGGGTTTGCTCAAAAGAACCTGTACCTATTATTATAGGTGGCGACTTTAACATTATCCGCAGACCAGATGAGAAAAATAATGATAATTACAGTGACAGATGGTCTTTTATGTTCAATGTGGTAATTGACGCACTGAATCTTAGAGAATTAGACTTGTTAGGTAGAAAATTCACCTGGGCTAACAATATGATGAACCAAACTTTTGAGAAACTAGACAGGGTTTTATGTTGTATAGATTTTGAATCCAAATATGCCCATTCCACAGTCTATGCTCTGGCTAGAGAAATTTCTGACCATACCCCTCTACTTTTCTCAACTAATGATCCCTCTACAACTTATCAGCCACAATTCAAGTTTGAATTGGGTTGGTTGTTAAGAGACGAATTTGCTGAGATGGTGACCGAAATATGGCAAAACACCATAGTAACTGGTTCACCTATTGAGAGGTGGCAGACTAAAATTAGAAGGCTTAGACAACATCTACGAGGATGGGCGAAAAATATAAGTGGAGCTTACAAGAAAGAAAAAATTACCTTGCTAAACAGATTGGATGAATTAGATAAGAAGGCAGAAATTAATGCTCTGACTAGAGCTGAGCGTGATTTAAAACACGTACTAAATGAAAGATTAGCTGAGTTACTTAGAGAAGAGGAGCTTAAGTGGTACCAAAGGGCTAAGGTGAAGCATTTGTTGGAACGAGACGCCAATACTAAATACTATCACTTATTAGCCAATGGTAGACATAGGAAGACTCGTATTTTCCAGCTTGAGGATGGTAATGACATAATAACTGGTGATGCTCAGCTAAAAATGCATATTACTAGTTATTACAAAACCTGTTTGGTCCATCTGAGGAGTCTATAGTTACACTGGATGAATCTCAGACGGAGGATATTCCTCAAGTTTCTGATTTGGAAAATGAGTTTTTGATTGCACCTTTTACTCAAGAGGAAGTTAGACAAGATATTTTTCAAATGGAGCATAATAAGGTGCCTGGTCTGAATGGATTTCCATATGAGTTCTATCAAGTTTTTTGGGGTTTGATTAAGGATAATTTGATGGCTATGTTCTCTGACTTCCATCAGGGTACGTTACCTCTGAATCGCCTTAACTTTGGTAATATAATATTGTTGCCCAAAAAGAAAGATGCAAGAGTCACTCAACAATATAGACCTATCTGTTTGTTGAATGTCTCCTTCAAAATCTTTACTAAAGTCGCAACTAATAGACTGACTACCATAGCTCAGAAATTAATAAGACCGACTCAGACTGCTTTTTTACCAGGCAGAAATATTATGGAGGGTGCAGTCATTTTGCATGAAACCATTTATGAGATACATACAAAAAAACAAAATGGGGTAATATTTAAAATAGACTTTGAGAAAGCTTATGATAAAGTAAAGTGGAGTTTTCTACAGCAAACTTTAAGAATGAAAAGGTTCTCGCAAAAATGGTGTGAATGGATCCAACATTTAATATCAAAGTTAATGATCAGTTAGGTTCCTTTTTTAGACTAAGAAAGGATTAAGGCAAGGTGACCCCATGTCTCCTATACTATTTAATATAGTAGTAGACATGTTGGCCATTTTAATTGCACGTGTCAAGGAAGCGGGACAAATAGCGGGGGTTGTTCCCCATTTGTTAGACAATGGCCTATCAATTCTCCAGTATGCGGATGACACAGTGATCTTTATGAGACATGATGTTGAGAAAGCAGTTAATATGAAATTACTGCTAAGCACGTTCGAGCAACTGTCTGGCTTAAAAATAAATTTCCACAAGAGCGAAATCTTTTGTTTTGGACAAGCTAAGGATCACGAAGAGTTTTACTCGTAGCTGTTTGGGCGCGCCATTGGCAAATTCCTGTTTCGATATTTGGGTTTACCTATGCACTTTAGAAAACTTTACAATAAAGATTGGAAGAATATTGAAGAGAGAATAGAAAAAAGACTTAGTGGGTGGAAAGGCAAACTCCTAACTGTTGGTGGATGGTTGGTCCTTATAAACTCAGTTGTAATGTTTATGATGTCCTTCTTCGAATTGCCAAAAGGAGTTTTGGAAAAGATAGATTGTTTCAGATCACGCTTTTATTGGCAAAATGACCAACATAAAAAAAATATAGGCTTGTAAAATGGGAAGTTATGTGTCAACCTAAGGACCAAGAAGGTCTAGGGATTCAGAATTTAGAGATCCAAAACAAATGTTTACTGAGCAAATGGCTTTTTAAATTGTTCAATGAGGATGGGATGTGGCAGGAACTTTTATGAAATAAATATATCAAAGATAAAACTATAGGCAGTTGTGTTAAAGAACCGACAGCTTCGCATTTTTGGCGGAGTCTAATGAATATTAAAGATTCTTTTATAAAACTGGGTCATTTCAAAGTTAATGATGGAACACAAATTAGATTTTGGGAGGATACTTGGCTGGGGAACAAATCACTCAAAACTCGATTCCCTGCTCTATTTAACATTGTAAGGAGAAAACAAGACACGGTTGCTAAAGTCTTAGGTTCACCCATACCCAACATTTCTTTTCAAAGAACATTGGTGGGCCAGAACTTAATAAATTGGAACCGTATTGTTGCTTCTTTAAACAAGTTAACCTATCTGAGAAAAGAGATATGTTTGTTTGGGGTTTGAAAGCCTCAGGGATTTTCACAGTTAAGTCTATGTATGCTGCATTAATTAACAATGGGGTGAGAGTGTCACAAGATATTTGGCAAACAAATCTTCCCATAAAAATTAAAGTTTTCATGTGGTACTTAAAAGAGAGGTGTAATTCTAACCAAAGATAATTTGGCTAAGCGTAATTGGCAGGGGAATACTTGCTGTTGCTTTTGTAATTTCACTGAAACCATCCAACACCTTTTTTTATTGTTTTTATGCTAAATTTTTATGACGCTCTATACATATGCTTTTTGGTATTGTCCCTCCTTTGGATATGGTTGATTTATTAACTAAAAAGTATAATTCATTGTTATTAACAGCAATTGTGGCACTTCTTTGGGCAATATGGATAACTAGGAATGAGGTGGTTTTTGACAAATGTAGGCCAAAATCTCTTTTGCAGGTACTATTCTGGCTACGTCAGTGGAAAAGCTTGCAACGGCATGATGATCTGAAGGATCAACTGATCTCCACGGCTCAGCATTTGGAGATATCCGCCTTACACTTCTTCAGTTTCATTGGGTGGTTCACGCAAAGACATGTTGTCTATTTTTAGTCAAAAACTGTTTTTATTCTAAGTTCACGTGTGCGTGGTTGTAATTGGTTTGCAGCCGAACTTAGTGCTTGGTTTGGAGTCTGTAATAATTAGCCTGATTCTATCTTTGGATAAATGAAGCCAGATATTTTATCCTTTATCTAAAAAAAAGTTTCATCAGGGTTGATGCCATGGCTTCAAACAGATTGTGCCCTTATGTTTGGGTTTAGTCAAACTTTTTAAATTTAACTAAATTTATAGAAATCTTTATATAGTATATAGTATATAAACGCCAATAGTGGAGGAAGCACGACAAATACAGAACAACACAGATTAGGTGGGGTGACAGAGAACCCGGCTCTATTTAGATCCATGGATTGCAGCAGATAGTGGATGTATAATGAATGCAGTGGTCCATCTATGTCATACTACCTGACATCCACGGAAAACAAGCTTCTCTGAATCCGACGTAAAACCTGGGAGATCCAATATTTTGATTTTCGCAGGTGCAGTGGTAACTCTTTCATGGCCATGAGCCCAGCTCTGGCACACCTAAACTTCCAAGGGAAGTACAGAGCTACAGAGGTATCCGCTTGACCTGCAGCTCTGCAGGGCACATACATGAATCATGAATGGCCTCCCTGGCCACATACCTTACTCACCAATAAGATGCTTAACTGCACGGCCTCAAATTGAATGATTTGCTGGGAGAAGAGGTTGCTGCGATAAATGGATAGCCAACAGGGCCAGATCACACAAATTAAGCATAGGCCCGGCACAGTCTTTCACAGGTGCTCGTATAGCTACATTGGATGGGTGTGCACTGCAATTCACAAAAAGAAAAGGTCCAGATCACCACGTCAATACTCTCATGAATTCTGTCTCCTCATGATTGTCTTGCCAAGCGCTTATATTAGTAATATCAGCATCACATTAACATGTGTATTTTATGGTTGTGGAGGGTGTTAAACTGCAACCATCAGTCCCAGTGCAGAGTCCACTTCACAAACACAGGGAGATCACTTCCTAACAGAAATACAGAATTGCGTTCTCCTAGACGAAAAAGGAGGATGGACGGCCACGGGCCACCCAACGCCTGCTGAATTGGCGGGTGGAAGAAGAAGAGTTGTTGCTGTGCTCTCTTCAACATTCTTTCATTTGAACTCTTGCTTTCTACAGTAAAGTATTTTGATCATAGCTTTTCCTTAGGCTTATCTGCAAGACAGGCAAAAAAAGAGCTTTTCAACAGCAATAATGCAGTTTTATCTGGTAAGTATCGTCCTAGGTCTAGGAACACTGTTAATCCCTTCAGCAAAAGAAAGTAAGAAAACAACTGCTGTTTTATGAATTACCCCAGATTTTCTATTTGAACACTTGAATCACTGGGCAAAAAACAGTAATTCTGGTACAGACAATTGGTTAATGAGGTACAAGAAAAACAGTTCAGATCTTCAAAACCAGCCTTTGCTCATGACATGCTAACTCTAGACCATGTGACCTGCCCTTTCGGTTGAAGGATAAGTACTGTAATACAGCTTTTTTTTTTTAAAAAAAAGAAAGAATTGGAAGGGCTGTGCTGTGCTGTGCTGTATATGTTCTAGGACTTGTGACAAGTTGAGAAAGAGAGGTCTAGGCATCCAGGTTGTATGAGCTAGGAGGTCCTCGAGGTCTAGGCATCCAGGTTGTATGGGCTAGGAGGTCCTCGAGGTCCCCTACACATTTTAAGCCATTTAATTCAAAACGGGCGGAGGAAGTTGTGATCTACCCACACAGGTTCAGAATGGGGTGGTCTATACACAGAAAGAAACTGCCACAAGAACTACTGATCTAACAAAGTACCAACTCTAGTGATTCATACCAGTTCCCTGGAAAGACTGATTCCTTGTCTTACCCAAATTTCGTTCCCACCTTGGTCCTTCCTACAGCAGAAACCTTAGAAGGTAGCAAGGTAATCCTTGCCTCCTGATAGCTTGACCAATGAAATAGTCCAACTATGGTTTAAAAGGATGAGCTGGGAACTAATTCGCACACAGTTAAGGTATATGTAAGATTAAGATTTTGCTTAAGAAAATCTTTTACTTCTCTTGTTATTGAGCATCCCTATTGGCCATTGATGTGACAGCCATAAAAGATATGTTTTTCTTTTAAGAACAAATGTTATGCAAGATCTCTTGTTGGATCCAGAGCCATTTATAGCAACAGAAATCACTATTACTACCTTTATTATCATTTGGTATTCCAGTTAGTTTAAGGGTCTATATTAGAATTTGGCACAGGGTCCATATATTTTGCAGGACGACACTGAAGAACATCGTTTAAAAGATGATTGTGACGTCTATTTGCTTCCATACTTAGTACAGTCGAGTATGAAGTTAACGTCAGTGAAGTTTAGGATAAAAAAGTAAACATCAATAAGTTCAACCAATGCCGTCGCTCCATCCATTGCTGTCAAATTGAATTGCCTAGGCAATCTAGTGTGTACCCACATGGCCACATTGGCTACCCAAGAGACATACATACCTTAAAATATCACGGTTTGAGGAGTGGCAATGACAAAGCATTAACTGTAAAGAATCATAATAATCTGTCCTTGAACTGAAGTATCTAGGCCACAATATTGGGTTATTCAAAGAAGGTTTGTTTTGATCTCTCTTTCGTGTAAGGTATATGTCTTATTGACATTTATCTGACTGGTACGGAAAAGGATGTTAAGAGAGGTGTCCCTTCCTGTGACTATCGAGTTTGGCGGGAGAAGTATGAAGTGGAGCTTGCCTTGGGTGAGGTTGATATGACAATCCATCACCCGTGTCCTGTTGAACCAGTGGCACTGGTGAGGGGAGCTGATGAAGCTGATGCTACTTTCGCTACTCGTGAGCGTGAGCATGCAGATAAAGTGATGAAATATCAACTTGAACATAGAAATTGGGTTGGCTCCAACACAAGTGTCTCTTGGTAGCCAAGGCCACTATTGATGAAACCATTAGGGGATCAATCCCAGAATGTGCCACTGTTTAAGAATACCTGGAAAAGGTGAAGAATCAGTTTACTAGGTCTACCAAGGCCACAACAAGTACACTGATCAAGAAACTCGTCACTTCGAAATACAGTGGTGGTGGCATTAGGAAGCACATCTGTGAAATGTGCACTACGGCATCTAAGCTTCAACCAATGGATTTGGAACTGAAAATTACTGATAAGTTCTTGATGCATTTGGCTTTTGCTTCCTTGCCCAAAGAATATGAAAACTTTGTTATGAACTACAACATGCAGCCCGAAGATTAGAATTTTAAAAAGCTCATTGGCATGTGTGTTCAGGAGGAGGAAAGAATTAAGAACTTACAGGGTGACACTGCAAACCTTGTGAGGGAGAACAAAAGAAAGCACTTTCAAACTAAGAATCCTAAACCACAGGGAAAACCCCAGTGGGATAATGCCTCCTCTTCTTCCAAGCCACAGGGAAAGGCCCCTATGAATCCTCAGAATCAGCCCCACGACACCTATGATGGTGCTGAAAAAGATCAATGCAAGTATTGCTTCAAGAGGGGACACTACAAGAGAGATTGCTCACTCTACCTGAAGTCTCTACTGAAGAGAGGTGAGGAAACTATTACATTTGTAGATGAATCTCTGTATTTAAATTATGCGAAAACCACTTGGTGGATTGATTCTGGAGCAACTACTCATGTTGTAAATTCTTTACAGGGATTAAATGGCAAGAGACTCCTGCAAAGAGGGGAAAGAACAATTAAAGTTGCGAATAGAGTGCAAGCCAACATTGAAGCCATTGGAGAACTCTCTTTAGAATTAAAGAATGGTTTTATACTTAGGCTTAAAGATGTACCCTATGTTCCTTCTTTGCGTAGAAATTTAATAAGTGTTTTAAATCTTGATGATGATCATTTTGATTGCCATTTTGGTAATGGCCAATGTAAAATACTCGTTAATAATGAATATGTTGGTCTTGTCTTCCGACAAGACAAACTTTATTTATTATCTCTTGCTGAGAATGTGAACAATGTCTGTAATGAGAATGTGAATGATTCCCCATCTATGAATGTAAGTAAGAAGCGAAAGAGAATTGATAATACGTCCTCGAAATTATGGCATTGTCGCTTAGGCCATATTTCGAGGGGGAGAATAGAACGATTAGTTAAAGAATCAATTCTTCCGCACTTAGAATTTTCTGATTTAGAACAATGTGTTGATTGTATTAAAGAAAAATATGTTAAAAAAATAAAGAAGAATGCCAAACAAAGCATAGGAACTTTGGAAATAATCCACACAGACATTTGTGGTCCTTTTCCTATAAAAAGTGTGGATGGTTATGATTCATTTATAACATTCACAGATGATTACTCTCATTATGGCTATATTTATTCAATTAAAGAAAGATCAGAAGTATTGAATAAATTCAAGATATTTAAAGCTGAAGTTGAAAATCAACACAATAAGAAGATCAAGTTAGTACGATCAGACCAGGGGTGGAGAGTACTATGGGCGACATACCCCATATGGCCAAGTTCCTGGACCTTTTGCAAAGTTCCTACAGGAAAGTGGCATAGTCGCTGAGTACTCCATGCCGGGGGAGCCTCAGCAGAATGGAGTGGCTGAAAGAAGAAACCGTACTTTAATGGATATGATAAGAAGTATGATAAGTTACTCCACATTACCGATTAGTTTATGGATGGAGGTGTTGAAAACCGTCATTCATATACTTAATCGAGTACCAAGCAAGTCGGTGTCGAAAACACCATATGAATTATGGACAGAAAGAGAACCCTCACTCAATCACTTACGTGTGTGGGGATGTCCAGCTGAGGCAAAGATTTTTAACCCAAACATCGGAAAGCTAGACCCCAAGACAGTCAGCTGCCACTTCATTGGATATCCAGAAAGATCAAAAGGATATCGCTTCTATTGTCCTGATAGACATACGAAGTTTATAGAAACAAGACATGCTGTGTTCTTGGAGGATGACATGATCAGGGGGAGCAAGGTAGCACGAGAAATTAACCTTGAGGAGAAACGGGTATATGTGCCCACTCCAATGGTTGAAGAACCATTTTTTGTACTACCTGCTGCTGTTGCACCAACAGTGCAAGACACTGTAGTGAAACACCTGTTGTTAGTTCTCCTGTGCCGACAATAAACGAACGTGAGGAACCTGTCCTTCAGGAGCCTATAGAACCAAACATCGCACATGAGGAAGAGCAGCAACAGCCCATTGTAGAACAAGTGCCAGAGGCCCCTAGGAGGTCTCAAAGAGAAAGAAAGCGAGCTATTCTTGATGATTATGAACTTTATAACATAGAAGAATTTCATATGGAGGGTGATCCTACCTCTTATGAAGAAGCCATGAGGAGTGCCCACTCATCAAAGTGGTTAGAAGCTATGAAGGATGAAATGAAATCGATGAGTACCAGTAAAGTTTGGGACTTAGAACCTATTCCTAAAGGAGCCAAAACGGTAGGCTGTAAATGGGTCTACAAAACAAAATGTGACTCACAAGGGAATATTGAAAGATATAAAGCACGACTTGTGGCAAAAGGATTTACACAAAGAGAAGGGATTGATTACAATGAGACCTTTCCTCCAGTCTCTTGTAAGGATTCCTTCAGAATCATAATGGCACTTGTAGCTCACTATGATTTAGAATTGCACAAAATGGATATGAAGACGGCATTCCTTAACGGGGATTTAGAAGAAAATGTTTATATGGCACAATCGAAAGGTTTTGTCATAGAAGGAAAAGAAAAGATGGGATGTCGCCTGAAAAGAACGATTTACGGATTGAAACAAGCTTCCAAACAATGGTACTTGAAGTTTGATAGAACAATTAAGAGTTTTGGGTTTAAAGAAAATATTGAGGACAATTGCGTTTATGCAAAGTTCAAGAATGGAAAATACATATTTTTGATCCTATATGTAGATGATATCTTACTTGCTAGTAGTGATGTCAACTACTAATGGAGACGAAGAAATTCTTGTCCTCAAACTTTGATATGAAAGACCTCGGTGATGCCTTGTTTGTTTTAGGAATCGAAATTCATCGAGATAGAAGAAAGGGGGTTTTAGGATTATCGCAACAGGCATACATAGAGAAGACTTTGAAGAAATTTTGTATGCATGCGTGTAGTCCCTCGCCTGCTCCTATAGTCAAGGGCGATAGATATGGTGAACACCAGTGTCCCAAGAACGAATATGAAATTGATCAAATAAAAGCGGTACCGTATGCTTCAGCTGTTGGAAGTTTGCAATATGCTCAAACATGTACTCGCCCTGACTTAGCTTTTATTACTGGGTTACTTGGCAGATACCAAAAGAATCCAGGAATTGAACATTGGAAATTAGTGAAGAAAGTCTTGCGTTATTTGTAAGGAACGAAAGGCCTCATGTTGACATACAGAAGATCTGATTCCCTGCAGATAGAGGGCTATTCAGATTCTGATTATGCGGGAGATGAAAGAAAGTCCACGTCAGGATACATATTTACTCTCGAAGGAGGAGCTATATCATGGAAAATCTCCAAACAAACAGTAACTACGAACTCGACAATGTATGCTGAATTTGTAGCATGCTATGAGGCCTCGGGGCAGGTGAATTGGCTAAAGAAATTTATATCCGGACTGAAAGTAATAGAAGATATACATAAACCAATGAGGTTGTATTGTGATAATAACCCAGCGGTAGAATATGCTCATAACAATAGGTCAAGTGGTGCTGCCAAACACATTGACATAAAGTACTATGTTGTGAAAGATAAAATTCGGGATCATGTATTAAGTCTTGAGCATATAAGAACAGAAAGAATGCTAGCGAAATCTGCTCATAAAAGTCTTACCACCCAATGTGTTTAGAGGACACTTAGCCGGCATGGGTTTAAGGGAAAGCCTATGATTCCCGAATAAGAGGGCCCAGAAAAGAGTTTCATTTCAAAATAGAGAAGTGTGTCGTGGCTGTTAATCTAATGGCACTAATTACTGTGACGATGAAACACGCTCGATATGCAAATCTGTAATGGGATGGAATAGAATTAAGAAAGAAAAGAATTGAATGACGAAGAAAGAAATTAAAGAACTTTAAGAATGATGAGAGATTAAGGGGGAGAATGTTAGATTGATCTCCCACACCAGTTGGCCCAACGGCCTGCTGGGCCTCGATCTCACGCCCTGATCGGGGGCACCCAACCAGACTTGGTTGGTGGGCCCCCGTCGCACAGCGCTATATAAAGAAGAGGAGTGGGGCCCAGGGCACGCACACCAAAGTTCGTCGCGCCACCAGTCCTCCTCACCTACGTTCCCGAAACCCTAGCCGATCTAGGCAGCGCTGCCAGCGACGGGAAGACCTACCGACGCCAGCGTCGCCACCTCTACGTCCGCGCCGCCGCCAAGGACGTCGTCGTCTCCATCTCCTTCACCGGTCGTCGCTGCCCGTGCGCAGCCTCCACCAATGCTCGCTTTGGGGTCCTCGGTAGCACCGACTACGACACCGACTGCGCCACCCACTGAGGGCTTCGGTACGCGTCCCACTCCTCTCTTCCTCTCTCTCTCTCTCTCTCTCTCTCTGTCTCTCTCGGATCCGGTAGATCACGAACTAGGAATTTGATTATTCTCTACCGTACACGATGAATCCACCCGACTTGATCTACCTAGTCGATCCTATGTTGGACCTAACATAGTCATCTTCCATCATGTTGCCACCTGGTAGAGGTCCCTTGTCAATACCAGTCCAATGATGTCATAGGATTTAAAGTCCAACAATGGATCCGCGTGGTTCAGGTACATGGCCTTCATCCAGTGGATAAAGCTTCTCTATACACCGTGTGTTTCAGTTGCAGGTGTGCTGATGTTTGGTAAGTGCCTAGAGTATGTAGATCATGGATGATTGCTGGCATGGAGGACCCTCCGGGGATGGTTTTACATTGTATCTAGTGGTTTTCTAGTTCGTTACAAGGAATAGGAATCGTCTCCAAGTGGATCTCAGCAAATTGATTGCCTTCTAAGCATATCTAATCGATGTTTTGTATGCCAAACTAGTCGAGGTACCCATCCAGTTTGAGTCTCTCGTTCGGCACATATGGCCCATGATGTCCCGGTTATGCTATTTTTGTTGCGGCTAGAGCAGTCGGTGCCTATCATAACAAAAGATGATCATTCTATCTATCATCCTAAAGAGTCTATTTTCTACACCAACTATGTATTTCTCTTTCTTGAAAACAACATCCACAACCATTAATAAATGGTAACATAACTTTTACTATGCATCTACATTCTACACATACATTATGTTTAGATACATAGTAAAAGCTATGTATCTAGAAAAGGCACAGCAATTTACAAATTGGAATGAATAGAGTACAAGGTAAGATGTCTAGGGTTGAGATGTAGCCAAGGTAAAATGAAATTGCAAAGGACAACAGATAAGATTGAGTCCAAATTAGTACTTGGTAAGAAAAATCCTTCGTTCTCATCCAAATCTATATTGATCCTTTTATTGACATTGAAAATTATGAGTTCCTTTCAATGCCATTGATTCCAACTTTTTGATACTGATTCTAACCGTCTTCTTTTGCAGTGGCCAAGGGAAAACAAGACAGAGAGAAGAGAGAATGATTTGACCGGGGGGGGGGGGGGGGGGAGGGGAGGGGAAGGAGGGTATAATCGCCTTTTGTGCCACTGCTATGGGCACTAAGCGAAAATCGCACATAAGGGATTAAAAAATAGAATTAATGGCATTGAAGGGAACTCATAATTTTCAATAGTAATGAAGGGATCAACATAAGTTTGTATGCCAATGAACAAATTTTCTCTTCATATTAAGATATGCTAGTTTGTCTCCCCATGTGAGTGTTTTCTCAAAGATGATTGTATCTGCATGTGTGTTGTGTATTGGTATACGAAGCCTGTTTCTATATTTGGTCAACATAGACCAAGACTACTTTCACTTGATCAATACCTATGCTTTCAAGGAAAGTGCAAGGTTAAAAAAAATAAAAATTTTCTACCATTTATTGTACTTTCACCTATTTAAAAAGGTGCTCAAAGGTTGTTTCTTCTCCATAAACCCTCTATGAATGCTAATTACCTTGCATCCAGGAACTAAAATAAAAGTGAAAATGCTCCAAATGATGCAAAAACATCACTTCGGTACTTGTGAGAATTAGTACTACTATACCAGACATTATCTGCCACCAATATTTCAACATTGCTGAATGTGGCAGTGACTAGTGCTGAAGGACTAAATTCCACTGAAAAGAGGCTCTGCTAATTGACAGCTGCCAACCAATCAGGCACAAACATTGAGAAGGCAATCAGAATTTATATAGAGAGACACAAATGAGAGGAAGCACACCTGTCATGCCTGTAAATCAGGGCTGGGCAGCAGTTTAGCTGTGGTTGGTTGGCTGATGAAGTTCATAAATCCGAGTTGTACTAGAAGAGTGCCGCCTGTGCATTGAATGGCATTTAAATGGAGTGGGTAGGCTCTCTTGAATGTGTATACACTGGCACCCCCCCTATCCCCCGAATTCTGTTTGCCTACAAAAACCACTGGAGTGCAGACTCATGGTTGTGCTGCGGACGAAATCACACGGAAACCAGGAAGAAGGCAAGTACAGAGAATCAGAGCTGTCTGGGTGAAAGAGCAAAGGGACTAAGGGCAAAGGCAAGTAGAGGCCAACTGGCTGAGCTCGGTATTTCCTCCAGGTTCCTCTCGGGGCTGCCATGGATTTGATCAGCAGAGGGGCGGTTTTCAAGGCCCTGGTGTTCCTCTGCCTCATCAGATCATCTTATGGTACATTTCGCCTATCCCATTCTCTGATCTTCAGAGACTAGAATCATCTCCCTTTGAAACACTTTGTTCAGCTCCAGTTTTTTGGAAGGGTCTTGTGTGATCGAAGTTTCCCCCTCAGCCATGTTAGAGTTTGATAATTGACAGCTTTCTATCATTCTTTCTGTCTGTATGTCAGCCTTTTCTGTTTCCCAAGGTTTAACTTGACATTTTGGTTAGACTCAGAAGTCAGAAGTTAAGACTAACCATGCTGCTTGGCATCAGTAGTGTCTTCTTTTCAACTAAATTTTACTATTGTTTCTTAGTCCTTGAGTGACACATGTTTATAACATCTTAGTTTAAAATACTGAGACATACAAAATTGTTAAGTAAAAGCACAAAAAAGTTGGAGAGGGAAAAGAAGGGCAGCAAAAGACGCACCTTTTTTGGCATTTGTAACATGTACAATGAATGAGTAATAACCAGGGGGGCTAAAGAATGGTTATTGAGTATTAACATAACAGAATCAAATAGTAACAGTTCAGAGAATAAAGAGATTGAAATCTTTACTCTGCAATGAAGCAGCTTCAGAAAATAACCTGGAACACTTGAATTTGCAGGAACAGATCATTTAACGAAACTGAATCTCCCTCCCTTCCTGAAGGCAAGCAGATTTCCCACGTTTCAGCATGAGGCATATGACTATATCATTATTGGTGGGGGCACAGCCGGATGCCCATTGGCAGCCACACTGTCCCAAAAGTACAAGGTACTCCTGCTGGAGAGAGGTGGGTCTCCATATGGTAACCGCAACATCACGTTACTGGAGAACTTCCACATTTGCCTGGCCGATGTTTCACCACAGTCGCCATCACAAGCTTTCATCTCCACTGATGGAGTGATAAATGCCCGTGCAAAGGTCCTGGGTGGTGGAACTTGTATCAATGCTGGCTTCTACAGTCGGGCAAAACCAAGGTACAGTGTTCTCCAATGAAATCTTGCTTAAGAAAGAAGATATGCACACTGTTTGGAGAATATGACATCACCACACCTACAGTATAGTTAAGCCTATTGTATTCCATTGCACTCTATCCATAATGACAACTAATCAGTCCTACATCAGCTGTTGTTTACACTATAAACTACATGGAAGCCATAATGATCATACCAAGATGGATCCAGCTTCCAGATTTCACACTTACCATAAGAATATTTATCTCTGAACCTGACTGGATCTCTACAGAACTTTTTTCATATCACAATGTTGAAATTTATCAGGAATTTCTGGAAGCGAAAATAGATAGTGATTGTGTAATAATATAGCATATAAATTCCCATGCTGGTAGTCAATTCAATGGTTCAACTCGCCTGGAGGAAAGCAGGTAGGGCTGTCTTTCCATGTGGTAGCATAGATGAGGAATAATCTAGACAAGTTTTGGTAAAGTCAAGTACGAATAGCTTCACAGAATTCCTTATACGTTGCTAAAAGTTCTGATGAATGCATACCACAAAATTGCAATGACGAATACCAATTGTCTATAAAATTTCTTCTCTAGGTAGTTGTTGTTGAATGTACAATGATTTCTGAACCTGTCATGTCAATGGAGTTAGCAGAATGTTACTGTTATGATTTTGTAATTAACATTATGTGCTTGTTCTTTCAGCTTCGTGCAGAAGGCAGGCTGGGATGCAGAGCTGGTCAACCAGTCCTACCCTTGGGTTGAAGAGAGGATTGTTCATTGGCCCAAAGTTGCACCTTGGCAAGCTGCACTCCGGGATGGGCTTCTGGAAGCAGGGGTCTCACCATACAATGGATATTCTTATGACCATCTCTATGGAACTAAAGTTGGGGGCACCATATTTGATGAGACTGGGTACCGGCACACGGCTGCGGACCTCCTTGCTGCTGGAAATCCTAACAACCTTAGGGTGCTACTTCATGCTAGCGTGAACAAAATTGTTTTCAACACGGAAAAAGGTAACCAATATCAAAGTAACAACCACCTATTATAATCTCCCAGCTCAACAGCAAACAAAAATTATTAGTATAGTTGAAACCAAAAAAAAGTAGGCACTATAAAGACATTATTTACAGTAACCTCATCTCTTGCACAGGCAAGAGGAAGCCAAGGGCTATTGGAGTTCAATTCAAAGATGAGAATGGAGGGCACCACCAAGCCATCCTCAAAAGGAAGAGGGATAGTGACATCATTGTTTCTGCCGGTGCAATTGGCAGCCCACAGCTATTGTTGCTCAGTGGAATCGGACCGAAGAATGAACTCAATAAGCACAATATTTCTGTAGTACTTCGCAATGAACATGTGGGTAAAGGAATGTCAGACAATCCAATGAACTCAATCTTTGTACCTATGAAGAATCCAACAAAGCAATCTTTGATTGAAACTGTCGGAATAACGGATGCTGGCGTGTTTATTGAAGCCAGCAGTGGTTTCAGCCAGTCAGATGATAGCATCCATTGCCACCACGGAATCATGTCTGCTGAGGTTTGTTGTCTTTTTTCTTTTACTTGCATATGGTTTTCTAACTTCTTATATCCTTGCCAGCATCCTGATGCATGAAACCAAATATTTTATGCAGAAACAGCACCCTACACTATTGATCTTAAGAAAAAATAGCTATTTATACCATCTTGATGAGAGACAATATTCCAGATTTTCCAAAGCCGCCGTTCCTTAAGTTTATGGATGCTCATGATATAGATATATAAAAAGAATCAGGAATCAGATTACATGTACACAGAAGTTTATATTATTCAGCAAATAGATGTTAACTTAGAATGATATACCTCCCAATTGTTAGCACATGAAGTGTATATATTCCGGCACTTCCCTGGTATAATTTTTTCAAATAGAGTAGGGGCATTAACAAATTTTTTGTTGTAAGCATAACAAAAGGTTTAGCATATGTTCACTTCCACATTTTGAGAAGCATGGTAGCTTTCAAGCTTACCACTACTGAGTTTTGTAACTTCATTGCAGATTGGGCAGCTATCAACAATTCCACCAAAACAAAGAAGTTTTAACAAAATCCAAAAGTATGTACATAACAAATATAACCTACCAAAAGAAGTATTTGATGGAGGATTCATTCTTGAGAAGATTGATGGCCCACTGTCTACTGGCAGTTTAGTACTTGTGGACACTGATATCGACAGCACCCCCAATGTCACATTCAACTATTTCCAGCATCCACAGGATCTCAGACGATGTGTCTATGGGATAAAAACAATCGAGAAAATATTGAAGACAAACCATTTCACTAACCTTACTGCCAATGGTGCTGAATATCCAATGGAAACGCTGCTCAATATGAGCATAGCAGCTAACATAAACTTGATACCCAAGCACACAAATGATACCACATCCTTGGAGCAGTTTTGCAGGGACACAGTAACAACCATCTGGCACTACCATGGTGGATGTCATGTGGGTAAGGTGGTTGATCAACACTATCGGGTGATTGGCATCTCAGGCCTCCGTGTGATAGATGGGTCAACCTTGTTTAGATCACCAGGAACAAACCCACAAGCGACAGTCCTAATGATGGGCAGGTAAGAACAAAAACTACATATAGTTCTTGTCTAGAATCAAAAGGACTCTGACTCACGCACTGATATTCCTTTTGTTGTATTTGATGATCAGATACATGGGAGTGAAGATTCTAAGGGAAAGATTAGGACGAGCAGCTGGAGTATAACAGATTCATGGACTTTATCCAGTTCATTAAGTAAGAATGTGAGTTAGGAGATAAGTACATAGTAATTTTTTAAGCAATTCACTGAATCGCCAAAGAAAGAAAAGCTAGAGGTTCGATTTGTATTGTTATTGTTCATATATGGTCTATCACAATCCACAACTGTGTATTGGTTCCACAATCATAGCCACTCTTGCTTCTTTAAATCTCACTAATGCTCACATGACAATGTTCTACATTTTGGACAATACTGCACACTGTAATCGCATAATCTGACAAACTTGGACTCATCAGAATTCAGAGAACAATGAGCAGAGATGGTGGCAGGTCCAAATGAGGACCACAGTTGAACATCTGTATTTTTAATTCTGCGACCATTTGACATTTTGGCTGAATGGGAATTTCTGAACTAAAACCAGTGAAGAAAATATGAGGAACATAAGCACCAGACAATCGATGTGTGCTCAAAGTCAAAGGGTACTTGAGCAAGCAAATCATATCAGTTTAAGACAAGGAAGAAACATGATACCTAATTTAATCAGGCAGCCGAGCTGAGAAGAAGGTCCCCCCTGTCCACACTTCAAAATCACGTCACTCCATTGAACTGGTGCTCTGACGGCTTCCACACAGCTAACCTGACACAGAAGGAAAACGACAGTGTCACACGGCATGGTTATGAACCGATCGATCCACGACCACGAATCACAGTAAGAGTAAGATTGACAATGTGTACGCCGTTCCTGGACGCACCCGGTATGGTACGCCTGCGTGTGATCCATGGAAGGCACGGCGGAGCTGGTCTACGGGAAGGGACGATTCGTCAGCTGATATGGCTGGCTGGGGCATTACCGTGAACATCTGGTATGCACTGACGTTCAGGGAGACACGACGTTGTGGTCGTCCATGTCAGGATTAGGCGGGAGAAGAGATGCCTGTGCAGCGCCGAGAGGCAGCAGCACAAAGTTGGTTCAGGGTTAGACTTGACGAATCGTCGCTGGGAAAGTGGGAATGATGTGTCACGGTGCCAGAAGCAGAGGAACCCGTTGAAGCTTAGGAAAGGCGTAGTCTGTTATTTACGTTTTCCTATTTACGTTTATGACATGTGAGACCCGCGAGGCCAGTGTCTGTAATAACCGGGTACTTGAGCTGGAGGCCATTCTTCATTCTGCTAATGCAAACTGCGAAGCCGAGGCAAGGGGGTTAACCCTGCCCGCTTCCTTGTCGTTAATTCTGCGTTCCTGCTTCAGAGCTCACGTCACCGGCGACGGGCGACCAAGGGGCGTGACAGTGGTACTAGAGCCAACTATCCTCGGCGACGTGCGGCGAGCACGAGCTCGACGCCGGCGCAATTTATCGGTCGCCACAGCAATTCTCCGTCGCGCCGACCACCACCACCACCACCATCTCAGGCCTCTGCGGATCCCCACAACCGCGGCGACCATCCGCTCCCTTGTGCAACCAGCTTGCTCGACATCCGTGGGGTGCACCGCTGGTATTCGACAGAAGGCTCGTGCGGTGATAATTGGCAACCACGACGCCGATTGACGTGCACCTTTCTTCTCATCAACGACGGATTGACGACAGACCAGGGCGGGCACAACCCCCTGGTGACCAGAGATACGACTTGGTGAGACGGCGCTTGGCACGTTCAGTGGATCAACGACGGACCGTGGTCAGCAGCATTCCATGGTGACCAGAGGTTCTCCGTGCTGCGGCAGTGCATAACAGGCTCCACCAGATCGACGATGGACCAAAGCACAGTCTTGGTGACCAGAGATCCCCTGTCGGATCGACGACGGACCAAGGCACAGTTTTGGTGCCCAGAGATCTCCCCTATTGTGGCGGTGTCTAGCGAGCTCGGTAGGACGACAACGGACCAGGACACCTGGTGATCAGAGGCCCAACCTTGCTCTAGAGACGTCTCGCAAGCTGATCGGTCGACGACGGACCAGGTTTGTGCGGCGCTACGTCGCGACCAACCTACCTGGTGCCCAGAGATCAAAGTGATACTACGGTGCATAGCAGAGTCGGCAGCAGTGTGTGCAAGTTGCAGATAAACGGGGGCGGCTTTGGCCAACCATCCTGCTAGCACAACTGGCTGCAAAGTGTGGCAAACATCCTGATCCTTCTCTGCAGACCCAATTGTTGTTGGAAGCCATGACTAGGCGATCTGAAGAAGAGAACTCCAAATGGGAGCAGTTACAGAGGAAATTTGATAGTATGTTCACTCAAATCAATGAGATGACTACAATCCAGAAGCAAATGAAGGCTCAGATGGATCTAAGGGACCAGGCCATGGACGATTACAATGATCAGCAAACTATGATAGCAAAGCAAGTTCAGGCTAATGGCTCTGCCATTTCCAAGATCACAAGAGAACAAATGGACAGAGCAGCTAAAGTAGATGACAAGCCAAGTTTTGACCAAGGTCCTCTATTTGATGCTGAAGAGTTTGAGAACATTCTATTTCCAGATCAAGAACCCTTCCAGAATGTGTTTGCTGATGGTCCTAGGAAAGAGAAGGCAGAAACATCAAGGGCAATCAGGACTGATTTTGCCTATACAGCTGAGCAGTCCAAATAAAACAAGGACAAGGGCATAGTACACATTCCTGCTGATAGGGAGAAGGAAGATGATGCTGTAGGAATCCACCAAATGCCAAAGAATGCAATACCAAAAATGGAATTTCCAGACTTTTATGGTGAAGATCCCAAGGTCTGGCTGGATAATTGTAGAGATCATTTTGCTCTCTACAAAATTTTAGAGGGGATGTGGATTATAGCAGCTAGACTGCATTTGAAGGGAAATGCTGGAAAATGGCTCCAAGTATTCAAGCAAAAGAGTAGATTCACCAGTTGGACTCACTTTTGCCATGTCATTGAGCAAGAATTTGGCTCAGATGATCATAGAACATCTTTGAATGCTCTGTCAGACCTCAAGCAGATAGCCACTGTGGAGGAGTATACCACACAATTTCAGGCCCTCCAGTACAATGTCTCAATGCACAATCCTCACTATGATGATATATGGTTCACAAACCAATATATGAGAGGACTGAGAGAGGACGAGGACATTAGAGGAGTAGTGGAGACACAAATGCCCACAACTGTCCTGAAAGCTTCTACTTTGGCTAAGATACAACAGAAAGTACTAGACAGAGCCAAATTCAAACAGTCTAGAACACAATACCAACAGAGGCAGTACAATTAGCAAAGAACTGATGCTAAACCACCACAACAGAATCAGTTTCTGTGGAAAGACAAACAACTGAGAGACTACAGAAAAGCCAATAACTTATGTTTCAAGTGTGGTGAGAAATTTGTTCCTGGCCACATGGAGGTATGTAGCAAAAGACAAAAACCACAGGTTAATGCTTTGGCCATCAATGATATTGATAGGGAACTGACTGATGAGGTGCTTAATGAACTAGCTGCTGAAGATGTTTTGCATGAGGAATTTTGCCAGTTATCCTTGAATGCTCTCACCTGCACAGAACCCCAATCTTGTATGAAATTTAGGGCAAGAATCAAAGATAATACCATGCTCATCTTACTGGATAGTGGAAGCTCCCACAGTTTTATCAGTGCTCAGTTAGTTGATTTGGCAAAAGTTCCAACAGTACCAATTCAGCCAAAGAAGGTAACTTTAGCTAATGGGGACTCCATCAGCACAAATAGAATGGCTGCTGATTTGAACTGGTTCTGCTAGGGCCATACCCTATCTAGCAACATGATAGTGCTAGAAATGCAACCCTATGATGCTATCTTAGGTTGTGACTGGTTGAAGAAGCAGGGATCCATGGCATTTGATTGGAGCAACATGACAATGACTTTTGAGCATCAAGGCAAGAATATAGCACTTCAAGGGGTCAAGCCTCCACAAGCACAGCTAGATGCCATATCTGCTTCCAAGGTATATAAGTCCACATAGAGTAATGATGTATGGGCTATGGTGATCCTGGACACAATATCTTCTGCTAGCCCACCCACCAAAACACCAAAACTACCAGCTCAAATCAAACTCCTACTTACCCAATACAAAGACATATTCCAAAACCCCACTACCCTGCCACCACATAGAACTTATGATCATTCTATCCCACTCATACCAAAATGCCATTCCTATTAATAGCAAACCTTATCATTATTCACCCCATCACAAATCAGAGATTGAAGCTCAAGTGCAGGAGCTCCTTCAAGCTGGGTTGATCAAACACAGCAACAGCCCATTTGCATCTCCTGTTCTCCTAGTTAAGAAAAAAGATGGCACATGGAGGCTGTGTGTGGACTACAGGAAATTGAATGCACTTACCATCAAAAACAGATTTCCCATGCCTGTGATAGAAGAGAACCTTGATGAACTTTCTAGAGCCAAATACTTCACTAAACTTGACATGAAGGCTGGGTATCATCAGGTGAGAATGAATCCAGAAGATGAATACAAGACTGCTTTCAAGACTCACCAAGGACATTACCAATACAAGGTGATGCCTTTTGGGCTGACTAATGCCCCAGCTACTTTTCAATGCTTGATGAACCATATCCTCCAACCTTTCCTGAGGAAGTTTGTCTTAGTATTTCTGGATGACATATTGATCTACAGCCCTACTCTGAAAGACCACACAGTCCATCTGCAACAGGTGTTTGATACCTTGAGAAAACACCAACTGTTCCTGAAAGAATCAAAATGTTCCTTTGCTTAGCTCAGCCTAGAATACCTAGGCCACATTATCTCAGCCCAGGGTGTAGCCACAGACAAATCCAAGATACAGGACATGTTGATATGGCCTACACCAACTACCAAGACTGAACTTAGAGCTTTCTTGGGCCTCACTGGTTACTACAGGTGATTTGTCAAGGGTTATGGCATGCTGACTAAACCACTGACATCCATCCTGAAATCGAAGCAGTTCTCTTGGTCCTCAGAGGCACAGACCTCATTTGAACACATCAAAGAAGCTATGACAAAGACCCCTGTGTTGGCTTTACCAAACTTCCAGGAACCTTTCACACTAGAAACTGATGCTTGCATGGATGGTATTGGTGTTGTCCTCATGCAGCATGGCAAACCCATAGCTTACCTCAGTAAGGCATTAGGCACCAAGAAAAAGGCTCTTTCCATCTATGAAAAGGAGTTCCTAGCCCTCATAATGGTAGTAGAAAGGTGGAGACACTACCTACAGAGAAATGAGTTCACAATTCTTACTGATCACAAATCATTAGCATATCTCAATGAGCAGAATTTGCACTTTGACATGCAGAGAAAAGCAATGACAAGGCTGATGGGTTTCAATTTCAAGATTGTGTACAGGAAGGGCAAAGAGAATAAAGCAGCAGATGCATTGTCCAGAGTGGCTCACCTGCTTACTCTATAGGCAGTTTTTGTGGTACAACCTGCTTGGGTTCAGGAGGTTTTCAATACATATGAAACTGATCCAATGGCTCAGAAATTGTTGCAACAGTTAGCTATCACTAGTTCTGATGAGAAGGGTTATGTTCTGGACAAAGGACTGATCTACCACAAAGGCAAGGTTTGGATAGGACAAAATTCTGCTCTCCAAACTAAGCTGATCACATTTTCTCATTCTAGTGCAATTGGTGGACACTCAGGCAGGGCAGCCACCTACTACTGGTTGAAAAGGCACTTTGCCTAGAAAGGGATGAAACTGGATGTTGAAAATTTCATCAAGCAGTGTGCCATTTGCCAACAGTCTAAACACAGCAACACCCACCCCCTACGATTGCTACAACCATTATCAATTCCTCAAGGCATCTGGAGGGACTTGTCTATGGACTTCATTGAGGGATTGCCAAAATCCAAAGGTTATAGTGTCATTCTTGTCATTGTGGACAGATTGACAAAATATGCTCACTTCATACCTGTCAAACATCCATACACTGCAGCAACCATTATAGAACTATTCTTTGAAACAATTGTCAAGTTGCATGGATTACTAAACACCATAGTCACTGATAGAGATACAATTTTCCTCAGCAATTTCTGGAAGCACATGTTCACAGCATACAAAGTGGGTCTTCATTTTAAAACAGCTTATCACCCTCAATCAGATGGCCAAACTGAGAGAGTCAATCAATGTGTGGAGATGTACTTGAGGTGTTTAGTACAAGATGCTCCAACATCTTGGAAAACTTGGTTACCTCTCGCTGAACTGTGGTATAACACATCCTTCCATTCATCTATTGGCTACTCACCATTCAAGGCAATGTATGGCTATGAGGCAAATTTGGGTGTTGTTCCTACCATCACACCAGAAACTCCACCTGATGTCAAAGAGGTCATTCAGAATAGGGAGCTTCATCTTGAAGCCCTGAAGCAGAACATGGCAAGAGCACAGGATAGAATGAAGCTTATTGCAGACAGGAAGAGGAAGGGTTTCCAGTTCTTAGTGGAAGACAAAGTGTTGCTGAAACTTCAACCTTACACACAATCATCAGTGGCAAACCGAACATTCCCAAAGCTGGCTTACAAGTATTACGGCCCTTCTACTCTCTTGGAGCGCGTGGGTGCGGTAGCCTACAGACTTCAGCTCCCAGAAAGCTCACTGATCCACAATGTCTTCCATATTTCTCAGCTGAAACCTTTTATCTCTGATTACATTCCAGTCTTCAACAAGCTACCCGTTATCACTGACTTGCAGGCAGCAGCAGCAGTACCTCTGGAGATCATTGACAGAAGGCTTGTTCATAAAGGTAATGCAGCTATTCCACAGGTCAAGGTGACTTGGAAGGGTCTTCCAGCATCAGCAACGACCTGGGAAGACTACTTCGTGCTGAAGAAACGTTATCCTGACACGCCAGCTTGGGGACAAGCTGTTTCTCAAGGCGGGGGAGGTGTCACGGCGCCAGAAGCAGAGGAACCCGTTGAAGCTTAGGAAAGGCGTAGTCTGTTATTTACGTTTTCATATTTACGTTTTCATATTTACGTCAAGCCTGGACAGAACCATTCTTCATTCTGCTAATGCAAACTGCGAAGCCAAGGCAAGGGGGTTAACCCTGCCCACTTCCTCGTCGTTAATTCTGCGTTCCTGCTTCACGAGCTCACGTCGCCGGCGACAGGTGGCCAAGGGGCGTGACATGACGGCGCCGGCGAGCCCGTTGTGGAGAGCTCAAGCTCTCGACGTATGGAATGGTGAACCCCGTTTGACTTCTACTTTATCCGGCCAAAATTACTCCGGCGGCCCGTCCAGGCTAACTTGAAGGTAAAAAAAATAGTCCACAGTAATATATCAGAGATTTGTAACTTTTTCTTTCTACTCCTAAAATTAAGCTACACTTTGTGTTAGATACGTGGACATATGGCTCGAAAAAACATCAATTAGTTGAATACACTGTGGCTATATATGGTTACTCTATAAAAACTATCTTCACAGTTCTTTTTTCTAACTGGGATGCCGTTTGGCATAGCTCGAAAACCTCTGGTTCCTTGTGTGTAGTCCTCGCCATAATTGATTGAAGACCCAACTGAACTAGCCAAAACAGAAGTTTTTGTCACTAGTTCGGTCCTGAGTTCATACTACTTGAACTTTTTGTTAAGTTCGGTTATATGCCTACAACTGAACTAAGCGAACATTTGTATTTTGTTGACATAATATGTACTTTAGACTTTTATTAGTAATATAATATTTATTCTGATGAGTTTATATCAACCATCACTCTTTCCACTTTATTTAATCTAAATTTTGTTTTTTACTTTTGCCTTGAAATAGAAAAATGTTGCTAAAATTTACTACAAACTATAATATTTAGTAGTTGTTTTGTCTAGTCAAGTTAGTTCAGTCATAACTAAGACTAAACTTGCTCGAACCTGAGTTTTGAAACTAACCAATCAGTCTCTGTTTTTAGATGACCGAACTTTTGAATGGGGGCCAAAGAAGCAATCGGTCAGACCATACGCCAAGCGTACTTATGTGCATAACTAGTGCTGAGGATAGGGGTGGGCTGAGCCGGCTAGCTGAAAGCGGAATCTACTGAACATCCTACTTAGTGTAATAATAAAGGCATAGTTACACATGTTATTTTCGTTTCCAAGAAGTTATATATATTTAACTTTTACCAAATATATATAAAAAATATTTATAGTACATAATTAGTATCCTTGAATCATTGAATATATTTTTATAATAAATTTATTTAAAAATATAAATGTTATTAGTATTTTTCATATACCTAGTCAAACTTAAGAAAATTTGACCCACGCGAGTCTCGTAACAATTTTTTTTATGGACAAGAGAGGAAGTTGGATCTGATTGTAACCGAGTTGAACACCACAGCCTGAATCAGTCTCATCTCGTGCTAATCCGTTGCCACACATTCATCACCGGTGATAAAAACACCAGCACAAGAGCTTAAATTAATCAATATGGAAAACGGAATTGAATATGGCTATGTGAATTGAAAAGGAAACTAACACCCAAGTTTTCTAGTAGTTTGGCCAAAATGTTTATTTGGTGCACTTATCTCTATCTAATACTTAATTGTGAAAATTTCCCACCCCTTTTCTGTCCGCTAATTTTCTGACCGCCCCTGTCTGTACCGAGCCTTTTCTGTCCGCCAGCCTCCCCTCTAACTAAGAGGTCCCCCTGTCCGACTCTTCTTTGAATCGTACACGGTACACGGATGTTAAAGTTGAGACAGGAAGGAAAATAGAAATAAAGAAGGCTCCATAGAAAATGAATACCGGTTCCATCCTCTTGTCGGCCGAATTATCTCAGCCTCTTGCCCAAATTACCGTGGCGTCCAGATCTCTAACTCAAATATAATTACCATCAAAACGACCGAAATGAATTACTCTAAACCAAAAAACCAAACCGACAGAGAATCAAATCTATCACATTGATCCAAATGTAAAGAATACTACCTTTAGAAAGATAACTTACATTATAAGATCGATTTGTTGCCTCTTTTGTCAATAGACGTACGTGGATGGAACTCGAAGCCTGAGCGAATTCAAGATTGCCTTTTTGAAGCAAATAAGTTAAATCAGGGGCGTCAAATCTCTTCTTGCTTATGAAATCGCAGCTTCTCGATGAAGAAAGGAATAAGAAAACCATATGGAGCGAACACATATACGACGATACAGAGAGGCACGGCATGATTCAGATCTTTCCGAGCTATGCACGAGACAACATACATGATGATCAAATCAAGTCATGAGCCTCCGTAGCACTGGAGACAGCCACCTCCATATCACGCGTCATGCTGCAACCAAGGACGTACGCCACCTCGGATCAGCAATTAGAAGCAGGGAAATTTACAAATCTCAATCAAATTTGAACTTCCCCAAATCCCTGAAATCCTAATCCAAGCGATAAGATTTTTCTCAAAATCCAGAAAGCCAAATCTCGAATTGAGAGAATCAGCACATCAGTAGGTGTTGCGCTCGCAGCTGCTGCAATCAGGACGGAACAGCCGCGGTCATGGAGTCCTTACGCGCGCCATCGTCACAAGCACCGGTCGGGAGCCCCTCGATGGAGCCGCATGCACGCTTGGCCGCGTGCGAGCGCCGGCGAGAGGGACCCGAGCCGGTGCCACTCTCTCCCGCAACCACGCGCTCACCTGCGGCACCGCCGTTTGTTTCTGGCAGTTGCTACGCAGGAGAAAAGCAGAGAGGAGAAAGACGAGAATGAGGCTAGGGTTTATCAATTGCTGAGTTTTGTTCCAAGTTTGATCGATTGCAGCCGTTCATTAAGAACTAAAGGCTCAGATCGATCAGGCCATTAGATGGGCCTGCTAGACATGGCGACTCATGTTAAAGTGCACATAAAAGCTCAAGTGGCTTGTGGGTGTGCAATGCCGGTAAATTGCCTCATCCATTTAGAAAAATGAATTTCCTTCTTTATTATTAGATTATAATGAGTTAAAATATTTATCGGCTGAAGTGTTGCACATGGTTTTGTGTGCACTATTTACTGTAATAAATCTGGATTTTCAGAAACACATATGAAAAAGTCATGAAGGTTCAAACTCATTTTAATTTAGCACAGGCCTAATTGAACATGTTCATATTTGTCAAGACAAACTTATATTATGGATATTGATCTTGTAGAATAATTTATAGATTAAAGATCTTTTTAAAAAAAAGCATAAGTATATATGTATAATTTATTTTATTTTCTATAAATATTTGATACTCCGGTTGTAACACACGGGCAAATTTGCTAGTGTCAATAATAGCTCACGCAGCTAAATCTTCGAGATGTAACTACTCTAAGCATGTCAAGACCAACGCCGGAACTACATACCCAGTTCGATGTCCACTAATCCTGCCGACAAACCCTGCAGTTAAATCTATGATATTTTCACAAAAGCACTTCTATGAAATTTTCATAGAAGGACGGTTTAGGTAATGCATAATTTACACTGTGATATTCAAGGAATTCCACAGCAACCTTACATTACCGAATGTACTGCTGAACACGGCAAGTTTTGTTCCCTCGAACACGCAACCCAACAGATGACAAAGCTTCAGTTTAAACACCAATTCATATGTAGTACAATATTCAGAGATACCAACACCACACATATTTACAACAAACTATTGGGAAAAATCTCTTGTTACAGTGTGGACAACTGGACATTCATTTACCTCATTGCAGCATCATGGTTTCCAAAACAACAGATGCTAGGGTGTCACAAATTTGATCATTTGACACCGTTTTCATGAAGGGGTGCACTTGGCCTTCCATCTATGGATCCTACACAGCAAAATACATGGCTAGCTAGCTACCCCCAAAGAAACATAACCAATAACTTTACAACTTTGGCAACAGCCAACCAAGAGTCCAGCCAAGAAGAAACCCAGCTCCAGCAAGACCTAAACCAATAGCAAATAAGATCGCGTCAAAGAACCTGCCTCCCTTCTTCTGCCTTCTACCTTTCCTCCTAGTCCAATCTTTCTGTTCCTGACCCTGTGTATGCTTCTCTTTTAGGGTTAACCATGGAAGTTCAGGTATGATGGCTGCTATTTGATGCTCTTTGTGCTTGAGCTGCAAGACAATATTCTCCAGCTGCATTATTTTCAGCCACTGATTGCATGCAAAGAGATGTGAGGCCTGTCGGAACAAAAGCTTGACGACATCGTCTTTCTCATTGTGCACTTTCTTGGCAGCCATATCAGCTTCTCTAGCACGGGTTTGTGAATGGCGGAGTGCCTCCAAAATCTTGTCTCGCTCTGAAGCATTCCACAGTGTTTGTTTGCATTCCAATCCGGTTATGCTACTGCTAGAAAAATATTGAGCCGCACTGCACATAATGACAATGAGATGAAATGAGTATGTGGCCAGGATACTAAACAAAATTATAAAAAAAGGGAAGACAATTGAAAGTCTTCAAACACTGAGAAAGGATGTATATACTATATGTGAACTGTGTACCCTCTTGCTGAAAATATACATGCAAAATTTACTAAAACTTGATAAATTTTGAACAACAAAAACCAATATTAAATTAGATTGCATATCCCACCACCAGAACCAAAGTTATCAAGATTTACTATCTTCTTGCATGCTAATTATATGAAATGAAACAATATAAGCTACAGTATAAGTTACAAGTCCAGATACAGTTAGGAAAAAGTACACCTAATGCCATGAGGGTAATGCAGCTAAGCTGAAGAACACACACCTATATGTATCATTCCTTCCATGCTGTTCCCAAACTCCATTACCATATAACAAAAGCAACTCATCTGTACTTCCTGTGCTATAGCTACACTCGATATGGCCACAATGTCCAGGAACAGGATGTGACACTCTTCCTGCAGGAGATGAAGGTCCCCCATAATCACCTATATGTTTGTGACTATATGGTTCTGTCCGATTAATACGTACTGTCTGGGTAGGCCTTGGTAGATCACAATTCTCAATGTGCTGTGTTGCTCTTTCTGCAACCAGTGAAGCCAGCTGGTCCTCATCAGAGATCTGCCACCATGGTCGAGTCTTTTCACCTTTCCAAAGCGCATCCATATCAAAATTAGCCTTATCTTGGTTCTTCAAAGCTGCTGGGTCAATACATTCAAAATCTGGGAATTCATTGTCCTTGTACAAACAATTGCTGAGAGTTTCTGTGCACTTTTGAGAATAGCTGCCAATAGTCTTCATCTCTTCCAAGCCTGCTTCAAGGGAATACTTTGTGAAGGTTGATGAATCCATCCATGGAGGTTCCAAAACATCCCAAATCTTTTCAGTGCTGGTGTCAACTGCTTGACAGAGTAATGTTTCCTCATGTTTAGGTTGTGGCGCTGAATCTTCCACTTGCTTCTCATCGATGTCCCTGCCCAATGAACAAAGCCGCTCGCTAACAATATCCTTCTGGATCCCAAAATTTGGCTGTGACTGAACCCACCATCTGACATCTGATGGCAGATTAGAACATGTCGGATTCCATCTCAAATGCATTAAACTGCAGATGGGACAATCTGCAGAATTTCGACAATTCCCATTGTTTGTACCATGTTGTTCAGCCGATGGTGGACAACAAGCTAGTTTTGGAGCTCTCTTCCTGTCCTCCTGAACCAGGCAACGGTTTGCAGCACGTTGCCAGGCAGCCCTTGCTTCAGCAGCAGCCATTAGTTTGAATTATCACAAAACTGTCCACAACAATAACAAAATCGTCAAAACCTGATAAGCAACCGCCCAACAAAATAAAACAAAGAAATCAGATGCAGATCCATCTCAAAACTGCAATCACATTATACAAGTGATGCATAAGTCTTCATGTTGATAAATACTGGCATGTAAGCATACTTCCTTGACAATGTGAAAGGGGCCAAATGCCCATGAAACAGAAAACTCACTATTAAGCTGGGTAAGATTGTGTGGAGCACAAGCTGTGTCCGATACTGGCAATGGTAAGTATCGAAGCTTAGGATACAGATACTAGACAAATAAGTAGCTTATGCTTCTATCGTCCATCGAGATAAATAAGCCATAAAGCAGTAGGAAGAAAAGGATGCCTAGCTGAATCAACAAGTTATTGTAATTTAGCTCATCATTTTTACCTTCTTACAAGAATTCAGGGTGATTAATGTGAAGACAAAGATAAATAAGCTGAATTGACTGGCAGTACTGCAGTACATTCTTACGTTTATTGTCGCCCACTCCTTCAATGATTCAATCCAATATACAATATAATGATACCTCTTGATACCATTTGGGTTTTAGATAATATACAGTGGATCATTTTCCTAATAATTTGGAAACCTTCTTCGTTTCTTGATCCCCTGTTTGTAAGATTATATTTTTGCACATTTTTTAAGCTCAGTAGGGGATTCAACCGCTCCTGTTTCATTAAAGAAATGCCAACCAGTTGTAGTGGTTCCCAAGAGTTGTGCTAATGTCAAATGTGTATTGGAAGTTCTGAGTCAATCAAGAAAGTCATTCCATTTCTTCGAAGAAAGCAAAATCATTCCACGAGGCCGATTATAGACTCAGATAGCACTACCGAACAAACAGGCCAATTATCAGTCTGCCCTCCGATGTGTCATTTTGGTTGTGGCACCGAACTCTGGGGTTGGTGGACCCAGTAATAACAGAGGACATCGGTTTACACATGAACACCCGATAATTTTTTTTTTATTTTTGCAATCAAATCGAAGTTATTAGCCATAATACGCTTCAATAACTAGATCGGATCCTCCGACTACAAATATGTCAAGTTAGGGATTGGTTGATCGGTTTCGCACGGCAGGAAGTGAAGAGAAGGGCGCGGAATACCTGATGGGTGCTCGTCGCCGGCGGAGGGCCGGCCAAGACCTGTCTACCTGCCGTTGAGCGGCGGTCCCCAAGTCGTCGCCAAGAGAGAGACAGAGAGAGAGAGAGAGAGAGAGCCGCGCGGGGTGAATGTAGAAGCTAAGGAAGGCAGGGCTGAAACACGCAGCCCGCGACGGCGCTGGCCGGGGGAGAGGAAGAGGACGACCGTCGCCGTGGCGTGCGGCGCGGGGGAGCTAACCCATCGGCTTTATGGGTGGGGCAAGAGTCGAAAACAATGGATGGATCCGACGAGTCAGTCCCACAGAAATGGAGGAGAGGAAATCAAGAAACGATGGTCGATGGCAAGCGGATAAAGTGGAGTGGCGATGCACCATTCTTTTTTTGTTCCGGCAATGTCCCACAGATAATGACTTGTCTTTTTCTGAAAAAGGGGATAATGACTTGTACGCTGCTTCTGCTTGGGAAAATGAAAGAGGCCTGTCCCTGTGCGATGTGTGATGCAGAAAATCGCTCGTGCACCGGCTGTATATCCACGTATCGTCTGATCTTGATCTATTGTTTGTACTCGATTTTTCAGCGGAGGATAACGCTCCATCAGGCAAGTTAGGGACACGTGGACACAGCAAAACATCATCACACGAGGGAGTTTCTACATCGCGCATGTATAGAATCCTTTTTCCGGACAAGAGGATTAGAATGGAAGCGCATGCGCGCTGAATCTAATCTTCTGCTTTTACCCATCTCCCGGATTTTTTAGCATCACATAGTTTTATTAAATCATGGCAAGAATATAATCCATGGCCGCGAGCGCGGTTAACTAAATCGGGACCTCGTCAAGCCAGAAGAAGGAGCGTTCAGTGGCCGTAACCGTACATGCACAATAATGAGCCACCGAGTTCGCTTCTCTACCAACCTAAAAATTTTGAACTCTCTAAAGCTCTTGTCTAACTCTATCATATCGAAACACAGACCACCTGTCGATGATCTCACACCGGATGCATCCTCCAACAGTGTCTTCAGATTCTTATAATCGACCTCCAGTATAAAACAGTCATAGCTGAGCTCAAGAGCCAGTTCTAGTCCTTCTTTAGCCGCCAGCGCCTCAGCCATGAGTACATCTTGAACGTCATCAAACCAGCGTGCTCCACCGGCGCACACATGACCGTCGTGATCACGCAGAACCACCCCAACGCAGCCCGTGCATGACATGGAATCAAAGGAGGCATCGGTGTTCACCTTGAGCCGGTCAATCTACGGAGGCTGCCACTGCATACAACGTGCCGGTTTATCAGGTTGCCTTGGCCCTTTCAGTGAAACTAGTTTCTCCAGCAGGTTTGATATGAACCTAGCTGTTGCCCCCGGTTCCCAGACTTTGCAGCCATGGCGTCGGTTATTCCTGCCATTCCACAGCGCCCAAGCTCCACATACAAGCCAAGTAGTCGTAGATGTAGAGCAAACCTCCCTTCCGAACACATCAGTTGCCTAGGAACATGGGTGCAGAACATGTACCTCGACCCCCGTCAGCTCTTTCACTGCACGCCAGAGTCTCTTTGCCATCGAGTACAAGAAGAAGATATGATACAAAGATTCATCGGGATCACCACATACTTCCCAAAAACTTTCCTTCTCGACATGCCTTCTCTTCATCTCTGATTTCAAAGGGAGCGAATTATGCATAACCCTCCACCAAAATACTCTGATCTTAGGTGGAACTTTCATTTTCCTAACCTCCGACCAGTGCCCCATTTGAGACGAGGTCGTCTGCTTGTTTGCGTCAGCCATAGCCACTGCTTGTTGGTCATCTTTGAGCAACCTATAGGTAGAGCACACCGAGTAGACTCCATTTTTTTTCTAGAGCCCAAGCCAGTACATCATCCTCTAGGCGACTACTAGGTTTGATCTTAAGCACCTCATTTGCTTCCAAAGCCAAAAAAGATCTACGTACTGCCTCCTCATACCATACCCTTGTCCTTGGAACAAACAACTCATGCACCCATTATGCCATCGCCGTAGACATTGGCATCAAGGGTTTGAGTGGTTTCAACCCAGGTATCCAGTTCTCATTCCAAATATCAATGTTCCCGGGCCCAACTCATTTGATCAGGCCTCTCTTCAACACATCCCTCCCATGGAGGATCGATCGCCAGTTAGCCGAGCTTCGCTTTTTCTTGGTCGCAGAAAGGAAATCGCTATGAGGATAATACTTTCCCTTCAGGACCTTGGCACATAGCGAGTTTGGCCGCCTACGAAGCATCAATTAACAGTGACCTCTCACTTCTCGCTTGGATCTCCACTCTCCACCTTGCCCGTGAGAAAGTATCAATGTTGAGCTTGATTTACTATCTTTTTTTTCTAGGGGTGGATTTGAGCTGAGGATAGTGTTGTAATAATAGCGAGGTATTCAGAAATGTACTAAGTAATCCATAGGGGTCTTGCAGTGGCGCTAAGGTATTTAATGTTTTCTTAAAAAAAACACACACACTATTGCTTGGCGTTTGCTGACTTGCATCTGCCACATTCTACATTTTTGCTAGTGCTAGATTGCTCGTACTACCGTTTGGTAGTTCATTTGCTGCACATAGGCAAAGGGAGACAACCACCGTTTGTTCGCATTGCTTTATTGCTTGTAGTCATGCTTATTACATATCGAAAATAAGATCAAAATAATTCAAAATGAGAGGCACCAACACATACATAATAGCATCTCCAGAGGTTTCCAGACCCCACTCTCAATCTTGAGTTTTTTTTAAGATTGAAGAAGGCCTTTCTCTCTCTCTCCAACAACTCCTTATTACAACTCTCAATCTTACCGCACTTGAAAAATCGATCCAATCACATGGAATACGTGGTTATTGGGCGATCCTAGGTGTAAGGACACGAGGAAGAATAGATGAAAGGACAGAGTTATCAGTACAAATATATATAAGAGAGAAAGAAAGTATAAGGGTTGCTTGAGTGATTTGAAAATAATTCGGGATTTTTTATGCAAAGTTATCTTGGTAGCCTTCAAGAGTGAGATATTGGAGATGGTTAGAGAAAGGCAACACTATGCTCCTACTTTTTTAGAGACTTGAAAACTCATGTATTTATCCATTGCTTTTTTAAAACTGTTGGAGATGCTGTAACATTTTAGAAGAAGCCTAGTATTAGTTTCATATTTTCTAATATTATATAAATCAACATAGATTTTCATAGATCACACTAGATTTATCGCTTTTTGAAAATAGAATACTACATTTGAACCAGCTAAGAGCTAAAATTATCTATTTCGATAGTCAAGGATGTTCGTTACTTGATTTCATAGTTTAAAGATGGGAATTAGACTAACATCCAACATAAAGATACAAATATACTTTACTCTAATTATTTATGTGAACACTATTTCAATAAATCCTATCGTGCAATGAATAAATGATGTAAGCCATATCTCTTGCTAGTCTGTCAAAAAAAAACGTACTTCTCGAGGGAGTAAAATTTCAAAGAAACAGAGGGAATATTTGAAGGCTTTAAGTAGATACTTAGCTTCTTTTAAAAGTTTTATAAAATTATAGCATAATGCAGTGGAAGCTACTTTATTTAAGGTTTTATAGAAAATATAAAACTAACTAATTATGTAGAAGAAACATACATTAAGATTTTTTATGAACATAAATACTCAAATGCATGTATAAATATCTTGGAAATACATTTCTAGACCCATTATTTAATAAAGCAATCAACATATCATGGGTAATCATCGTTCATATTTCCTTCAACACTTTAAATTGAACAATTTAACCATTATTTAATACTATGGCGATGATATGTCACCGGATCGTCCATCCCACCCAAAAACCGTGGGCGTTCAACAGCCGGGTGACGTGCACGGCGCGGTCGTCCATCTGCATGGGCTTGGGCTTCTTCCCGTCCTGTGGGCAACTCAAGTAGCAGAGCAGAGTCGCGCTGGTGTGGTGCGGTCTCCTACTCTACGCTGTCAGGTGCCGCCCGCAGCCCGCGAATCCCCACCCAATTCACGGAGTCGGTGGAGTAAGCACTGACCGGCGTTCTAACAACACCTACCACACGGCCGGCCATCATCATCATTTACTGATTTCTCGTCACTGGATCAAGATGGATGATGGCTCTGGCTCCTGATTTTTTTCATTCTTATATGTTCCAGTAGATCTGCAGGTGCACACTCATTCGAACCAAACGTGCGCTGCGCCACATCATTATCAGCTTTGCTACATCACCAAAAAAGTGAAACAAAACCGTTCACAATTCTTTTAGTCGAGAATGAGACTGAGATTTCAAGAGCAACAACATCCGCCAACGCATGGTACGCCTCTCCACAGCCACAACACAGTGCCTTTTCGATTCGGAGTCGATGTCTCGGATCGTTCAAAGTCGGTTTTGGGACCGTCTTGTTGCGCATCTTGTTTACTAGTCTCCACAAAGTTTTTTCTGCCTTCTAGGCTTTGGGACGCGCCAGATGAAAAATGGTCCTCCATCCTATGCTAATCCAGGATGGATATAATAGTTTGGAGTGACTCAATGATGATGCATCGATGCTGTCTGGGTGACATTAACACGCTTCTCGTTTAACAGACAAGAAAAGCATACTCCTCATCTCCTCCGATTCAAATGCGAATTCTCAATTTTTTTAAAAAAAACATGTTGGATTTATTATGGGCTAGGCCTATTTATATATATTGCATAAATCAATAAACTCTATGGTTTATAATTGTGGGCTTTTATTATTTGTACCGGATTGGAATTCCAAGAGTCTTTGACTTGACTTATATGGTGAGAATTATTCCACTTAATTTGAGAAGTCAAGAAAAGGACAAAAACGTGCCACACGCGTGCGCGCGCCGCCGCCGGCCGGGCACAGGCCGTGGGCGTGGCATGACGAGGCAGGCGGCGAGCGGGCATTAACTTTTTAGCACTCACTTGCTTTGATGATAGGATTTTCAACTCCAAGTCAATCCCTTCGCATGCCGGTCTACTGAAAGGCCACCGTGTGACCCTTCCCTTCCTCTCCTCCCACCTGCGCGCAAGGCATATAGGGGAGACCCTATCTCTTCGGTACACAGACGAGAGAACAAACCAGTCCACAACTCTAGCTGCAACGAAGGTCGTCTCCATCTCGTGACTCCGCGCGCACGGAGAAGCGAGAGGGCAGGTGCCTTCGAAGCCCTTGCCGTTCGAGACCTTGCATGGGGATCAACAATTAGGTTTTTGGAGAGCGCCTATGTGACTGCCCCAATCACCGCCGCCGTGCTTCTTCTTCATCGAGTTGCCGGCGACATCGTATTCGTCTTCTTCACAGGTGGGCTTCATCTTCTTCCTGGAGGAGAGATCGTCTTCATCAACTTCTCTACGACATGACGCTAGAGGTAGGACAAGGATCGGGATCCTCGCATGGGCGCATGGGAGGGTATAAACTGTTCATCTTCTCTCTGTTTTTCGTCCTCCAGATCGTACCTGCTTCAGCAGTTCATACATGTCGTTTTATATTCTGCTCTGAGTTTGTTTCATCAGTTCTGTCGCATCGTTCCATGAGATGTCTGTTGTTCGTCCCTGCTAGTTATATAATCTGCATATCTGTTTCTGTTTTACAGTCGTGCTGTTTCATATGTTTCTGTCTATATGTTTCAGTATCTCTGCTACGTTGTTTCACAAGTTGTTCAGTATATGTTTCATGTTTATATGTTCAATATATATGCTTTACATGTTTCTTGTTCATATGTTCATTGTGGTTATAAACGTGTGTTATGTCATGTTTTCTTTTATTAATAATCTTATTTATGTCATTATCATAATGTTATTTTATAGAATAAAATGACATGGAAAATACCTTATTGTCTAACAATCCAAAAACCTAGTTATAGGCTTTTTTCTGTCAGAGGTTTTGCTGTCGTGTAAAAGCCTGATCCTTTTGATAGTAAAAACTTCTAGATATGGAAAGCTAAGATGGAATTGTGTCTAACTATGATGTATTGTTATCATGCCGCTGAGGGCAAGCCTGATAACTTACCTCCTACGGATGAGGCTAAGTTTAAGGCTGATGACAACCTCTTTTGAGGTTCAGTGATTAGCGCACTTGATAAAAAGTTTCAGAAAAGCTATATCATTTGTTCTACAGGGAAAGAGCTGTGGGATGCAGTTGTTGGAAAGTTTTGAGTTACTGATGCTGGTAGCAAGCTGTATCTCATGGAGCAGCTGTATGACTACAAGATGGTTGAGAACCGATCTCTAGTGGAACAGGCCCATGAAATTTAGGCACTACCTAAGGATCTTGAAATTTTTCTTTGTCTTTTACCTGGCAAGTTTGTGGCTGGAGGTATAATCTCCAAGTTGCCACCTTCTTGAAAGGAGTTTGCTACCTCTCTTAAACACAAGAGACAAGAGTTCAATGTGGAAGAGCTCACTGGTACTCTTGATGTTGAGGAGAGGGCTAGAGCAAAGGACAATGGAAAGGGTGTTGGAACCTCTATTGCTAATGTGGTGTAGAAGAGAAACTTTCACAATAGCAAGAAGAAAAATCAAAACAAGCAAGAAAACGCAAATAAACATGTTCAAATAGCACAGTTTAAAAAGAAGAGCAACAACAACAAACAAAGGAAGGGAGGATGTTTTGTCTATGGCAGTGATCAACATTGAGCAAGAGAGTGCCCTGATCGCAAGTTCATGTAGGACAAGAAATCAGCAAATGTTGTGACTACTGAAACTGGAGATGGAACATCAGGGTATGGTAATTCTTTACCATTTGTTCTTTCAGTTTGTAATTCACCTGAGTGGTGGATGGATAGTGGTGCAAATATACATGTGTGTGCTGATGTTTCTTTATTTTCTTCTTACTAGGTCAGGAGGTCTGGCACCTTGTTGATGGACAATGGGTCGTGTGCTCATGTTCTTCGTGTTGGTACGATCATTCTGAAGTTTACTTTGGGGAAGACGGTGCCATTGAAGAGCGTGCAACATGTGCCATCTATCAAGAAGAATCTTGTTAGTGCGTCTATGCTATGTCGAGATGGCTATAGAGTTGTTCTTGAGTCGAATAAATGTGTTGTGTATAAATATGATTCTTTTGTTGGTAAAGGATATGATTGCGGAGGCTTGTTCCGCTTATCTTTGCATGATGTGTGTAATAAGATGGTGAATTCTATTAATATTTGTAATGAGTCGGATTTATGGCATTCATGCTTTTGTCATGCAAGTTTTGGCTGTCTTATACGGTTAGCAAGTCTGAATTTAATTCCTAAATTTAACTTGGTTAGAAAGTCTAAGTGCCATGTGTGTGTTGAATCAAAACAACCTCGCAAGCCTCACAAGGCTGCTAAGACAAGGAATTTGGCACCTCTAGAACTTGTTCATTCCGATCTGTGCGAGATGAATGGAATTTTAACCAAAGGTGGTAAAAGATATTTTCTCACTTTTATAGATGACTCTAAATGTTTTTGCTATGTGTATATCTTAAAAACTAAAGATGAAGCATTTAATTATTTTAAGGCCTATAAAGCTAAAGTTGAGAACCAACTTGAAAGGAAAATAAAACGGTTAAGGTCTGATCGAGGTGAAGAATACTTCTCTAATGATTTCGATAATTTCTATGTGGAACATGGTATTGTTCATGAGAGGACACCTTCATTCTCACCACAGTCCAATGGGATTGCTGAACAAAAAAATTGCACATTAACAGAGTTGGTGAATGCCATGCTAATCACTACGGTATTATCCAAGGAATAATGGGGTTAGGCATTATTGACAACATGTCATGTCCTGAACAGGGTTCCTATGAAAGATAAAAAAATCACACCTTTTGAGGAATGGGAGAAGAAAAGAGTAAATCTCTAATATTTGCGTACTTGGGGTTGCTTGGCCAAGGTGAATGTGTCAATCAACAAGAAGCATAAACTTAGGCCTAAAGCTATTGATTGTGTATTTCTTAGTTATTCCTTTCACAGCATAGGGTATAGGTTCTTAATTATAAAATCTGATGTACCTGATATGTATGTTGATACTATCATGGAATCAAGAGATGCTATATTTTTTTGAGAATTAGTTTCCCATGAAGATTACACCTAGTGAAACAAGTCATGAGCTATAATTCCCCATTAGCAAGAACTATCTATTTCTATAGATCATGCTGAGGATTCTCATGTGCACATCCCTGAGAAGGATGACACTATAGTTACTTGCAAAAGCAAGAGACAGAGGGTTGTAAAATCCTTTGGCGATGATTTTATAGTGTACCTTGTGGAAGACACACCATCCACCATTAGAGAGGCATATTCCTCTCCTGATGCTGACTTGTGAAAGAAAGTAGTAAGGAGTGAGATGAATTCTATTATGTCTAATGAAACTTGGGAGGTCGTTGACCCTCCTTATGGGTGTCAACCTATAGGTTGCAAGTGGATCTTCAAGAAAAAGCTTAGGCCTGATGGTACAATTGAGAGGTACAAGGCAAGGCTTGTGGCCAAAGGATATACCCAGAAAGAGGGTGAAGATTTCTTTGACACCTATTAACCAGTTGCTCATTTGACTATGATTCGTAAATTGATTGTAGTGGCAGCCTCATATGGTCTTATCATTCATCAAATGTATGTAAAGACAACTTTCCTGAATGGAGAGTTGGATGAGGAGATCTATATGGATCAGCCAGAAGGCTTCATTGTGAATGGTCAAGAGAACAAGGTGTGCAGGTTGTCAAAATCATTATATGTCCTAAAGTAAGCACCTAAGCAATGGCATGAAAAAATTGATAATACTCTCACTGCTGCTGGCTTTGCTGCGAATGAAGCAGACATGTGTGTGTATTATGGATATGGTGGGGGTGAGGCTATGATGCTGTGCCTTTATGTTGATGACATCCTGATCTTTGGATCAAATCTCAATGTGATTGAGGAAGTCAAGAATCTTTTGTCGAGCAATTTTGAGATAAAATATTTGGGAGAAGCTGATCTCATTCTAAACATTAATCTTATTAGAGAAGGTGATGGTGGGGTAACTTTGTTACAATCCCATTATGTAGAAAATGTATTAAGTCACTTTAGTTTTAGTGAGTGTGATCCTGCTCCCACATCTTATGACCCTAGTGTGCTATTGAGGAAAAATCGGAGAATAGCAAGGGATCAACTGACATACTCCCAGATCAATGGCTCGCTCATGTATCTTGCAAGTGCAACAAGGCCTGACATCTCATATGCTGTGAGCAAATTGTGCCGGTTTATTTCAAATCCCGGGGATGATCACCGGTGTGCTCTTGAGAGAGTGTTATGCTATCTTAAAGGTACTATGACATATGATATTCATTATACTAGGAACCCTAGAGTGCTGGAAGGCTATTGTGATGCCAACTGGATCTCTGATACTGATGAGCTTTATGCCACGAGCGGATATATGTTTCTGCTTGGAGGTGGCGCTGTTTCCTAGAAGTCTTGCAAGCAGACTATCTTAACGAAGTCTACAATGGAAGAACTCGTAGCATTAGACACTGCTGGGGCTGAGGCCGAGTGGCTACGAGATTTCCTATTGGATGTACTAGTAGTTGAAAAACCAATACCGGCCATTTTTATGAATTGTGACAACCAAACTGTGATTACAAAGGTCAACAGTTTCAGGAATAACTTGAAGTCTACAAGGCATGTTAAGAGAAGATTAAAATCTGTCAGAAAGTTGAAAACCTTTGGAGTTATAATGGTGGATTATGTCCACACGTTGAATAATCTGGCAGATCAATTCGCTAAGGGTCTGTCATGCAATGTGATAGAAAGTGCATCGAGAGAAATGGGTATGAGACCCACGTGAAATCTACTGTGGTGGTAACCTGCTCTATGTGATCGGAGATCTCGTAAAGTAGAGCGGTGAAACAAGCTAGTAGTAGATTGAGAGGAAAGATCCCTTTCTTGACTTATTTCTGATGCACATCTTTCCTAGCTATAAGGTAGGTTAGTATTTACCTTAATGTATTCTAAGAGTCTTATAAAGGTGAGATGTTGTTCTACAGAACATCTTTTGAGGAATGCACCTATATGAGTTAGACTGCTAGTCACAGTCTATGGGATTTTTTTTTGCGGGATGGGATTTGGGTAATCCCTAAATACTCATGAAAGGAAAAGAAGTGTGACTTATATGCTTCAAAATAGCGGATGCCATTTGCAGCCTAGTATCAGCAAAGGACTTGAGTGAATCTCTTCTCACACAAAACTGTCAATTCAAGGCATAGTCCATTGTTCAGTTGTGGCTGAGTGAAGCTCTTGCTCTAGGTGGATGTTCAACTTAACAGTCTCCATTGAAACACTGGTATATCAAAGGTTTGTGGTTCTGGCACTTCATAGTTATAAACCCTAGAGTTTGGTGAGGATTGTTGGATTTATTATGGCTAGGGCCATTTATATATATTCAATAAATTAATAAACTCTATGGTTTATAATTATGGGCTATTATTATTTATACCAGATTAGAATTCCAAGAGTCTGTGACTTGACTTATACGGTGAGAATTATTCCACTTAATTTGAGAAGTCAAGAAAAGGACAAAGGCGTGC